>JAKSZT010054442.1:257503-334909 GCA_026826555.1 Tolypeutes matacus | reverse complement strand
TATTTTTCCATTTAGTTAGTTCTTCTTTGATTTCCTTTAAAAATGTTATGCAGTTTTCTGCATTCAAGTCCTTTATAGCTTTAGTTAATTTTACTCTTAAGTATTTGATTCTTTTAGTTGCTTTTATAAAGGGGATTTTTTTGTTTTCCTTCTCAGATTGCTCATTATTGATGTACTAAAATGTTACTGAATTTTGTATGTTGATCTTATATCCTGTCACTTTACTGAACTCATTTTTCAGCTCTAGAAGCTTTGTTGTAGATTTCTCAGGGCTTTCTATGTATAGAATCATGTCATCTGCAAATAGTGAAAATTTCCTTCTTCCTTTCCAGTTTGGATGTCTTTTATATCTTTTTCTTGCCTGAGTGCTTGAGCAAGTATTTCTAACACAGTGTTAAATAAGAGCATTGACAATGGTGATCTTTTTCTTGTTCTAGATCTTAGGTGGAAAGCTTTTTAGCATTTCACCCTATATATAATGTTAGCTGTGAATTTTTCATGTATACCCTTTATCTTGTTGACGATGTTTCCTTCTATTCCTATCATTTGAAGTGTTTTATTAGGAAAGGATGCTGCATTTTTTTCAAATGATTTTTATGCATCAATTGAAATGATTGTGTGATTTATTTTTCTTTTGATCTCTTAATATCGTGTATTATATTGATTGATTTTCTTATGTTGAACGATCCTTGCGTGCCAGGAATGAACCCCACTTGGTTATAGTGTATAATTCATTTGATGAGTTGTTGAATAAGATTTGCAATTTTTTTTTGGAGAATTTTAGCATCCAATTTCATCATAGAGATAAGCCTTTACATTCCCTTTCTAGTGGTGTCTTTATGTGGCTTTATTATTAGGGTGATGTTGCCATCATAGAATGAGGTAAGCAATGTTTCCTCCACTTTTATATTTTGGAAGAGTTCAAGCAGATTGGTGTTAGTTCTTTCCAGAAAGATTTGTATAATGCACCAGTGAAGACATGTGGTCCTGGGCTCTTCTTTGTTGGGAGGTTTTTGATGACTAATTAAATCTCATTACTTGAGATTGATGTGTTGAGTTCAATTTCTTCTCTTGTAAATGTAGGTTGCTTTTGTGTGTCTAGAAATTATCCTTATCATCTAATTTATCCATCTGATGACATACAATTTTTCAAAGTATCCTCTTATGATGAACTTTCTTTCTATGGGGTCAGTGGTGATATCCACTTTTATATTTATTTTATGTATTTCAAACTTCTCCTTATTTCATTGTTAGTCTAGGTAAAGTTTGGTCAATTTTTAAAATCTTCTCAAAGAACCATCTTTTGCTGTATCAATTTTTTTCTTTCTAATTTCATTTTTATTTTACTCTGCTCCAATATTTGCTATTTCCTTCTCTCTACTGGCTTTGGGATTAGTTTGTTGGTCATTTTCTAATTCCTCCAGCTGTTTTGTCAAATCTTTGTTTTTAGCTCTTTCTTTTTTAATGTAGGCATTTATGGCTATAAATATCCCTGATATCACTGCTTTTGCTGCATTCCCATATGTTCTGAAAAGTTCTTTTGTCACTTTCATTTGTTTCAATGTAGTTACTAATTCCCTCTACTATTTCTTCCTTGACCACTGATTTTCTAAGAGTGCCTTGTTTAATTTCCACTTATTTCTGCCAATCTGGTTCTCTGGCCCTTACTGATTTCCACTTCATTCCACTGTGGTCAGAGAAATTACCCTGTATAATTTCAAATTCTGAATTTGTTGAGAGTTGTTCCGTGCCTAGCATGTAATCTATCCTGGAGGATGATCCATGTGTGCTTAAGAAGAATGTATATCCTACTGTATTGGGGTTTAATGTTCTGTATATTTCTATTATGTCTATAAACTCTATGGTATTATTCATGATCTTTGTTTCTTTTTTGATCCTCTGTTGAGAAGTTCTGCCTAATGATGACAATGATATGTTAAAGTCCCTAACTATAATTGTAGAGTTATGTATTTCACGAGTTAGTTTTTCCAATGTTTGCCTCATGTATTTTTAGGGGCCCTGGTTAGGTGCATAGATGTTTATGATTGTTTTTCTTCTTGATGGCTTACCCCTTCATTAATGCATAGTGTCCTTCTTTGTCTCTCATAATAGGTTTACATTTAAAGTCTGTTTTTTTTTCTGATACTAGTATAGCTACTCCTTCCCTTTTTTTGATTATTGGTTGTATGTAAATTTGTTTTCCAAACATTCACTTTCAACCTCCTTGCATCCTTAGGACTAAGTTGAGTTTCTTGTAGACAGTATATAGATGTCTCATATTTCCTTATCCGTTCTGCCAAACTGTGTCCCTTGATTTGAGAGTTTAATCCATTAACATTTTCTGTTTTTACTCTCAAAGCATTACTTATATTAACTATATTTTCTTTAGGTTGTTTTTATATCTCTTTTCATCTTTTTAATTTTTCTTACCAATAATCTTCCTTCTTACACTCTTTCAACTATCTCTCCTTTTTCCCTTTCAACCTGTAGAACTCCCTTTAGTATTTTTTGAAGGGCAGGTTTTTTATGGACAAACTCTCTTAATTTCTGTTTATCTGTGAATAATTTGAACTCTCTCATTTTTGAAGATCAGCTTTGATGGATACATAATTCTTAGCTGGATTTTATTTTTCTTTTAGCAACTAACTATGTCACATCATTGCCTTCTTATCACCTTAGCTATGTTATACCACTGTGTTCTTGCCTCCATGGTTTTAGATGAGAAATCAGCATTTAATCTTAATGAGATTCCCTTGTATATGATGTATCTCTTCTTTTGCTGTTTTCAGAATTCTCCCTTTGTCATGAGCTTCGGACAATTTGAAAAGCATATGTCTTGGAGTAGGCCTTGTAGGATTTATACTATTTGGGATGTGCTGCCCTTCCTGAACATGTACATCAATGTCCCTCAATAGAGTTGGGAAATTTTCAGCCATTATTTCCTTCAACACTTCTTCTGCACCCTTTCCCTTCTCTTCTCCCTCTGGGATGCCTCTAATGTGTATTTTTGCATTTTTTGTGTTGTCATTCAAACACAAAATAAGTCTTTGCTGGGTTTTTTCAATCTTTTTTATCTATCTGTTCTTCTATCTAGTACGTCTATATAGTACATTTGGTTCCATATGTACTATCTTCAACATCACTGATTCCTCTGCCTTTTCAAATATGCTGATATGAGCTTCCAGTGTATTTTTGCATTGTGCCATTCATCACCATCAGATCTCTTATCTTTTCATGTATGTTTACAATTTCTTCAGTATGTTCTCACAGTGTTTTCTTAATATCCTTTAACTTTTCTTTCTCTTCATTATACTGATTCATGATTCACACTATTTGTTCAGACATCCTTGATTAGTTTTTCCACATTCTGTACCTCCTCCTCCTGTTTTTCAGTTTGTTCATTATACTGGGCCATGTCTTCTTGTTTTTTAGTATGGCCTGTAATATTTGTTGTTGTCTAGGCATCTGTATATCTTGATGGGCTTATTTAGGTGCTTAGCTGATCTTTCTATTCTAGGGTTTAATAATGTTGGGTTTTTTTGAGTGTGGTAAGGTCCCTTTTTGACACTTGATTCTTCTTATTATATAACCTTACAGTTGACTATGTTCCCTAGGGGAAAAATTATTAGGACTGCATAAAAAGAAATAGATAAGAAGAGAAAAAGTATAAGAGCAAAAATAATAATGAAAGGTAGAAGAGGAATCATACAAAATCTAGGAAAATAAATAAGTAATATGAATTTAAAAATCATAAAAAATGCCAAGGAATAAGAAATAAAAAGGTGGAATAGAAAAAACTGAAACAAGAAACAAAATAGAGAAACAAATAGAATGAATTAAAAGGTTGTAAAAGTGCAAAGAGAAAAAAGAAAGCAAAGTAAAGATGAGAAAGAAAAAAAATCAAGAACAAATAGTGATAGAATGAAAGAAAAGCAACAGAAGACAGAAAACAGACAAATAAAGGAACAAAAGAAATAAAGTAGGTAAAAAATATAAGTAAAAGAAAATCAGGAAGCAAAGAACGGGAAAAGACAACAAACAAGAAACAAAACAACCAACTGAAAAACCCAGGAAAAACAGTCTTCCCTCTTAGGCCCCTAGGCAGATTCTCAGGCTGATGGTGCTCATCAATTAGTTAACCTGCAAATATCCTCTGCAGGTGATGTACCTAGTTTTAGCAAATAAGATGAAGAAAATAAACAGTAAGCATTTTTTAAAAATAATAAAAAAATCTATAACAAAAAGTAAACTTTTAACCAAATTTCATAGTTAGCTTTTCCAATTAAGTAAAAAAATGGTGTTTTAATTTTTATTAGGATTGTATTAAATTTGCAAATCAATTTGATTTGAACAGGCATCTAATGATGTCTATTTTTTTTACCTTCTTTTAATTTTTAATTTTTATTTTTTAAAAGACACTTAGATTACATAAATATTACACAAAAATATAGGCATTCCCATGTGGCCCTGTCCCCACACTCACACACCCTCCCACATAACATCATTCATTGGTGTGGCACATTCATTGCAATTGATAAATGTCTTCTGGGGCATTGCCACTGAGCATGTACCATAGTTCACCTCGTAGTCTATACTCTCTCCCACAAAGTTTTCCATGTTATGGGATGATATAAAATGGCCTTTATCTGTCATTTGCAATGTCATTCAGGATGATTCTCAAGTCCTGAAAAAGCCCCATATTACAACTGTTCTCTCTTCTTGCCCCCAGAGCTGCCAGTAGCCACTGCCTCCACATCAATGCTGTAATTTCTTCCATTGTAAGAATCAAAATATGTCTATAATAGAATTCCAGTAAGTCCACTCTTGTCCATAGTTCATACCCCAATCCTGTTTGGTGGTTATGAGGTTGAAAGTATAAAGTTGGAAATACTTTTATTACAATATGACAAGAAAGGGTTTTTGGTTTAGGATGTGGGTTTAGGGAACATTCAGGACAGGGAGCATCTGGAGCAGGCTACTAAGGAGTGTGTGAATGATCATTTTGTCACAATGTGTGGTATCAGTGGGTGGAGACCCACACAATGAGCAAAAAGGAGTTGGAGTCCCAACTTCCAGTGGACTGATACATTCATATAAAGAGGAAAGGGAGACTCTTGAGAGCAGCTCCTAATAGGGGAGGACAAACCAGTGTGTCAAGACATCAGTGTTGTTGCAATTAACTATGAATCTTGCCATTTAAGGAATGAAGCCAGAGGGTCACTGTGGGTTCCGAGGGGAGGGGGAGGGAAGAATAGACTAGACAGAATAAGGGGTATTTAGTGGGCATTGGAAGCGTTCTACATGATTTTGCAATGATGAACACAGGCCATGTTAAATATCATCGACATTTATAAAAGTGTAAGATCTAAAATGTAAAGCATAATGTAAACTGGTGACCATGGTTAGTAGCTATATTTCACTATTTGTATTTTACTTGTAACAAAGGTAGTATCCACATATAAAAAGGTATCAATATGGGAAGGGGGAGAAAGGGGAGGATGTTGTATGGGAGTCCCCTGTATTCTGTATGTGACTTTACTGGGACCTAAAAGTTCTCTGAAAATAAAATGAAAAAAAGTAAAACACTGGGGAAAAAGTTGAAGAAAATATCACTGTACATACAGGGCACCAAATATTACAATGATGAAAGGGAAAATGTCAAAACATTTTTTTTCCATTATTTTTCATTATTTTTTAAATGTCCCAATCTTTTAATTTTGTTTATTTTTAATTTTTAAAAATTTTTATATATTTTGTTTCTTATATTTAAACCTGTCATTATTATTTCATATTCCTATTCATTGAATTTGGCTTTTTATAGGCTTCAATTTTGAGGAAGCTTTGGACCACAGAAGGGTTACAACTGGGGCAAGTGAGGATCATTGTTGTGGGGTGTCAGTGATGAGGATACATGTGAGGAAGATCTTCTGGACATATATATAAGGTATAAAAATATGTTCAAATATTTATGAGGCATTGTCACAGTGGGTGGAGGCTCACATAATAACTGAGAGAATATTGAATTCCCATCCTGGAGAGCTCTGCCATATTCTCTAATGAAGAAGCAACAGTCCCCCAAGTGCAGGGGCAATGACTGGTGAAGGAGGATGATCCACTGATGGACCCTTTATATTGATGACTATGCTTGTGAGCTTTTGCTCTTGAAATCAAACATAGTCTAGTGTTGTGGGGTGCCTAAGGGTTGCCTCCTGAGAGCCTCCTTCTTGCTCAAATGTGGCCTTTCTTTAAGCCAAGCTCAACATAGAAATTCATTACCTTCCCCTGCCTTGGGACATGACTCCTGGGATTGATCCTCCCTGGCACTGAGGGATTACTACTAAACACTAACTAACAATGCAACTAGAAAAACACTTTGAATAAAAGGAAGAAAAGGTAAGCCAAATGAGTTTTTATGGCTAAGTGACTTCAAAGTGAGTCAAGAGGTCATCCCAGAGGAAATGCTTATGCACATCTCAGCAGGATCTCATAGACTGCCAAAGTGTATATTACCAAAATTAGTGGGGCTCCTGAGGGCTCTGGAGACACCCAGGTCCTATGCTCAGAACAGATAGTTCCAGAGTTTGGTGCCTTATCAGTGGGCCCTACCTTGGAGTTTTTGCTTCTGATGGTGACAGATGTGGACTCAATTATGGCTTCCCTACACAGAGCTAATCTGTCCCTTCTATTTAAACATATACTTGGTGCTGGAGTTTGTAGGTGTAAATCCAAGAGACTGGAATCTTTGAGCTGTCTATGTGACAGCTGGGACCAGAGCCTCAGCGAAGTTTCAACACTTACTCTCCAGTTCATAGAAATTACTCAGGACAACTAACTAGGAGGTGTGGATTGACAACCACCACACCAAAGAGATCAGATAGCCTATAAATTCAAGCAAGGGAGTCCTATCCATTGGCTGTATGGTATCAAAGCCCCCTCTCAATCAGAGGTAAAGTGGCCATCACCATCTCAGAATTTAATGACGTTTAGTGTTCCAATCCACGAACAGGGAATATTCCTCTATTTATTTAGGTCTTCTTTGATTTTCTTTAACAATATTGTGTAATTTTTCTGTGTATAAGTCCTTTACATGTTTAGTTAAGATTATAAGCTATAAATAGCTATAGTAAATTGATATTTTTCTTGATTTCCACCTTACATTGCTCATTATTGGTGTACAGAAATGCTACTGAATTTGGCATGTTGATCTGGGCAGGTTGATCTTATATCCTGCCACTTTCAGAACTCATTTTTCAGCTCTAGAAACTTTGTTTTGATTTCTCAGTACTTTCTAAGTATAGGATCATTTTTTCCTTTTCAATTTGGATGTTTTTTAAATATATTTTTTTCTTGCCTGAGTGCTTGAGCAAGTACTTCTAACACAATGTAAAATAAGAGTGGCAGCAATGGGCATCCTTGTCTTTTTCCAAATATTAGAGGGAAAACCATTAATATTTCACCATTGGATAAGATGTCAGCTGTGAGTTTTTCATATATAAACTTTATCATGTTGAAAAAGTTTACAACTATTCCTATCTTTTGAAGTGTTTTTTACAAAGAAAGAAAAGAGGGTATATCTTGTCAAATGCCTTTTCTTCCTTTCTCTCCTACCCACATTGATTTACAGATTTAATACCATACCAATAAAAATTACCACAGCATTGTTTACCAAATTGGAAAAGTTGAATATGAAATGTATTTGGAAGAGCAAACGGCCCCAATTAGCCAAAGTCATAATGCAAAAGAAAAAGAATTTGGAGGAATCACACTACCTGACTTTGAAACACACTACAAAGTCATAGTGGTCAAAACTGCATTGTATTGGTACAAGAGTAGACATACTGGCCAAAGGTACAGAACAGCCAGTTCTGATATAGATACGTGCATATATGGCCACCTGATATTCAACAAGGTCACCAAGCCCACTCAACTGGATGAGAATGACCTCTTCAACCAATGGTGCTTGGAGAATTGGATATCCATATCTAGAAGAATGAGAGAAGATAACCATATCATGTCCAATACAAAAAACTAATTCAACATGGATCAAAGACCTAAATATAAGAGCCAACATGATAAAGTTCCTAGAAGATAATGTAGGGAAGCATCTACAAGATCTGGTAGTTGGAATGGTTTCATAAACTTTACATCAAAACATGGGAGATGAAAGAAAAAATAGACAAATGGATGTATTCAAAAGTAAAAACTTTTGTGCTTCAAAGGTGTTTGTCAAGAAACTGTAAGGTGCCTACTCAATGGATGTCTAATATTTAGTGTTTATAAAAATTCTTACATCTCAAAAATAAAATATAAACAAACCATTTTAAAAATGGGCAAGAGATTTAAGTAGACACTTTTCCAAAGAAGAAATACAAATCATTATAAAGCACATGAAAAGATGCTCAACATCACCAGCTATTAGGGAAATGTAAATCAAAACTACAATGAGATATCATCTCTTTAAGAAAAAACAGGACTACAAATGTTGGAGAGGATGTGGAAGAAAGGCAACACTTATCCACTGCTAGTGAGAATATAGAATTGTGCAACCCTTGTATAGGACTGTATGGTGGTTCCTCAGGAAGACCTCTTAAAATATATGTGTATATATATATATATATATATATATATAAAACATTTTTGTAAGCAAATACACATATATGCATATATATTTATGTATAATTTTGCAAATGTTTGTATGTATTGTGAGAATTTTGATTTTTACCCATAAAAAAAAAAAAAACTGGCATATGATCCAGCAATTCCATTCAGAAGCACACTGATGTTCCTTATGGCATTATTCACTTTGCCAAAAGTAGAAGGAACTCAAATGTCCACCAACAGATGAAAGCATAAGCTAACTGTGGTTATATACATACAATGGATTATTACTGAGCTGTAAGACAGAATTCAATACTAACAAATGAGATAACATGGATGAATCTTGAATACCTTATGTTGAGTGAAGCAAACCAGGCACTGAAGGTCAAACCTTTTATGACCTCACTGATATAAATTAAGCAAATTCAGCATACTCACAGAGCTAGATTCTGGAAGATAGGTTACAGGTGAGAGCAAGGGAATAAATGCTTGGTGAGCTAAAGCCCATATGGGCAAAATCTATGGAAGGATGTGATTGGGCAGTGGATGTACTAGAAAGTGGTGCATTGATGTAATTGGTTTTTGGCAGTGTTGGTCTGTTAGGGTGAGTAGTGTGTTGGTTTGGATTGAGTAGTCCATGGGCCTGGGGAGGGTCTTGGGAAAGAGCAGATCAACTCTTTGGATTTGAAGGTCTGTGGTTAAATGCAAATGTGTTTTTATGGTTAAGAGATTTCAAAATGAGTCCGGAGATCATATCAGAGGTTATGCTTTTGCACTTCTAAGTAGGACTTCATTTACTGCCACTATAAACAGTGCCTCAAATAGCAGGGCTACAGAGGCTTTAGAGACATCCAGACACTATAAACAATGCAGACAAGCTCAGGAATTTGCCACCTTATCAGTGGGCCTTACTTTGGAATTTATGCTCCCCAGTGCAACAGAGTTATAATCATTTTTAGTTTCCACACATATGGCTGTCCAGCCTCTTTTATTTGAATTACCGCTATATTTGATAAATATATGTCCCAGAGACTTAAATTTTTTTATCTGTTCTTTTACCATTTGAGCACTGAATCTCAGCAGAGTTGCCACACCTGTTCATTTGGACTCACCCAGGACAACTAAAAAGGGAATGATGGTAGTCAATACCCATCTCAAGGAACAGTGTCTACATTTGCAAACAAGATAGTTCCATCCATCTTCCCCATTGTATCTAAATTCCCTCTCAGTTAGAAACAGAGTGGCTTTATCATCCCCAAATCTTCAAGATTGAGGAATGAACAATGGACTAAAATAGACATTATTTTTCTATTATAGACTATTATTATTCTATCAATGGAAGAACTTTTATGATTGATATGTAGGCAGTGGCCACCAGAGGTTCTGAGGGGAGGGAGGGGAAAGAATAGATGTAATATCAGTGCATTTTCAGAACCATGGAATTTTCCTGCATGACATTGCAGTGGCAGATACAGGCCATTATATATTTTGTCATAACCTACAAAATTGTGCAGGACGGTGTTCAAACTATAATGTAAACTATACTCCATAGTTACTGGCAATACTTCAATATGTGTTCATCAATTTTAACAAATGTACCACACTAATGAATGATGTTGTTAATGTTTGAAAGTGTGGGAGGGAGAAGGTGTGGGACATATGAGAGTACCCTATATTTTTTATGTAACATTTATGTAATCTAAAGCTTTTTTAAAAATAAAAAAAAATTAATAAAAAATACTCGGTGTATAAGACAGCAAAGGTATAGAAATGATTTAGGAATATTTTATGGGACAAAAGAAAAGCCAATTGTAAAAAGATAAAATTAAATTGAGAAATATTTGTAATTACATTAAATGCAAAAGGACAATATTCCGTGTTTAACAGACAAAATTTATCAAACTTGACTTTCTTGGACAATGAAAAGAAGCAAATTTGTATAACATGGAAAAACATATATATCTATATATCTATAAACAATGAGGATTGACAAAAATGATCAAATAATTTAATTCAATTTTTATGAAGTTCTAGAGCAGGCAAAAATATAATAGAATGACAACAATCAGAACAGTGGTTGCAAGTGGGTAGATTTGTTAAAAAATGGGAATGACATAAATTTCTGGGTTAATAGACATGCTGCCTCTTGTTAAACTGTACAAGTTAAAGCTCAGTACTTTATTGTATGTAAATTTTATCTCAATATAAATTGTACTACAAAAGCCTCATTAAATCTCTAACTCTCACACAAAAAAATACTGGTAAAATCCAATGACCAATTCTATAGGATAAAACAAGGCAGCATACAAACTCTCATCAAGCATTTCATTTACATGAAAGGAAGATATTTAAATATCCTATTAAAATTAGATATAACAGTGACATTGAATAAATAAACTGAACTTCACCAATATTAAAATGTGCTGCAAATGATACCAACAAGAAACTTAAAAGCCAACCTATGTAGTAGGAAAACATATTTGTAAATCATATATATAATATGGAGAACTTGTTTCCAGAATGCATAAGGAATTCATACCAATCATTAATAAGATGATTTGATTTTAAAATTTATGAAACACCTGAATAGACAGTTCCAATGAAAAAAAAATGCAAAAATGGGCCAAAGCAAATAAAAGTCACTCAATATCATTAGTCATAAGGAAATGCTTTAACAAATCATTGTAACAATGAGATTCCTCGTTACACATACTAGGATGTTTATAATAACAATAATTTTATGAAATATGTATATAGACAATAACAGGGTTGGTGAAGATGTAGAGAAATTAGAATGCCCAAAATATGCTGGTGGGAATGTAAAATGTTTCCACCATTCTAAAAACAGTCTTGTGGTTCCTCAAAAAGAAAACATATAGTTATCATTTGATCCAGTAATTTCCCACTTAAATGTATGACCAAGAAAAATGAAAACATATGTCTAAGCAAAAAGTTGTACATGAAAGTTTTTAACAGTATTATTTATAATAGCCAAATGTGGAAGCAATTCACATGACAACCAACTGGTGAAGAGCTAATGGTCCATACCATGAAGCATTATTCAGCAATAAAAAGCCATGAAATACTGATACATTCCAAAATATGGATGAATCTTTATGGTAGCCAATCACAAAAGATCATATATTATATGACTTTTATATTCTTTTTAAAATTTGTTGAATCTATAGATACCTTGTATTTCAGGTATGAAGAGAAATAGAGAATGACTGTTAAGGGGTGTTGAGTTTCTTTTAGGGATGAAAAATTCATTCTAAAGTTAGCTTCTTGTTATGGTTTCATAACCCTGTGAATGTTCTACATACTCTTGAATTATACCTTTTATAGGGTTGAATTGTATAGTATGTAAATAATATCTCAATAGATTTGTTAAAAATGAATATGTTAAATTGAGGGATCATTTCTATAGAATAAAAGGCAGTGTAGCAACTGGCATTAAAAGTTTCATTCTTATGAATGTAAGATATGTAAATATTTTATTAAAATTTACACATAATTGTGCTTTGAATTCCTAATTATGATTAATATTTAAATGTTTACATTGTATTGAAACATTTTGTTTATTTAATTTGTACAGAATAAATCGTATATAGCATCAGGAAGTGCCAACTGTTTCTTATCTGAAAATCTTATCATATGAGCTACATAAAGGATATTTGCTTCAGCAGCCAATTGTTGAACATAATGCTGCCTATCAAGGGTCATGGGACCATGGTGCTGGAGAAGTTTGTGCTCCAGCTACCTGAGGAGCAAGGCACAAGTCCCAAACACTTCCTTTTGGGGTAGAGAGAAGGGCCAACCATTAAAATCAGGGGACCTTGACTAATCCTGTTCCAACTAAACTGTCCCCATTTCTGCCATTATATATATTAGATATATTTCTCCTCTTGAGTCAGCGGTATTAAATTTTAATTTTCAATCTAGCTGCAGGATGAAGTCACTTAGTAAAGCATATGCTATCTAAAAATTAGACCCTTTTCATTATTTTGAATGATGTAAACTTTTGATGAAATGGAGAAATTTGAATGAAAGCCTGAGATCTAGATGTTCCTAAATCTCTGAATCTTTGTGCTGGAAGAGTCAGCCCTTGTGGCACTTTGAGATTATTTTATGAATCTCAAAAAAGAGAAAGATTATGTTTTTTAAACAAATCTATATCTGTGGGTATGATACACTTTTATTGCATAAAATTCCTTTGAGAGGCCTTTAAATAGGTTAATTAATATCAATTATGGACATTTAATTGGATGATGTCAGTGGGGCATGATTCATGTTGAGTCTCTACCCTCTTGCCTTGTCTGATAAAAATGGAGATAAACAGAGAGAGAAACACAGACACAGGCAAAGGAAGTTACTACTTTTGACCCTGTCATGTGAGAGAAGACTTGAAGATTGCTTAAGCACAAAGTCTCCAAGAGGCTGGACCTGTGGAACAGTTCAAGAAGAGAGAAGCACCCAAGAAGCTCAAAGATCTGAGGTCCAGGGAGAGAAGAGCCATATGCCCAATAGCTTGCAGCTGAACTCTGGAAGAAGGAGACATAGTTTAGACTGAGAGGCAGCCTGGAATAAGACAAGCCCTGTGTCTGGTTGCCTTCACCTGAGCTCAAACATTGGCAGAGATCCATGACAATCTTGCTTTAGCATGTGGCAGATGATTTTTGTGAGAAAGCACCTCTTAGAGTGCCTGGGTTTGAATTTTTCAAGGCTTTGGAACTGTAAAATTCTACCTCAAATAAATCTCCATTATAAAATCCAACCCATTTCTAGTACTTTGTATCATCAGCCCTTTGGCAGACTAAAATAGTCCTGTGCCTTCATTCCATAAGAATAGCATCCCCTTTAGTGGAGAAAACATAATGACATCACCTGGAACAGGAGCCTCATCAGACTGATGATTGTGCTTCCCTAAATCAAGAGACACCACGTCTTATTAACTCCAGAACAGTAAACATTTCAAATCACAGTTTAACATAAATTTCTAATTTGAGAGGCAATAGCTTACACACAAAGTACATTAATAGGACTTCACTATTATGAAATGTGCAAACTGGGAGAATACTTTTTAGGGGTAGATATTGAGAGTGTTAGCTTTGGGTGATAGGCAAAATTTAATTCTGGGTAAGGGAGAATATTTTGAATAAGGACTTTGCATTCAGTGTTATCATAATATATATTGTCATATCCTTGGAGTTTGGGCATGATAAGGGGTTATAGCAAATAACACACAAATATGTGAACACCCTGGGAGAAAGAAAGTTTGAGAAAGAGTTCATTTACCAGAGGAACAGTTCATTGGGGAAAGGAAGATACTCAGACATTTTTTGAGTTGTTGAATATAACTTCTGACTTGTCACTGATACAAGGGGACTTCAAATACTATCATAACCCTCCAGTTGGAGTGGAGGCTCATTAAGATCACATTATAAATTGAGTTTTGGTTAAAGACTGCTTCAGTGTAGGTTTAGGGTGCCTGAAAATCTATCCTGTTATTATTTACCCATTTTTCAAATATTTAATTTGAACAAATATTCTTGGGATCTGCAAGAACACTCCTACCCATTTTTTCTGAAATAAGAAGCTTTACATCACAGAAAAGATAGGAAATCTAAAGAAAAATAATATTTTTTAAGGATGTCAGAGATAAAAACAATCATAGATTTGAAAGATTCAAGGTCCCCATGATATCACCATTGCATTAATTTGTCTGGCTAATCCAACAAATAGATGAATTATAGCATATGATTAAGGACTACTATAATATTATACATGTGGTAGCCCCAGTAAAAACTTCAGTGCGAGGAATATTAACTTGATTAGATGATTAGAGCTTCTAAAACCTGGTTTGTGGCTCTGAATTGTGAATAAATTTTTCCTAACTCCATGAAATGGTTAAACAAATGAAATTCCCCTTTATGTGGCAAAAAAAAAATAGTATTTTGCCCAAGGATCATGTTATCTGCTGTCATTTTTTAAAAAATAGAATCCTAGGGGACTCGTTCTTATGAATATTATGCAAAATATTAGTATGATCCACTATATTGATACCATTATGCAAAATAGACTGATAGGCAAAGTCAAATGAAAAAGAACTGAAGTAGTTGAGTCAATTGTCACATTTATGAATGAGGCCATCTTGGGCCATCTACTCCATTTGAGCTGTCAATATGTTTCCAGGGGAGACCAGCAGAAGAACCACCTAGCTGAATCCTGCCTAAGTTGCAGAATCATAAGAAAATAGTTCTGTTTTTTAAGCTAAATTTTGATGTTGTGATTACAAACACTGATTTTTTTATTACATTTTGTGGCTTTATGTTGCTAATTTGTTGTTTGTTTTGTTTTCTAGTACATAGTAATAGGTAATTTACACAAGACTAATTACACAAATTCCAGAAATTTGAAGATAAATATCATGAACACATTTCAGGGATTGCCACATGATTGAGGTTCTTAGAAATCCTTTAGTCTAAGGCATTAAAAGATAACCTCAAAAATTTAAAAAAGATATAGGAACAGTTATTGTTTGACACCTCCTACCACTGGAAAATAGGCACAATACTTGACGGTTCTTTGTGTTTTGGAAGCAACATATACTGTATATGGGAGTGTCATTCTCAATCAATGGCTGAGAAGACTGCTAGTTGTCAGTTGGATCCACTGAAAAAAGTAAAGTAAGAAAGGACTCAGACCTTTTTTAGGTGAAGATGAGTGTCACTTGAGCAGTTAAAAACCTGAGAGCTAACAACTGAGTGTGGGGAGATGTAGCCTGGGTGGTTGGAAGAGTAAGTTGATGAGTATCATTTATGGTCCTAAGACCAGCTGCAGCAATAAGGACTGAAACTTGATTTTCTAACCCAATTTGCATCATTTTATTTGGCAGACTTGAAAGGGCACTTGAAGAGTTTGACTTGAATGGCTCCTTGAAAGGAAAACAGATTCTCCCTTAGAGCCTTCAGAAGGAACACAACCCTTCTGATTTTGGTTTACCCTCAAAAAGTAAAAGAAAGAGTGGAAGCTTATGCTACAAGTCATCATAGGAATCTGAAATCAGCGGGAAACCCCAGCACTATTGATTACACTATTTTCCAATTAAATGGAGTTTTTAAAAGAGTGGAATAATTCAAAGCCAACACCTAAATATCTCTAAAACAGAGTTTTATAAATAGATATAGATATATACATAAGTTATTTGGCTATAAAAGATATATATAGTATAATCAGATAAATCTCAAATATTTGATGGAATGTTTTGAATTCGTGTTAAAGCCCTTAATGTGAGAATTCATTTGGTTTATATTTCACAGAGAATTTTTTAAAATTATTTTTTAAGTGAAATATCAAAAGGAGATTAAAGCCCATTGTTAAGTCTTTGATATGTTTCTGGCTATGAAATGAGACATTGGGGAAATGTTTTCCAAAGGTCATTATCATTTTGCCTCATTCTCTTTACATAGACCTTCTAAGAATCAGAGAAAAGGCCATTTATTGTCAAAGATGCAATGAAATGGTAGATTTCAATAAGCAACACAACTATGACCAACAAAGATTGAGTTCTACCAATCCTTGAGTATATGGCTACTACTATTCACAAAGCAATTCCAAAGATTCTCTGGAAGTAATCATAAAGCAATTCTGAAGGTACAATTTGTACTGTATTTTGGTCAGCTGCTCTCAAATATTCTCAGTGAAAAATAGACAAATAAAACAAAACTGAAGTCCTGAAAAATACTGGTGAGAATTTCTTCTAAATCTGAATCTTATAATCTAGATAGAAGTTCTGTGGAAAAAGGAAATTCAGTTAAATTGCTGTATTTTGAGCATGTGTAATATATTTATAAGATGCTGTTTCAGAAGTGAAGGAGAGTAAATTTAAGAGGAAGCTAAGAAGATAACAATGTGTATTCTTTCATGTCTATGATATTGAATAACATGAATGTGAATTAGAAAATGCCAATCAAAAGCTTTATCCTTTCAAAAAAAAAGTGAGAAATTATCATGTTTGAGACTCTGAAAAAGGAGAGGAAAGTATCATTTGAGTTCATTCTTTAGTCAAGGATGAAGCAGGACTTTTTTCTTCTACTGTAAGACATTTTGGTATGGACAATGTGTCACAATTCAGGCCAGTAAATAAATGCCCCGTTTCTGTGGATGAAATTCATAAAAAAATTCACAGTTGTTAAAAACTACTATGATTAGAGCTCCCTTAAAATGAAGGGTTCCCTCAGTAGGAAATAGTACATTTTCTATATTTCTGAAGGAAAAGCCAAAGGGGATTCAGCATGTAAAAGTAGAGGGATGTGCTTGAGCTACAAATCTGAATTATGTCATTGGGGTTCTTATTACTTTGCATCACATATGAGAAGGCACACTTTTAGTTACTACTCCACCCACTCTGATCAGCAGACCCAAGGAAATGCAGCCTTTCAGTTTCCCCCAAAACTGGAATTTGCAGGCATAGTATTGCTGTAAAGGTGTAGCTTAAAGCAGAGATCAGTTAAAACCATTAGGCACTAAATTTGACATGAAGTTGGGGAGATGTGGCTTCAAATGGATAAAGTTCCCAATGATTATATGACACTGTATAACCATAGGTTAACATATAATTAGAGGAATCATTTATATCTATGGCTTGATTTGAGGAAGCACAATGAAAGCCCTTTAAATAAAAATTATTCCAAAAAACATTCCCACCCAAATCTTCCAGTGACCCTAATAGAGTCCCTGAAATACTACCACGGAATTCTCCTAGACCCATTTAAATGATCATTCAGTGATGTTCTTATCCAGAAATATTTAATTCATCCAAACTGGGAGAAATAAAATAAGCTAGCATGAAAATTGAAGGGTTTGAAGAATGCATGAAGAAGTGTTGGTGGCTTTTTGGGTCAATATACAAGTGGTTGAAAGCCAAGAACAAGGCAAAGTAAAGTCTGGCAATTCCTCAAACCCTCCCAGTTTAAAAATGGAGCAATTACCAGAGACTACTTGCCAGCTTTCAAGTCAAACAGATCTTGGTTTGTCTGCAGCAGATTTTTTATTGCTTTATCTTCTTTCATCTCTACCTATTTATTAGGATTATATGGCTATTTCAGGCTAAGTGATTGTGATTTTATATCATGGTAGATATATCTCTTAGAACTATAGAGATGATAGTGAAATAAAAACTTACTAATTGCACAAATAGGGAAACAGAAGCACCAGGGCATTAAATGATTTAACCAAGATTATTGCCCAGTTAATCAGGTTTGTATGATTTTGGTTTGTACAATTTTTATTCTCTTTTTAGTATACTATACCATCTCCTCACTGTAAAGTGCTTGAAATCAAATAGAAATCATTAATATGATATACCCCAGAATTTGATTTTCATAAGTAGGAGAACCTGAAAAATTCACTCACTCTCAAATATTTGAGAACTTATTGATGAATGCAATGAGGAGAATGGCTGTATTCAGATGGAGAAATGTGGGCATATCTTTCCTGGTCTATGTCAAAAAGATGTGAACTTTTCCAGATATAGATGTATTACCGTATGCCCAAACACAAGTTTTTTTCAAAATTAGGTTGAGCATCTTATATATAATAAAATCTAAATAAATATTCAGGAGAAAAAAAAAAACATAGGTGACTAAACATTACAAACTGGGGAGGGATTGGGGACTTTTAGGTGGGTAACTTAGTAACTTAGAGGATTCACTTTATTTCTTTGGAATTTATTTCCTCAAATGAATTGAGTGAATTGACTGTTGTATGTAGATAAGATGATTAGAATAAGTGCCCTCCATTTCTTTAAGTATTTGTACCAAGCAACATTAAGTACACATTTTCCATTATCCACTAATGTGATTATCTGATTGTTCAACATTCAAAACAATGTGTGTTCCATTTTGTTTTCTTTCAGATATTTAATTCTCTTTTGGGAACATTCCCTGCTGGAATAATTCCATGGAAAACATCAACAATGTAACTGAATTCATTTTCTGGGGCCTTTCTCAGAAACTGGAGATTGAAGAAGCTTGTTTCATGGCAATTTCTTTCTTCTATACAGCCATTCTTCTGGGACACCTCCTCATTATGCTGACAGTTTGCACTGGCAACCTTTTCAATACTCCTATGTACTTTTTTCTTAATTATTTGTCTTTTGTGGACATTTGTTACTCTTCAGTAACAGCTCCTAAGATGATTTTTGACCTATTAGCCAAGAGTAAGACTATCTCCTACTTTGGCTGTGTGTTGCAACTCTTTGGGGGCCATTTCTTTGGTTGTACTGAGATCTTCATTCTTACTGTAATGGCCTATGATCGTTATGTGGCCATCTGTAAACCCCCACACTATATGACCATCATGGACAGGGACAGATGCAATAAAATGTTGCTGGAGACCTGGATAGGTGGGTTCTTACATTCCATTATCCAGGTTTCTCTAGTGGTCCCCCTGCTCTTTTATGGACCCAATGAGATTGATCACTACTTTTGTGATATCTACCCTCTGCTAAAACTTGCTTGCACAGACACATATTGTTGGTATTGTCGCAACAGCCAACATTGGGACCATCTCTCGGTGAGCTTTGTTAGCTTGCTAATCTCATATACTGTCATCCTGATAACCCTGAGAAAGTAGTCAACAGAGGGCAGGCACAAAGCTCTGTCTACCTGTGGCTCCCACATGGCTGTGGTCATCATCTTTTTGGTCCCTGTACCTTCATGTACATGCGCCCCAATACTGCCTTTTCAGAGGATAAGTTGGTGGTTGTCTTTTACACCATTATAACCCCTATGTTAAATCCCCTGATTTGTACATTGAGAAATGTAGAAGTAAAGAATGCAATGAAGAAACTCTTGAGCAGGAAACATTTCTGGGAGGGTAATGGCAAGTAGTTTGAAGTAATAATACTTCAAGTTAATGGCCTAAAATCTTCTCAGCCTTAACTCATCAGCACAATGAAGAAAATAATAATAATCTCACAGGGTTTTAGGAAGGAACAAATAAGAAAATAACACAATTCATAGATATAAAGTAATGTTTATTATCATTATTATTACATTCACTCTAATATTTAATAATCAGGGACTTTTTCTAAAATAGTTAGGCCAGAGAAATTTTATTGAAGATAGAATATCATCAGGACCCTATTCAGCATTATTGTTTTCTCTTCCCCATTTTTGCCTTTTCATAATTTTCTTTACAGTTTGAAAGTCTGCTTTCACATTTTAAGCACTCACTTTGTATATATTAAGCAAAAGATAGAATACATAAATCTAGCAGTGTTCCGAACTGAAGCATTGTGATATAAGTGCTCCCAAGCACAGGTTCCTGAGAAAACCAAAACTAATAAGCTTGGATTGAAAGGGTAGGAGTGAGCAAAATGTAAAAGGGATGAAAAAAGTTTAAAAGACAAAAGACATGTTATCCTCTGGTAAAAGGAAAAGACTTTTCCTTTCTCTTGGGCTCAAATTCTTTGCCCATTCAAGGACGTTGGACAAATTTAGCTATAAGTTCTTTCTTTTAAATGTAAATCCCATGAATATGCTTCTGTTACCTGGACTTTTTCTTTACCTCCACTCTGTAGCCAGAGTCCTTATTAATACAACATGATTGACAGAAAAATTGAAGAACTGAATAAAAACAGTCATGGGTGATGAATACATTACTGTGACTCAAATCAAAAGGGCAAAAACAATTTACTGCCAAGCATGGTTGGTAAGCCATATTTATTCTAATGTTTGAACAAAACTGCTCTAATGAATTTAGTGAGCCAATTCTCACTGCTTTTCAGACTCACCTAATCAGAATTTCCAGCTCTGAATTCCAGAAAGATTTAATTCTGGAGAAAAAAACTTATGCCTTCTCATATGAACTGACACTTGCTTGAGTGATATGTTTTTCCTTTACCATAAGACACACTTGACTTGTATTTCTGTAGCAGGTGAACTTATTACTGACTACCCTTCTACCATTATCCCATTGCCTTTTCCACAAATCAGAATATCCAGTTACTGTTTATGTCTATGGTTGTGGTGTGTGTGTGCATGGGCCTCTGTGTGTCTGTGTAAACATTACTCATGTTAAGGACTACACATAGTTAATACCTAAGAAATGTGTGCTTCTGTTGAATACTTGAAATAAGGAAAGATAATAAACAGTAAGAACTCTGGGTTAGATGGTACACTCAAGAAATCAAAATCTTTTGCCCTGGTATCACACAAATCCATGGCTCTTGTTCCAGTTTGGGCATTTACTCCTTGGTGCCTACCAGTCTCCATCTCCTCAATTTTAAAATGAAGACTACATTAGCGCTTCTTCAGCTTGGCTCTCAATTGGAACCACCCTGAGAGATTTTTGAACAGATAACTGAACCTAGATATTCAGATTACATAGGACAGGGTTAAGAGATATATAAAAATTTGTCTTTTTTAAAAGTTTCTATCATAATTTTTATGTAGCCAGTGCTCACTGCTCAGGAAATATGACTTTGGAATTTTGGGGACTAGATCTTTTCTTTTCTTAGAGCTTAAGAGGTCGGTGAATCATTGGAATCCAAAAATCCTAACTCTATATCTATATCTCATCTGCTGTGCTTACCAACACAAAGAGAGATGAAATTGAAGTGGTCTAAAAAACAAAAATAAAGACATATATAATATTCTTCTCTTTATGCTTTTCTCTAAAATGTTGGAAATTGGGGGATAATATTACTGATATTGCAGGCCTGATGTCCGTAAGAATGTAAAAGCTGCTAGGTTTATGACTCAAAAGTATGGAAGGGTTGTAAATGAACTCTTACTCAAATTTCCACCAGTGATATTAAAAACCCTTCTCAGTTACAAATGTTTCTCATAGTCAATCTCCATCAGACAAGCTTAGAGAGTCTCCAATTGGTTCTTTGGAAGGTTATTACCCAGAATGATGTGAATTCAAACTCTCTCCAATTTGAGAGCATGTCTGGTCAACAACAATTGAGCATGTCTGGTCAACAACAATTTATTCTGTAAATGTATAATCATAACCCTGGCTTCCAGCTTTTTAACATTCTAATATTGCTGCCAGAAGATGGGGCACTGACTTTATGAAAAAGAAGCCTTCATTAATGAAAATAAATAGCACTAGTTCTCATTTTTGAGAAGAATAAATTTATTTCATAGTGTAAAACTGTGAAAATATACCTCCTTGTGCTTTCTAATTTGTGGTTATACTTCTGTTCTCTGATGCAAAAAAATAATTTAAACACATTTCCCTGCAATGATCAATTGAATGTAAAAAGATAACTTTCATATTCCTTAATATGGCATCCCTTTTAATCATTTAAACATATCCAGGAGATTAAAAAATTTCTCACATGTCAAGGTCTCCAGAAATTCACTATTTCAGTATTATCTGAGAGGGAATGTCTCATTTTGTCAATGTTCGGATGTATCCAAGTGTTGCATGGTGACCAACTTTGAATGCAATATGAACTTATATATTATACATGGGAAGAATGAGAGTTACATGGAGTATATCTGAATTCCACATGAAGACTGTGATTATACCCAGCCATGCCAAGCCTAGTTAAAGTGAATTAGAACCAATCCAGAGACACATGAGGAAGAATTAAACACTTGTTGATAAGCCATGAGTTTTGGAATGTCTAGTTACACAGCATTACTGAGTGGAATGATACGAGAGTTGCAGGTTAGACGTGGAAGAAAGGATTTCAAGGCATGTTCTTGAATTTATAGAGCCTCTCATATATTTATTATGAAATACTTTGCAAGGAGCAGTGAAAAAAATCAAATTAAAAAGAATGGATATGAGGGACAGCACATAATTTGATTATACACATAAGAGCCAAATTCTAAGTATCTAGATGTGCAGTCAACCTATCTTCCACTATTTCTTCCATGAATAAGATATAGGAGGAAAATCATGTTTAGGTAAATTCTCTTTAACCTTTCCCTTGTTGATAAGTTATAGGAAGATTTTTAAGAAATGAAAAGAATGATGAAGATGAGATACAGGCATCCATCCCAGCAAGATATTTATACTATTAGAGATGCCTCACAGCTGAAAAAGTAAAATAATAGCTAGTATCTAATGCACATTCCAGCATTGAGCTGAAAACTGTGCAAGGCAATATTGCCATAATATTTATGTTATATTCCCCTTTATCTCTTTCACCAACTACTTTTCCTAAGATATACTGGATTTCTCACAAGGTCAATATGCCTGTGAGATTTCTCCACTATCCTGTTTGATATGTCTTGGGTGCTAGACTAATGTTAATCTGACTTGATATTAAATATGTATGGTCAATGAATAAAGCACAGTGGTTTTTACTACAGAAAAGAAGGAAATACACCAATGAAAATGAAGACTTTCTTTTCAAAGTAAAAGATTTTCAACTTACTTTCAAATTCAAGTTTAAAATAGTCTAAAAGTAATGTTTGGCCAAAAATATATAGCATATTTGGTGATGAGGATCATTGAGCTACATCTTCTCATAGAGTAGGAGTTGAGATTTTATTCCTTAAAAGGTATATTTTTGCACAAAGTATGAATATAATATCATATATTTATTAATTTTCCTCAACACAAATAGTTATAATGTCTATCCATAAATTCTAAAGATATCATTTTTTTGGCAAATGTAATTGCTTTTTGTAACTATATATTTTCCAAACTTGAAATTCTATGCTTTTTAGGGATTGGTCACTGAGAAAAATGGTTGGTTCCTGGAAATCTTCCTTCTTATTTTTTCTTTTTGTTATTGACTTTTGTCTGTAAATTGCTATATTATCAAAAGTCTTTTCTTATAACTTTTGGAAGTAGTTTATTTTTTTGGCCATCACTAATGCATTTCACTTCTGGCTATAGATTACAACCTTCTCCCCACATTGTTGCTTTGTGTGAGCTTTACTATATCCCTTTTTCATTCAAGCTACCTGGGAAATCATTGAATTTGTGAAGGCTCTGATGTTTCAATAATTTGTAATGGAATTCCTCTTACCCTTGACACATTTCTGAGAGGCCTCAGTGACTCCATGAAAGACTGAACAAAAATGTGCCTGGAATTTAGGAGTTCTTTCATTATTTCTAATCTTGAATGAAATAGGACTCTATGAAGTGTGGGATCTTCAGTATGAGAGATTATGAGGGATCATACAATGTAACTCAGAATTCCCATAGGAGTTCATCTTTTTGGGGTGAATATTGAGCAAGGAAAATCAAGAGATGAGAGACAGCCAGACATATAATTCTCTTTCATTTTAACCCTTTCATAGATGGTATTAATGTGCAATATTTCTTGCCTGCCTTTCTAAACATACTCATTGAGACACAATAACTCAGCTGTATTTGATGTGAAGTTCTTGCTGACTCTTTCACACCTTCCTTTGTATTCATTTTCCCACATATCTGTTTCACTTCATTTTTCTATCAGACCAAATTTACAAGAATTTCATTTCCAAACAAAGTGTTAACTTACAACTTGGCCTCGGGTTTGGTTTTCCATGGAAACCAGTCAACAACATGAATTATTAAGGGAATTTAAGAACATTTCTGACTAATACTAATTAAGTACTAAGCTTTTTAAAACTTGAATATTCAATGGATGGGCAAGAATTTTAGTAAACTGAGGAATCTTGTGGGAAGAGGGATCCACCAGATTTAAAAGGCTAAATCTGAGGAGATGAGCTAGCCCTCATTACTCGGTCTCAAAGTATAAAAAGTATCAAATATCATTAAAAAAAATTATAAAAAATTAAAACCTTTCTGGAAAAGATAGAATCATGAATTCAAATTCTAATTAAAAACAAATTACATGACCTAATACCCTATAAGTCTAGATTTTATATCCCAAATAACCAGAGAGTCTGTTGTTTGTGAGCCACTATGATTGTACCTAATTCAAGAATGCATGCAGAACTTAGCAGAACATGATACAGTAAATCCCATGCCCATAGCCTACATAGTATATTATTATGAAAGCCTCTATGAAACCAGATCATTAAATGACTTTCATAAGTCATACATATATTCATATTTATGGAGGGAGAGAAAGAGAGAGAGAGGGGAAAGGGGGGAAGGGAGGCAAAGAGGGAAGGAAGGAGAAGAGAAAGCTACAGAGAATGGAATAATAATATTGCCAGTAATCTTTGAAATATATTTAAGTGCAAATTCAAATTTAATCAACCATATCCAAAATATTAAGTAATTAATACATTCCATTAATGATTTACCAAAAATAAAAAAGTGATGGATCCTTTCTCTTGATCAAGAATCCTAAGGATTGTGTCAGTCAAAAGGAGATTTACCAAAAAGGAAAATTGTTTCATAATTAAGGAAAGATATTTGATTATCTTTAGAGACACTTCCAGGGAAAATATGGGAACAATTTTCTGATAGAATTTAACAAAATTATGATCCTCTTTAGTTAATCTGGATTAAATTACCCAATCATATGTTTTACTTAACAAATTTAATCAGACATTCTTCTATTTTATCTATTCTAAAAGTCTCATCCAACTCTAGTTTTCATTTTTTTCCTACACAAGTCTTCTATCAAAAATAATTAGAGAGTTCCCATCCTCCAATGGAGGTACAAACCACCTCATAAGCTATTCTGTGGTTGGAACTGGAAGGTCCATTTCCCAAAAATGAAAGAGGAAGAGACAGTTGGGCACCACCTTTATCTACTGATAAGTAAATTCAGCAGGTTAAATTATAGTCCTAAGAATAGCTAAAGATTGAATCTGTCCAAGTCAGAAGAAGGATGGTAGCCACCATATTAACTATGTGGCTGACACGAGATGAAGTGAGGATGAGTGAAAATCACAGTGCTGTTAGGACCAGCTTCTTTCCATGTAGAAAAGATTGCAGCTCTGGTATAAACCCCAGGACCATCTTGGGCAGGGAGAAAGCAAGGGGAGCTGCACCAGCCTTTCTGGGAAAACACAGGCCACTTCAAGGAGTATGGTGTACACCCCACTTTGGCAGTGCAAGCCACTCAAGGAGCTATTCTGTGGCAGGAATTGGAAGCTTCATTTCCCAAAAACAGGGGAGGAAGGGAGAGTTGGCCAACCGATTTCAGCTACTGATTAGTAAATTTGGCTGGCTAAAGTATAACCCTATGAATAGAAAAGGTTGAACCTGTCCAAGTCAGAAAGAAACTGGTAGCCACCATTTTGACTCCACCCCCAGAATGAGGGGAAGCTGGGTGGACTGAAAATCACAGTGATAGTAAAGAATGGTTTTGTTCACCCAGATTGGTTTGCAGCCCTAGTCTAGGCTCCAGCCCCAAATCTAGCATGGAAGAAGATGGAGGGCCTTGCACCAGACTATCCAGGTAACTGCAGGTACATTTAGCTGTCAAAGACTGAATAATCAGAAGTATACAAGGGAAACTGTGGTCATCTTGGACCTGCTCTGCATAGATTGCTGACCACACCTACAGATCCATCCCAAACTCAGGCAGGGGAGAAAGGGGCATGAAGCTTCATCAGTCTCTCTGGGCAACTACAGTCTAGGCCTTCATGACTTGGATTATTCATATACAGGTAGCTCTCTTCCTCCCCCTCACAAAGGAGAAAGTTGGAAGAAGCTTCATTGGTCCTTGGGGTAATGAGAGCAGCTTGAGCCTCCATAACTTATAGCATTAACTACATACTTGGCTTCTAATATACAACCAGGAAGGGCAGGAAGCCCTAAACTAAAGAGAAAAACTGCACCCAGAATAAATACTCTAGTAAACCAGATGCCAAGACACAAATAAAAAATTATAATCCACACCAAAAGACAGGAAGATATGGTCTAATTAAAGGAATAACATAGGCCTTGAGATGACATAAAAGAGTAGAGACAACTAATCACAGATATTCAAACAAATCTCCTTATTAAATTCAAAGAGATGGCTAAAGAAATTAAGGATACTAAGAAGACATTAGATGAGCACAAAGAAAAATTTGAAAGCATACATAAAATAAGAGCAGATCTTATGAGAATGAAAGTTGCAAAAAATGAAATAAAACATACACTGGAATCATTTAATAGCAGATTCGAGGAAGCAGAAGAAAGGATTGGTGAGCTTGAAGAAATGGCCACTAAAAGTGAACATACAAAAGAACAGATGAAGAAAAGATTGTAAAAACTTGAACAAAGTCTCAGAGAACAAAACAAAAGCAATCAATGTGCAAACATATGTGTCATAGTATCCCAGAAGGAGAAGAGAAGGGAAAAGGGGCAGAAAAAATATTTGAAAAAATATTGATAGAAAATTTCCCAACCCTATTGAAGGACAAAGATATCCATGTCCAAGAAGTACAGCATACTCCCATCCGTAAAAATTTGAATAGACCAAATCTGAGAAACATAATAATCAAAATGTCAAATGCCAAAGACAAAGAGAGAATTCAGAGAGAAGCAAGAGAAAAGTAATGCATAACATATAAGAGATATCCAATAAGATTAAGTGCTGATTTCTCACCAGAAACCAAAGAGGCAAGAAGATAGTGGTATGATATATTTAAGATACTACAAGAGAAAAACTTCCAGCCAAAAACCTTTTATCCAGCAAGATTGTCTTTCAAAATGAGGTCAAGTTTAGAATATTCACAGATAACTAGGTACTGAAAGAGTTTGTAATCAAGAGACCTGCACTGCATGAAATACCAAAGGGTGTGCTGCAGCTGAAAAGAAAAGACAGATGTTAGAGGCCTTGAAGAGAGTCTAGGAATGAAGATTATATCAATAAAAGAAACTAAAAGTGTCAAAAGAGTGATGAAAATAAAATATGACAGATAAAAGCCAAATATTCAAGAATAACCTTAACCAATAATATAAAGCACTTATTTTCAGAAAACTACAACTCATTGTTAAAAAAATTTTTTTTAAAAGACTGAAATAATTTAAAGAACATTCTGTGCTCATGGATTGGAAGACTAAATATCATAAGATGTCAATTCTATTCAAATTGATAAACAGATTCAATGCAATCCCAATAAAATTCCACCAGCATTTTTTAAATAAATGGAAAACATGATTATCAAATTTATTTCCAAGGGTAAAGGGTCCTGAATAGCCAAGAAAATACAAAGTTGGAGGACTTCCACTTCCAGACTTTAATCATACTACCTAGCTACAGTGGTAAAAACACCATGGTACTGACATAAAGACAGACACATAGATCAATGGAACCAAATTGATAGTTCAGAAGCAGATCCTCACATCTATGGTCAAGTGAGTTTTGACTAGCCTGTCAAACCTACCCAGCTTGGGAAGAACAGTCCATTCAACAAATGGTGTTAAGATAATTGGATATCCATGCCAAAAGAAGGAATGATGACCCCTATCTCACACCTTTTACAAAAATTAAGTCAAAATGAATAAAAAACCAAAATATAAAAGCAAGAACAATAAAGCTTCTAGAAAAAAGTGTAGGAAAATATCTTCAAGATGTGATTGAAGTTGGTGCATTCTTAAAGGAGAAAAGAGGAGGACTGAGATGGACTAATGATATTTCATGTATGTAGAAGTTTTAATTAACTTTACTATAAAAGTGTGGAAATGTACAGATTTGATGGTAACACATTATAGTGACTAACAGCAGGTTTTAAAAGGGGATGTGGCTGAAAATGGTAGTCTAGGGATGTAAATGCCAATTGTCAGAAAGCTAAAGAATAATCTAAGGACTGAATAGTACAGTACACCAAGAGGTGGATGAGAATTGTGATTGATGGTACGGATGCAAGAGTTTCTTTTCTGAGCTAGAGCAGATGTACATCCCTATTGCAGTGTGGTGGGAATGTTGAGAAGCATGGGAAAAATACAACTGGAGCCACCTATGGACTCTGGTTAACAGTAATAATGTAATATTCTTGCATCTATGCCAAAGATGTAGTGTGTTGATAATGGGGGACTATGGAAAACATGTGCCAAATGTATGCTATGGACCTGGCAATAATTGGATGATATTATCTCATAATCTGTAACAAGAGTTCCACCAAGTTGTGGTGTGTTGATAGATGTTGTTTGGGAATTCTGCACATGTGCATGATTACTTTGTAAGATTACAGCTTCTGTCGTAAAAATATATTTAAAAAATAATAATAGGGTGGATTGAGGAAAAATACACCAAATGTAAGATAAGGACTATAATTATTAGTAAGATTTTGACAATATTCTTTCATAATTTGTAACAAATGTCTCATGATAATGCAAAGTGTTGGGGGAGTGTTGATGTTTGGGACCCCTGTATGATGTTATGAATGTTTGTTTTCTAAGTTCACAGCTTTTATTATATACTCATTGTTTATGTATGTTCATTTATAAATGATATAAAAATAATAACCATAATCGGGTGGGTAGGGGGGAAATATTTTAGTTAGTAGTAATATTTTGAGGATGCTCTTTAATCATTAGAAAAAATGTTTAACAACAATACAAATTATTGGTGGTAGCCTGAGATGTGAGAGCCCTGTATGATGATATGTATATTTGTTTTGTAAGTTCACAAAAATTCCTATACACTTATTGTTTATGTATGCTCATGTATGAATGATACACTTCAAAAAGTTCTTAAAAAGGATAATTTGATTATTATTTCAAAATTAGCAATTATATTGACTTTTTTCTGAGAAAGAAATCTGACTTTCTAACAAATATATGTGTTAATTGAAATAAATCTTTATTAAAATGTTTTTAATGTCACCATAATTTGTTAATTTATTTTTGGAAAATATTTTGCAAATCTGTGGAATTTCTAAGACACATGGACATTTGTAGTTTTCATTTTGATGGTAATAGAAATAATTAATTTAAACATACTTTGATCAAGTTGTGTCAGTATGAGTATTTGGCTTTGCGATTACAGTCCCATTGGCACTAAGGAGCTATCTTAAGTGAAGACTCCTCAGCTGGCACTGAATTTTTCACTGGGGTTTCCAGAATTCTCAGACATTCAAATGGAGCCATGCTTACCAGTCACCTAACACTATAACATTTTATGTCTATAGTTAGAGCATAATTATTAGTAACACCCCGTTTTAGAGTCAATGCTTCTCAAGTTGGATAATAAATTATATGGCTGACTTGCTTTTTACCCATAATAACTTTTCACTTCTAAGTGAAGAGTACTTGCTGTATAGCATACACATAGCACATATTACTAAAATTATTGAAATTAAATGATTTTTAAAAAATGACCTCATTAAAATAACTTTAGGAAAATCTTCCCAATTTTTTTTCTGTTATTTCTTTTAAAAGTAATATGTTTACTATTTAGACCATACATAAATAATTTTTGGTCTTTATTTTGTTGCAATGTAAACATGAAAGCATGGAATAAGTTCTGAAATATATTTCTGAATTTCTGATGCTCCATTTTTTTATTTTGATAAGAAATACAGGAATTCAGATTCCCTCATTTATTGTGTGATTATCCACCCATCGTGACCATGCCCCATCCCCCGATCCTTTGAATGATTTTGTATATCTTTCATGTATATTCGGTTTTTGGGTAGGGAGGGGATGAGCAGTTGAAATACAGGGGCTTCTTTGGGAGTTGGAGGTTGTCCTGAGTACTGTTGTGGCAATGGATGTAGGCCATTTTAAATCAGCACACACAACTCAGAACTGAGTGGGAGAGAGTGTGGTCTACAGTGTGAACAGTGGTCTATGGTTGGTGGCAAGGCTCCAGGATGTGTAAGTTCATTGAGGTTGGTGGGCCACACTGTGGGAGATGTTTGTGTGGGATGTGGTGGGAGGTGTGGGAGGTGGGCAACATGGGAATCCCAGTGGGTTCTGTGTTATATTTTAGGTAATCTAAGCACCTCTTAAAATATATGTATATATATATAACATTTTTGTAAGCAAATACACATATATGCATATATATTTATATATCATTTTGCAAATGTTTGTATGTATTGTGAGAATTTTGATTTTTACCCATAATAAAAAAAATAAATAAAAAAAATAAATGTAACTGGATTAAAAAAAAAAAAAAGAAATACAGGAAAGATCATAGGTCTTATGGCTTTTAAGTCTGGGATGATTGGTATTAGTGTTGCTTATATATGTTTGGAGATTCATTCATGAAAACAAAGTATAGAAAGATAGGTTCCAGTTAGTCACCTGTGAATTAAAAATAAAAGAAAAATATAAACTAAGAGTGAAACAAGATATTAACAAGTAAGGAATGACCAAATTTGTCAGGAAATGATGTAAGAAACACAGATAAAGAGAGAAAAAAAGTATCTCAAGGTAAATTATAATATTAATATTAATATTAATATACTCATGCTAGTGGCTATATTTATTTTTTCTTATAGCAGAGTTCATGCTTTAATAAACTTGAGATAAAGCAAACATGACTTAATCAGGGTGTGTAATTAGTAGCAGAATGCTTTTCAGATCATTTGCTTCCCAATCAGAAATTCTTTTTGGCTCCACACTTCCCTTAAGGCATTCTATATTTCCAAGTCTCAGCATGTAGATCAGATGGTTGAACATGGGGACAATGATGGTGTAGAAAAGAGACAACACTTCATCTTCTGGAAAAGTTGTGGTTGGTCTAATGTAAATGAAGAGAACAGACATAAAGAACAGAACCACTGTTATATGATACTACAAGTGGAAAAAGCTTTTCTGTGGCTTTCTGTAGTGTAAACCCTGATGGTGTATAATATCAAAAAGTATGATTTCATGAAGACAACAATTGTCACCAAACCCATCAGATCTGAACTGTCAATGACTGGGATTCCTACTTTGTCTGTGACAGTGCAGGCCAGTTTCAGCAAAAGATACATATCACAGTAGTAGCGATCTATCTCATTGGGACCACAGAATTGTAAATTGATGGGGAGGGGACACTGGACAAAGGAATCAGAAATGGCCCAGCACAGAAAGCAATGACCAGGGAATCACACCTCTGCCTGCTCATGATGACAGTGTAGTACAGGGGCTTGCAGATGGCCACATAGCAATCATAAGCCATCACTGTAAGGATGCAGACCTCCATGCTGCCAAACAAGTACATGGTAAAGAGCTGTGACATGCAGCAAGTATAAAAAATAGTATTTCTTTCTGTCACCAAGTCTGCAATTACCTTGGGTGTCACCTTTGAGGTATAACATACATCTGAGAGAGCAAGGTAAATAAGGAAGAAATACATAGATTGGTCAATAAGCTGACTGAATGTATGAGCAAGTATCCCATCCAAATAGCTATATAACAAAATAAAAATAATAGAAAGCACAAATATTTAATTTTCCTGTTCTGGGAACATCCCAATAAATAGAAAGAATTCAGTGGCATTATTGGTGGCTTCCATGGTCTAATGCAGTTAATGCTCAAAACGTTTATCTGAACAAAACAACATGTCATCATCAGAAATATTAATAAGCTTGGTGTGAATCAGAGTGAGTACTGTAGAAATAAATTATTTTATTTAATAATCCATCCTACAGTGTATTTTAAAGTAATTAATTCTAAACCTTATATGAAAAGACTAACCATATATATCAGATTGTTTTGGAAAAGGAAACGGAAAGCTTTTAATAGTTGCACTTGCTCAGGGAATGAAACAAAATGTGCATCCACTCTGTGATGGGATGCAAAGGCAATCTTAGGTAAGATCTATTCTTGTACTGGTGTAATTTGCCTTCCTGAAAACCAGGTTTATGGTGAAATGAGTGTGGTGAGTTGTACAAGAATACAGGATAGGATCGTCTTTATTTAAAATCTTTATATTTTGTTTATTGTGTGATTTTGCATTATTTTTAAATATTGCATTGAATATTATTTATCTTGATTATTAAGTTGTTTGTACTCAATTTGAGTATTTCATTGGCCTCATCCAAGGTCTTAATTCTGGGTTGGAAAACATTATGTAATTAACAATATTATGGAAAAAAAATAAAAATGAAAGCTGTGATATTTCTTTTGATTTATATAAAAATATTATATAATAATAATAACTGTATACATAAAATTGAGAAAAGAAGGCTTCCTGAAAGATGAGGTTAGAACAATGCATGCCTGAGAATGGTTCTTGGCATACATTGGACTTCAATTATTTATTTTTTTAATAAACAAAGGATTACATGGGTTGATGAAAATAATTACGATATCCTTGTTTATCCTGTTATTATTAAGGGTGACTGAATTATTTATTTTAGAAATAATTATTTCATAAATAGTCCCAAGAGTATTTTTCAGAATATGACTTGTATTAGTATTTCTATAATCACATAAACCATAGAAATTATTTTATAGAAATAACCTGAGTTTATATCATGGATGCATTCGATTCTAATTAATTTGCCCATATGTGTTCTTAGTTATAAGCACAACTTTACTCCTTTCCAACGGTTTAAGATCATTTTAATACTTTGTCCTATGGCCTTGAAGAACCCGATTCTTACAGGAAACAATGCCATAAATTGCACTTTGAAAATTCTATCAATGAAATTAGAATTTACATTTCCAACACCTGTGTTTTATTTCCAATATCTTTTTTTGTTAAGAAAAGATTCCCAAGATCCTAAATTTCATGTTTAGCTGGATTATAGCAAGAACTTGTTAACAGGAGCTATAAGCAATTGTTTTAAACTAACACAAATTCACCAGGTATGTCTATAGCCAGGTTTCTTCACTTCCTAATCCCTTCCTTCCTTAATCTGTTCACTAAAATAATAATACCCTTGCTTTCTGTATAACACATGTGACTTTTCAAAAGCTGAAATCAACTGCATGAAATAAGAGCTTCAAAATATTGATGGCAAAATAAAGACAAAATTATTTATTCAGCAAATATTTTTATTTTCTACTATATAACATACACCATGCTAGGCAGCAGGAACAGACTTTTAGACTTTTTAGTGGAAAGTCTTGCCATCATGGTAGTTACATTACAAAAGAAAAAGACATAAAATAGAATTCCATTATTTTGTCTGCTCAAATTTAGCATGAACTAGATGGATACTACATAACTATTCTCTATTTGTTACAAAGATTTATACAGTAAATCTATGAAAAATTAAAAACTATAAGTTGCATTTCTTAATGGGCTCAATCATTGTGTCTCCCCTTATTCTGCACAAAGCCTATAAAAATCCTAGAAGTTAGAGTGAACATGAATATGTAGGGAGCATTAACCACAAAAGATTATTCCAAACAGGAATACTTATATTTATATCTTAATCATTCTTCTAATCTAAAATATTAGATTGGAATAAGTAATACTTGTATTTTAAATTGTAAACCAACTCTGCTATTTATTATTTTGTAAGGCTTGGGATTCAGTCTCTACTACATTCTTTAAATAAAGTTTTATTAATAATTGAATCCTTTATTTTTTGGTACATTTGAAGGATATTTGTGGTACATTTTGGTTATTCCCTTTCTATTTGCACCCAATAAATCATTTAGTACAGGACACCTGTTGAGGGATTACACTTCAGGCCCTCAACTACACTAAGTTCTTTCTCATTCTGAATAATAAAGTCTCCTGATAACAGTGCCCACACTGGTCTCTGTGAGTTCAACAGAGTTATTCCGTCTCAATTTTAATTATTCTTTGGGCCTTTGCAATTCATTCCATATACCATGGCAGATAAAGCTCTCTAAACTGTTGGTTCCTTATATTTCACCAATGCTCAAAAGACACTTGTTGCTCCACCTCTAGAAAGCTTTCCCTGACTCTTTAAACCTATGGAACTCTTTATCTCCTTTAACAATCACTAAAATACTTACAAATATTTCATCATTGGCACTTTGAACATTCAGAAAATTAATTCTTATATAATTTCTCTGAGACATTTTTTTAGACAGTCAGTAACAGCACCTTGCATTCTTCTTGCCATTCATAATTTAATCAAATTATTGGTACAAAGTTTGAATTCAGACAAGAGACCAGAGAAGAGTCACAGCCATATAATCTGGGGCAAGATAATAAATTTACCTGACACCAATTTCTCTTCTTTTAATTTGTGCATATCTAATATCAATGTCCCACAGTTGTGTATGTTAATTTAATAGGCACATATATAGTGTGCAATAGACATCAATCTCTTCTTTTCTCATTGCCTTTCCTTATATTGCTATGCATACATTACATATATGATATGTAGTAGCAATTTTCATCATTTTCCACAGTCACTCAAATAATACTTACAAAGACCTAATGAACTTCTTGGCCCTGTTTTACAAATGAGAGAATCAAATTGTCTTTACAATTTGGATAAATACTGATAGGTATACCATGGATATTTTAAGTTGTATTTTAATTGTTTTCTTACTATCTGGATATTAAAATTATATTTTCATATCCAAATATTTCTTGATAATGTTCTAGGAAAATATTCCTTTTTATGTTTTTCCTGGAACCTAAATTTTCTCACCCAAGACACCTTCTCCATATAGCTTCGAAATTTTCTCCTGCCACAGAACTAATCTTACTTCCTTTCTGTTTACTGTTCACCTCATTTTCTTCATCATCCATTAGATTAATCACATTGATTTCCATGTTAAGGTGTTCTAAATCCATAACATCCCATGTACTTAATCACCCTACATACAATCACATGTAGAATAGCAAAAGAGGAAGGGAAAAGCGATGGATTTCTCCTCTTGTGCACTTCCATAATTTCTTTTGAATTGTGCCTATTTTTCTCTCAATTAAAATTTTAATCTTTTGCCTAAAATATGTATTACTCACTTGATTTATCTATCAATTTACTTTTCTGTAATAAAACCATATATGACACCGAATAAAATTGCTATTATTTCCTCCATGAATTTCCCCACATCATAAAATATCTGCTTCATTTTGGCATCTTCTTATGGATATGGAACTAATCGTTTACTGCAATTTTTAAGATAATGGCCTGTTATTATTAAAAACTTTTCTTGTCTTTGGCATTAAATAAGACATATATATATATATATGAGCAGGATTTTTAAAATTAGTGTTTCCACAATTTACTAGGCTGTCTTTTGTGTGTTATTTTATTTTTAAATTTGAATTAAAGTTTAAAAAAAGTTTTCAAAAGCTTGAAGGATTGAGAGAAAATGCACATTCAAAAGAAATAAAGTCCAGATATTTATAGAGAAAAATGTGATTATCTTATATGTGAAATTTTTCTTCTATTTGAAAATAATATTCATTTTTTATAGTTAAATTTTTACTTACCAGGTGATTAATTCATTAGAAAAATTAATTGAACTCTCAATTAAATGTAGTTTTCAGTGTTTAGTATGCACTCAGAATCAATGTTTAACTTCACTGCTAAAGATTAATGAATTTCGCCATGAATTGATCCTGTCCTGGTTGTAGTACTTTCCTGTTTATTGTTTTGTTTTTGTTTTTTCTGCAGAAAGAAGCAGTCTCTCCCAATTTTTGCAATATTATTACTGACATTTATGTTGAATTTTTTTCCTATCTAGAAGTTGAATATCAATTATGGTCTCAAGGGTGGAAATACACATAAATGTTTTCTGCTTAATTTCCTAATGTCATTTAAATTGATTTACCTCAGAGATTATAAACCCAAATCTCCATCTCTCAATTATTCTATGGACTGAAAGATTTCCTAAAAGAAAAGATGGTCAAATGTGCTCAATAAAATGGTAAAAAACATCTCATGTCTTTAAAGAGTAATTATAGCAAAATGGATAATCTTTTAAGTACTGTGAACTTTGAACACAAACCAACATTCCCACTTCCATTCAGTCTTATGACATCAAAATGCATGCATTTTATGTTTTAAAAAATTCTAATGAAACAGGAGAGTGCAAGGTCTGAGCTTTGACAAAATGGAAAATGCCAAAGAAATCTAAGGCAAGGAAATTGGACCCAGGATTTAAATTTTGGTTTGTTTCACAATAAGTTGTTTTTAATATTTCTCATGGGTTAATTCAAATCTTCCCTATCTCTTACTCTAGCCCCTGCGGTGGCAACCAGTTCTGCACATGTTTTTATCTATCAGTGCAGGTACAAATTGACTGCACATCTTCTCACAAATAGAAAAATAACACGTTTTGTTAAACAAAAATTTGCAAGTTTTCCTCTAAATTAAGTTTCTTTTGTGGTTCAGGCAATAAATTGAAATAGATAAAGAGATGATTAAATTAGGTAGAAAACACCTCATAACTAAGGTAAAACTTGAGTTGCACACTGTAGTAGATTATGCAAAGCATGATTTAGGAAACTTCGACTTTGTTGAAACAGTATGAGCAAAAAAATATGGAATGAAATGTCTGAAAATGATGCCTACATTATGGTCATGACTGGATTATGAGAGTAAACGTATGAGAGAGAAGAGCAAAATTTCGTTTTATTGGGTACCATAGTCTGAATGACCATACCAAATAACATATAAACTAGTTATTGCTTTCTCTAAAACAAATATTTTTTATAAATGCAAGAATATAAAAGTTTATGTTTAGAAAGAAAACTCTATTCTATACAATTTATCCTGATAGTTGAATATAATTTTACTTATTTTCACAATCTGCTTTTCCTTATAACATGGACAATGCACTTATAAGTATCCAAGATGTATATATGAATAAAAAGGAAAGGTAAATAACATGCTCTACCTCATAATTGGGTTGGGAAGATTCCAAACAAGATCTTCCGATTACTTGCATTTCATTCCAACTACTTCTCAGCTTCTTGATTGTCAGCCTTTACTGGTGATGCCATGCATGTTTCTGGATTCCTTCATTTGAATCAGAGGTAATTGTGATGCCTCCACAGGTCAGTGGGGACTACCACCAATTCCTACGGCATTGAGGACTTTATTGTTAACTAAAATCTAAAATTACATACTATGGATATGCTTCCTAGGTTACTTGTGATATTAAATATTTTAACCTAGGATTCTCAAGAAAAGGAAATAGAGCAAAAGATTATGAGCTAAAATTCAATAGGGACAATAAATGAAAAGAAGACAAGGACAAGGAGAGAAAAAAATATAATAGTGTGCATTTTCCAACTGACCTCTGGTGTTAGGATAAATGTTTCCTCCATCATATTGCATGGTATTCAGAGCATCTATATAGATCACTGTGTCTCAGACAATCAAGAGAAGAGAAAAAAATTTTCTACTGGCTCCATTTTCCATAAGTCAGAGTTGTCTCTACAAGCCTAAAATCCTCTCACATCTCTATTCTATATGAAGGGCACTAAACCACGGTATCTCATCTATGCTTACTGAGATGCAATGACAGCAACTGATGGGCTGTGGAATTTGCAATGACTATGAAGCCTGAATGCTAAGGGAGTGGGGGATATATAATTATAAGAGTTGTGACATTGCATAGCATTGATATCAGATGCTTAATGTAAAGGATATGGTAGTCATATGAGGTCTACAGCAACTAAAGAAACACTTTGAAAGCCAGGGGTCTCCATAGCTCAGATGGAGCTATATTGTCCAGAATTCAAAAAGTAGATCATGCTGAAAATCAGAATGAGAATTGGATGTAAGGGTGGCAGGACTGTAAAGAAGACTGAATACAAAATATCTAGAGTTTCTTATGTCAATCAAACCCTGAAAAAACAGGGTGCTGAAATAGTGATATTACAGATTAATTTGAGAATCATGAACACCCAAATACCCTGAAAGTTCTAGATGAACCATATAAGTTCCCCCAAACTTTTCAAGAGAGAATGGATTCTATTCATTTGTAGGTGACAGAATAAACTCACCTGAAGAGCTTTCTTTACAAATAATGCTTATTTTCTTAAGAATTGATATATTCTCATCATGCCTCATTGTATTTAGGCCAATAGCAAGGGCCAGGTCTTAACACTGCCCCAGGGAGAGTCCATAAATTTCAGGCTAAAAATCCAGACATTTCATTGGAGTTTATTATGCATTGCTCTATTTACAGCTATTGTGATTGACACTCAGTGGATATCAATTGATGATCAATATATATCTGAATCATTTTGTCTTTCTTAAGTACAAGTTGATTTTCTGAAGCATTTTGTGCTTCTCCACCTTCTTAAATTCAAGTTAATTTTCTCAAATTTCTCATTTAATTAATGTTTCTCAACTTCTAGAATTCTTCTTATATGTATAAGCTATTTCTTTTCAATGGCTTTGATTCAACACAAATTATTCCTTCAATATTTTGCATTGATTTCTGGGTCAATTTTGCAGCTAATTGTATAATTCACTAATTTTTATCTGCACAATATGTGCTTTTCAAAATATCACTGTGTTTTATAATTTTGATTGTAAATATATATTTTAAAATAGTAATATATGTGTGTTTGTGAGTAGGTATATACATATTTCTATAACTACCTATCTATATTTATATAGAGACAGACATACTCAAACTAAAATGAACTCCTTTATACCACAAAACTTGTTAAGAAATAAAACCCCACAAGTATCTTCAATGTGTCTTAAAGACAATTCCCCAATGTATAACCCCCTCTCATTCAAAAGTAAGTACTTCTTGAATTATGCATGAATAAATATCATATTTAATTTTACATTGATAGAATTAATACTTATCCTGAAACAATATATTTTCTAATTTTGCCTGTTTTTGACCTGGAATCATGTGAATGACTTTTTTCCCTCAAAATTATATTTTTGAGTTTCATGTATCTGATGCATATGTTTACTTAACTTATTTTCCTCTTGTAGTGTTTCTTTATTTGAATAACATGCTATGTATTTACTCACTTGTTTATTATTATTCAATTGCTTTGTCTCCCATTTTCTTTCCTTTCCTTATTTTTATTATTATTTTGCTAATACAAACAAGGCTACTATGAATATTATTGAAATTATCTCTGTGGAAATCTATAAGTTTATCTCTAGATGTATATAAATAGTATTTGAAATTCTGAGTCATAGGAAATGCATACATTAAATTTAATATTTAATGCCTCTACAATCATAAAATTAAGGTTCTCACAAGCAGTACATTAGAGTTTCCATAGTCTGGCCACCACATGGTCTTTTGTAACTTTAAATTTTGCCAAAAAGATGAGGGTTAAACCTAATTACATTGTGATTTTAATATTTATTTCCATGATCACTAAACATATTTTCAGATATTTACATGTGTTTTGGATATTCTCTCCTGTAAAATGCCTGTTTTCAACTTTGACCATTTTTCAAATGTTTTTTTTACCTTTTATCTCACTGGGAGTGTTTACATATTTTGGACACTAAGGTGAAACTTTCTTCCAGTTTAAGGATTTTTTTTTCCTTCACTATATGATGGAGTTTTAACAAACAAACTTCTGAATTTAAAACATTAAAAACTCCAATTTTTACTGTTATCTTTTGTGTTTTTTTTAAGCATTTCTTCACAATCATGAAAGGATAAATATATTCAGTTGTAATTTTTTTTCAGAGGGGTAGTTTTGACTTTTAACTTTATACACATAATCTATTTGGAAATGAATTTTTATATTCTGTGATATGAGAATAAATTTCTTTTTTACTTTCCTATAAGGAAGATGAGTTTACCCAATATGAATAACTGATTATTATTAGCTATTATCTGACTACTAATCTTCAATTTCCTCTCTGTCATATATCATGATCATGAATGAGTATGTTCCTGAGCTATTTTTGTTATACTGGACTAATTTTTCTGTTCCTTCTAAGCATGAGGAAGAGCAGGGCTGATTGAAAATCCAGTGAGGTTAGAGACTGGCTTCTTTCCACCAAGATCAGACTGCAGCCCTAGCCTAGGTTTCAGCCCCACCTCCAGGAGAGAGGAAGCTGGAGGAACCTGCACCAGGCTTTCCAGGCAATTGCAAGTGCACTCTGCTGACACAGACTGAATAGTCAGTCACCTGGGGCTGCATGCCAGCACCCAATAGGATAAGAGAGGTACTGGGTATCCTTGGCCTCTCCAGGCAATGGCAGCCCACACAAACTGGTTTGTGGAATGCTTTTGAGTCCATCTCCACCTCTGCCCCCCCATACAATAGGAGGGGACTGGTGTTCCCTCAGCCTTTCAGAGCAACTGTAAGCATTTTCTGCATGCACAAAGCTGACCGTTGGGCACCTGTTGCTCCACCCTACCCCAATAGGACAAGAGATGGACTGTGTTTGCCCAGTCTCTCTGGGTAACTTCAGTTGCTTTTACCCACACAGCCTGGACTCTGTGGTGGATCTATCCTCACCCCAAATAGAAAAGTTGGGGGCTGGTGTTTCCACAGCCTTTGTGGGTAATGGCAGACTTTTGGCCTGCAGGGACTAGACTGTTGGATGCCTGTGGATCCACCCACACCCCAATAGATTAGGAAGGGGCTGTTGTCTCCACAGCCTCTCCAGACAATGGCAGGTATTCTTGGCCTAAAGGGACTAAACTGTTGGGCTCCTGTAGAACCACCCCCAACAGCCAATAGGATATGAGGGAGCTGGTGTTTCCTCAGCCACTCAGGGTCACAGTGGGTACTTTCAGCCTACAGGGACTGAACTGTTGGGCATCGGTGGCTCCATTTTCACCTCTAAAGGGCAGAATGGACAGTACTCCATTAGCTTTTGAGAGCAACTGCAGGTGTTTTCAGTCCACATGGTTTATATTGTTTGGCATTCCAGAGGGTAAATTCACCCCTGGCAGGGAGGGGGTCTGGTGCTACGGCAGGTTACCTGAGTAATTGTGGCCATTTTGGACCCACATGGCATAGATTGCTGCCCACTAATATAGCTCCATCCCCACCCAAGGTAGGGGAGAAAGGGGTATGAAGCTTTATCAATCTTTCCAGGCAACAACAGACAGTCTTGTCCTGCCCAAATTGGGTTATTATATACGGCTGCAGCTCTGTCTCTACCCTTGAGAGAGGAGAAAGGTGGGAGAAGCTTCATCAATACCTGGGGCAATGTGGGCAGATACAGCCTCCATAGCTTACTACACCAATTACATACTTGGCTTCTACTACACCACCACCAAGGGAGAAAAGACAAGAAAGCTTTAAATTAAAAGGAGAAACTCCACCCAGAATAAATACATCTAGCAAGCCAGATGCAAAAACACCAACAAAAAATTACTAGCCATACCAAGAGACAAGAAGATATAGCCCAGTTAAAGGAAGAAGATAAGCCCGAAAAGGACATAAAGGGGTTGTGACAACTAATCATAGATGTTCAACCAAATCACCTTAATAAATTCAATGAGATGACTTAAGAGATTAAGGATATTAAGAAGAGATTGGATGAGCACAAAGAAGAATTTGAAACATACATAGAAAAATCGCAGACCTTTTGAGAATGAAAGGAGCAATAAATGAAATTAAAAATACACTGGAGGCATATAACAGCAGATTTGAGGAAGCAGAAGAAAGGACTGGTGAGCTTGAAGACATAGCCTCTGAAAGTGAACATACAAAAGAACAAATGAAGAAGAGAAAAATTTGAACAGGGTCTAAGGGAACTAAATGACAGCAAGAAACATACAAACATACATGTCATTGACATCCCAGAAGGAGAGGAGAAGGGAAAGGGAGCAGAAGGAATATTTGAAGAAATAATGGTAGAAAATTCCCCAACCTTATTGAAGGACATAGATATCCATGTCCAAGAAGCACAACATACTCCCATTCAAATAAATCTGAATAGAACAACTCTGAGACATATTAATCAGAATGTCAAATGCAAAAGATAAAGAGAGAATTCTGAGAGCAGCAAGAGAAAAGAAATGCATAACTATAAGGGATATACAGTAAGATTAAGTGTCAATTTCTCATCAGAAAACATGGAGGCAAGAAGGCAGTGGTATGATATATTTAAGATACTGCAAGAGAAAAATTGCCAGCCAAGAATGAAATGCATAACTATAAGGGATATACAGTAAGATTAAGTGTCAATTTCTCATCAGAAAACATGGAGGCAAGAAGGCAGTGGTATGATATATTTAAGATACTGCAAGAGAAAAATTGCCAGCCAAGAATGTTAATTCAGCAAGATTATCTTTCAAAAATGAGGGTGAATTTTAAATATTCACAGATAACCAGAAATTGTAAGAGTTTATAATAAAAACACAGGCTTTGTGGGAAATACTAAAGGGAGTGTTACAGCCTGAAAAGAAAAGACAGGAGAAATATGCTTGGAAGAGAGTCTAGAAATGATGACTGTATCAGGAACAGTAATTATACGTGTCAAAAATAAAATGACAAATAAAATGCAAAGATCAAAATGGATGAAATGAGAACTGCCTGTACAGTAATAACATTGAATGTTAATGGATTAAACTCCCCTATCAAAAGTCACAGAATGACGGAATGGAAAAGAAAATGTAAGCTATCTATATGATGTCTGCAAAAGACTCACCTTAGACCCAAAGATACCAATAGATTGAAAGCAAAAGATTGGAAAAAATATTCCACGCATGCAGTAACCAAAAAAAGCTGGGGTATCTATACTTACATCAGATAATACAGACTTTAAAATCAAAACTGTTATTAGAGACAAGGAAGGACATTGCATATTAAAAGAAATGATTCACCAGGAAGAAAAAACAATCATAAATGTATTTGCACCTATGCAGGATGCCCCAAGGTATGTGAGGCAAACACTGACAAAACTGAAGGGACAAATAGACATCTCTACAGTAATAATTGGAGACTTCAATACACCACTCTTAGCATTGGATAGAACATCTGGACAGAGGATCAATAAAGAAACAGAGAGCTTGAATAATATGATGAATGGATGAAACCTAATAGACAAATACAAAAAATTGCACCCCAAAACAGCAGAATATACATTATTTCAAGTGCTTATGGATCTTTTTCCAGGATAGACCATATGTTGGGTCACAAAACAAATCTCAATAAATTCAAAAAAATTGAAATTTTTCAAAGCACTTTCTCTGATCATAATGGAATAAAGTTGGAAATCAACAAGTGGCAGAAAAAGGGAAAATTTACATATATTTGGAGATTAAACAACACACTCTTAAATAATCAGTGGATCAAACAAGAAATCTCAAGAGAAATCAATAAATATCTGGAGATGAATGACAATGAGAATACAACATTTCAGAACCTAGAGGATGCAGCAAAGGTAGGGTTGAAAGGAAAATTTATAGCCCTCAATGCTTACATTAAAAAAGAAGAAAGACCTAATATCAATGACTAAACTACACAGCCAGGGGAACTAGAAAAAGAATAGCAAACTAATTCCAAAGCAAGTAGAAGGAATGAAATAACAATATCAGAGCAGAAATTAATGAAACTGAGAACAAAAAAACAATAGAGAGAATTAACAAAACCAAAAGTTGGTTCTTTGAGAAGATTAACAAATTTGACAAACCTTTAGCTAGACTGACTAAGAAAAAATGAGAGAAGATACAAATAAATGAAATAAGAAATGAAAATGGGAACATTACAATTGACCCCACAGAAATAAGAGAGATCATAAGAGGATACTAAGAACAACTTTATGCCAAAAAACAAGACAATAGAGACAAAATGGAAAAATTCCTAGGAACATACAAACAACCTACACTGACCCTAGAAGAAATAGAAGACCACAACAAACCAATCCCAAGTAAAGAGATTGAAACAGCCATAAAACAGCTCCTCAAAATGAAAAGCCCATGACCACATGGTTTCACAGGTGAGTTCTACCAAGAATTTAAAGAAGACTTAATACCAATCTTACTCAAGCTCCTCCAAAAAATTGAACAAGAAGGAACACTATCAAACTCATTCTACAAATCCAATATCACACTAATACCAAACCCAGATAAAGATATTACGAAAAAGGAAAATTACAGACCGATTTCTCTAATGAATGCAGATGCAAAAATCCTCAATTAAACATGTGCTAATTGAATCCAACAGCACATTAAAAGAATTATTCATCATGATCAAGTAGGTTTTATACCAGACATGCAAGGCTGGTTCAACACAAGAAAATCAATAAGCATTATACAAAACATTAATAAATCAAAGAAAAGTCACATGACCTTATCAATTGATGCAGATTAAGCATTTGACAAAATACAGCATCCTTTCTTGATAAAAATACTACAAAAATAGGAATTTTAGGAAACTTTCTCAACATGATAAAGACCATATATGAAAAATCCACAGCTAACCTTGTACTCAAAGGTGAAAGACTGAAAGCTTTCCCCCTGAGGTCAGGGACAAAACAAGGATGCCCATTGTCACCACTGTTGTTCAATATAGTGCTAGAGATTCAGCAAGAGCAATCAGGCAAGGAAAAGAAAGAAAAGGCATCCAAATTGGAAAGGAAATTAAAACTTTCACTATTCATAGATGATATGATTGTATACCTAGAAAGTACTGAAAAATCTACAACCAAGTTGCTAGAGCCAGTAAATAATTTCAGTAGAGTGTCAGGATACAAGATCAATCCACAAAAATCAGTGGTGTTTCTATACACTAGTAATGCACAACCTGAGGAGGAAGTCAGGAAAAAAATTCCATTTACAATAGCAACTAAAAGAATCAAAAATTTAAGGTAAACTTAACCAAGGATGTAAAGCATTTGTATTAAGAAAACTATAATACATTGTTAAAGAAATAAAAAAAGACCTAAATAATTGGAAGAACATTCCATGCTCATGGATTGGAAGACTACATATCATTAAGATGTAATTCTACCCAAATTGATATACAGATTCTATGCAATCACAATTAAAATTCCACCAGAATTTTTTTAACAGATGGAAAAAAAATATCAAATTTATCTGGAAGATTAAGAGTCCCTGAATAGCCAGAAACATCTTAAAAAGGAAAAGTGAGGTTGAAGGGCTCTCACTTCCAGATTTTAAATCATATTACCTGGCTACAGTGGTAAAAACAGCATGGTACTGGCATAAAGATAGACACATAGATGAATGGAACCAAATTGATGGTTCAGAAACAGACCCTCACATCTATGGCCAAGTGACTTTTGACAAACCTGTCAAACCCACCCAGCTGGGAAAGAACAGTTCATTCAACAAAAGCTGCTGGGACAACTGGGTATCCATAGCCAAAAGAACTAAAGAAGACCCCTATCTCACACCTTATACAAAAATTAACTCAAAATGGATGAAAGACCTAAATATAAAAGCAAGTACAATAAAGCTCTTAGAAGAAAATGTAGAGAAACCTCTTCAAGAGCTGGTTGTAGGTGATGGATTCTGAAACCTTACACCAAAAGCACAAATAATGAAAGAAAACATGGATAAGTGGGACCTCCTCAAACTTAAACACTTCTGTGATTCAAAGGAATCCATCAAGAATGTGAAAAGGCAACCCACTCAATGGAATAAAATATTTGGTAACCACATGTCTGTTAAGGGTTTGATTTTCATTCTATATAAAGAGATCATACAACTCAATAACAAAAGAACAAGCACTCCAATTTAAAAATGGGCAAAAGATTTAAATAAACATTTCTCCAAAGAGGAAATACAAATGGCCAAAAAGCATTTGAAAAAAATGTTCCACATCACTAGCTGTAAGGGAATTGCAAATTAAAACAACAATGAGATATCAGCTAATTCTGTATAGAACGGCCATTATTTAAAAAGAAAAAAACAGAGAACAATAAGTGCTGGAGAGGATGTGGAGAAATAGGAACACTCCTTCACTGTTGATGGGAGTGTAAAATGGTGTAGCCTCTGTGGAAGACAGTTTGGCAGGTCCTCAAGAAATTAAATATAGAACTGCTATATGATCCATCAATTCCTCTGCTAGGAATATATTCTGAAGAACTAAAAACTAGGACATGAACAGACATCTGCACACCAATGTTCGTAGCAGTGTTATTCACAATTGCCAAAAAATTGAAATGACCCAAGTGTCCATCACCAATGAATGGATAAATAAAATGTGTTATTTACATGCGATGAAATACTTTGCTACAGCAAGAAGAAATGAAATTGGGACACATGAATTTCATTGTGAATTTCATTGGGATGAATCTTGAAAACCTTACACTAAATGAAGTAAGCCAAGCACAAAAGGACAAATATTGCATGGTCTCATTAATATGAACTAAATATGAAGAATAAGTACATGTAGTTAAAACTTATAGTATAGGTTATTAGGAGATAAGAGGAAGGTTGGGAAGAAATACTGATGCTTAATGTATGTATAAGCCTTAATTAACTTGACAATAAAGTGTGGAAATGGATAGAGTTGATGGTAACACATTATTGTGAGTAGCAACTGGTTTATAAATGGGATTGTGGCTGAAAAGGGTAGTGTGAGGAAGTAAATGTCAATTCAAAGAAAGCTAAAGATTTGAAATAATCTAAATTATAATCTATAATACAGTGAACACAGAGGAGGATGAGAATTGCGGTTGAGGGTACAAATGAAAGAGTGCTTTTCTGTGAGCTAGAGGAGATATACATCACTATTGCAGGGTGGTGGTAATATGAAGAAGCATGGAAAAACTACAATTGGTGTGAACTATAGACTGTGGTTAACAGCAATACTATATTATTTTTGCATCAATGCCAAAGGTGTATTGTGTTGATAATGCATGTGTATGGAGAAAGTGTGCCAAGGGTATGCTATGGACCATGGTTCGTGTTAATGTTCTGATGATATTATCTCAGAATCTGTAACAAATGTTCCAGCATGGTGTGGTATGTTGGTGAAAGGGTGTTGTATGGGAACTCTACATGTGTGTGTGATTGTTTTGCCAGTTCACAACCTCTTTAATAAAATATATATTTAAGAAATAAAGTGGGTTGAGAGAAAAATACACCAAATTTAAGACAGGGACTGTAGTTAGTGGTTATATTTTGATGACGCTCTTGCATAATTTGTAACAAATGTTTCACAACAATTCAAAGTGTTGGTGGAGGGGTGATGTATGAGATCCCCATATGATCTTATGTATGTTTATTTTGTAAGTTCACAATCTTTACCATACATTTATTGTTTATGCATGTCATGCATGAATGATATTATTCAATAAAAAATTTATTTAAAAAGTATATAGGGACTTCCCATATACCGTGCCCCTCCTTCTCCCATACTTTACCCCATTAACAACATCTTTCCTTAATGTACTACATTACTTGCAATTGATGAAATATATTGAAGCATTTCTATTAACCATGGGCTATACTTTACATTATACTTTGCACTGCACAAATTTATAGGTTTTTGACAAAATGTGTAATGACCTGTATCCATCATTGCAATGTCATTCAGGACAATTCTAATGTCCACAAAATGCCCCATGTCACATCTATTTGTCCCTCTCCCTCCCCAAAGAACCTCTGGAGGCCACTGTCTACATTAATGACACAAGTACTTCCATTGCTAATATAATGTCTAATTAAGACCATAGTTGCATTCCTCCCTTATGTTTGTGCATTCCTCAACCTTGAGGATTTAGGGAAGGTAAATGTCCACATCATTTCAGATTTAGAGGGGTCTTAACTCCCATGGGATAGATGGAAGCAACTGCCTTGTTTGCAGGTGTAGATATTCTGTTTTCTGGGATGGCCTTTGTCCATCATCAACTTTCTGTTAGTTGTCCTGAGCAAGTCCAATGACCAAGAGAGTCCTAATTGCAACTCTGCTGAGATTCAAAGCTCAACTGGCAAATAAACAGACCAAAAATTTGAGTCTCTAGGACAAATATTTCATGAATATAAAGCTAATTATAGGTTCAAATAAAAGAGACAGAAAAATCATGTGTAAGGACATGATAAATAAGTCTAACCCTTTACATTGGGGAGCATGTATTCCAAAGTAAGGCCCACTGATAGAGTGCCAAATTCCTGAGCTTGTCTGCTCTGCTTATTGTGTCTAGATGTCTCTAGAGCCCTCAGGAGCCCCACTGTTTGAGGCACTGTGTACTGTGGCAGTCAATGAGATCCTGCTGAGATGTGCGTAAGTTTAACTTCCTATGTCTTAAAACTTCTATTACTCACTTCATAATTCTTATAATACAGCCACAGCTTCTTTTTCTATGTAGATAGTCACATTAATTTTGAATAAGAGTTTTATAATTTCCTTTGAAATTTTTGTAATTTCAAAACTTTTCTTCTTATCATACTATGTTGCCAGGGCCTCTGGAACAACATTGGATAAAAAGGTGACAATAGATAGGCTTTAATTTTTCCTGATTAAGTGGAAGATTTTTCCTACTCAACATTGAAATATTCACTCTAAATTTACTTTTTTCTTTTCAGATAACCTGTATCAGATGAGAGAAATTTTCTTATAATTTTTTTCTGCTAAGAATTTCTACCTCATTTTTTAAAAAAATTCTGTGAAAGAATCATGTATATTTTTCTTCATTTGCATGTGGATCTCTAATTTAGAAGGATCTATTTTTGGTAAACATATATCAGTCATGAATTGTTGTATAGAGATGATTTCATGTTGCTAATATGGTATTTGGAATGTACATATAAAATCGTGAATGAGATTGGACCATAATACCTTTCTTGTTTGGATTTGATATTAAGGTTAGACTGTTTTATAAAGTGAATTAAAAAACATTCTTCTCTATTTTCTGAAGGAGTTTAGAGGATCTGAATGAACTGTTCCTTCAATATTTAGTAAAACCTGCTATAAAAGTTTGTATAACTGGTGTTATATATTTTTAAAACTGTTTAAATTTACTTTAAATGTTTACAGAAACTTTCAATTTTCTTTGAATTCCTGAATCACTATTGGCTGTCGTGATTTTAATTTTTAATTTTTTATGTATTTGAATAGATTTTATATTAACTGTAGGTATGTTCTCAAATGCCATTTCATGGTATTTTATATGATAAACATTGGTCAATATGTATTTGTGAACTCAAACTTTTAAAAGAGTTAGAAATCTGTATAGTATATGAATTGATATTATGTTAAATCCCAATAGAGTTTAGGGTAGGACTTCGTAGTCAGGCATGTCAGTTCAATCGAGAAAAGGAATATTAACACTAAGGGAGATCCAAAAGTTTTATAAATAGTTTTACATAAATTTAATTGCACTTCAAATTTAAAGGAAAGAATGTTTTTCAGATAATTTTGGAGTGGGGAATTATGTATAAGAAATTGTGCACACATAGTAAAACTTCTTAAGTGTTCATATTTTGATTGTATGTTTCTTTTCTATTTTTTCATTCATTTTATATTATTATTCTTTCATTTGTATACTACCAATTTTCTAGTTTCTTATCATGGATACTTAGCTCATTAATTTTGAACCTCTGATATTTAAATTTTCACCATTTAACCTTATAAATAATCTGCTAATAATGCATTCATTTACTAATGACTCAACTAATATTATTTTAAAGGAATTTCATTGAAATTTAATGCACATATAGAAAACTACACAATCATAAGTTTCACTGAGAGAACTTTTGCACGAACATGCCCATATCACTACCATATAGATCATGAAATATAACATTTGCAGAAACACAAAACACTCCTTCCTCTAGTCTCCAAAAGTAACTGCAATCCTAACATATAATAACATATTTAGATTAATCTATTTTAAACATCCCCTATGTTTAATCATATAAAATTTGCTCTTTCTGTCTTCTTTATTCTGCATTATTATACTGTGAGATTGTGATGCTTTTCTGTATCATAAGCTCTGGTAATTCCTTAATTTCATTGTTGGTATTTTATTGTATGAATATACCATCAGCTATTCATTCTATATTTGAGTTCTTAAAAGTTTATGGTTGAGGAATAGTGTGAGGATGGCATCAGATTAGGTAAGCAAGGCTCAGCTCTCTCACAATAACAACAAAGAAAGAGCCAAAAGCTGCCTGAGGGACCAGCTTTGGGGATCAGCAGACAACGAGAGTGAGGGACAGAGAGAAGAAGAAACTGAAACAACAAACTGTGAATTATTAAATGACCCAGCCACTGGCAAAGGCTCCACTTGCCGATACCCATTTATTAAGTGGGAGTAAAACCCCTGGCTCATTATAGTTGACTGAGATGGGAGCAGATGCTTTCCTCCATGTCAGCTGTTACAAGGAAAAGGGAGGAGAAGTCAGGGATTTTTTCTTCAGTGAATTCAGCCAGTGCAGCCCACTTTGAATCTTTACTCTGGCCAAACCAGAACAAAGCAAATGGAGAGAGATACACCTCCATGGAAAGGTGTACCAAATAGAGCCATTTGCTGGCCAGTCTTGAAAATGCACAGACAAAAACTGCACTTGGGCCTCTCTGTTCTCTAACTTCTGGGAAAAAAAATGTGCCCCATTAGTGAGTCCCTCACATGATTTTAACAATGTTAGTGACATTGGATAAAGTGAACTAAATATCAAAGAAGAGTGGTGAAAAAATAATAATAACAGAAATAATTTACTCATCAGAGTAAATTCACAAAAATATTTAGATGTCTAGAAATTAAAAAAAAAAAAAAATACAAGCCATACTAGGAAACAGGAAGAGATGGCTGAGCTAAAATCAAGTATCCTGAAGAGATACAGGATACAATATCATTAATCAGTTTTAATCCCACAAATCTCCTAAGTCAATTTAAAGAATTAAAAGAAAATATGACTAAAGATGTAAAGGATATTATGAAGTCATTGGGTGAGCAAAAGAACCATTGGAAAGTCTGCAACAAAAAAGTAACAGACCTTAAGGAAATGAAAGGCATGGTGGGTGAGATTAAAATAAGAAGGGATGCAGATGTGGTTTAAGTAGTTGGAATCCCGTCTGCCATATGGGATGCCCTGGGTATGGTTTCTGAGGCCTTCTGGTGAGGGAAAGCTGGCCCACACCTGTGGCAGGCTGACAGCCCACACCCACAGAGAGCTGATGGCCCATGCTCAGACACATGGATAGCTGAGGGCCCATGCCCATCCCTACAGAGAGCTAGTGGTCTGCACCCATGGAGAGCTGGTGGAAAGATGATGCAACAAAGGGAAGTTAAGAAGACACAGAGGAAATGCATTACAAATAGAAAGAGAAAGGAGACAGCAAGCACAAGCAGTAATCGGGGGGGGCAAATAAATAAATAAATAAAATCTTTTAAAAATTTGTCTTTAAAAAATTAAATATCTTTGTGCCTAATCTGGTTCTCTGGCCCTTAGTGATTTCCAATTTTATTCCATTGTAGTCAGGGAAATTACTTTGTATAATCTCAATCTTTCTGAATTCAAAATAAGAGTTGTTCTGTGGCCTAGCATGTGGTCTATTTTGGAGTATGGTCGAAGCCCACTGGAGAAGAATGTGTATCCTGCTGTATTTGGGTGTAGCATCGTGTAGATGTCTATTAGGTTCAGCTCCTCTAATGTACTATTCAGAGTCTTTATTTCTTTATTGATTCTCTGTCTAGATGTTCTGTCTAATGGTGATAATGGTGTATTAAAGTCCCCCATTATAACTGTAGAGGCATTTATGTCTCCTCTTAGCTTTTCCAGTGTTTCCCTCATGTATTTTGAGGTGCCCTGATTAAATGCAAAAATGTTTATGGTTGTTCTTTCTTCTGAAAAGATTACCCCTTTTACTAATATATAGTATCCATCATTGTCTCTTACAATAGTTTTGCATTTAAAGTCTATTTTGTCTGATATTAGGATAGCTACTCCTGCCCTTTTTTGGTTATTGTTTACTTGTAAAATTGTTTTCCAGCCATTTACTTTCAGCTTCCTTGTACCCCTGACTCTAAGATGGATTTCTTGTAGACAACATATAGATGAGTCATATACCTTGTTCCTTTCTGCCAGTCTGTGTCTTTTGACTGGTGAGTTTAATCTATTAACATTCAGTGTTATTACTCCCAAGGAATTTCTTACATCAGCCATATTTTCTTTGGATTTATGTATGTCATATATTGTTTTTATTTCTCTTTTTGTCTTTTTAGGTATTCTTACACTCTCCTTTAACTCTATTTCTCCTGTTTTTTACTTTCAACCTGTAAAAATTCCTTTAGAATTTCTTAAAGTACAGGTTTCTTATTGGCATATTCTCTTAATTTCTGTTTATTTAGAACTGTGTGGGAGAGAGTACAGTCTACAGTGTGAACTATGGTCCATGCTTAGTGGCAAAGCCCGAGGATGTGTATATCCATTGCAGGTGATGTGCCACAATAATGAAGGATGTTTATGTGGAAGGTTGTGGGAGGTGTGGGAGGTGGGGCTTATGGGAATCCCTATATTTTTTGTGTAACATTTATGTAATCTAAATATATTTTTAAAAATAATTAAAATAAATAATAAATAAGAGGCACATAAGAGCATTTTGAATGGCTTGAAGATAAAATTAGTGATTTCAAAGACAGAACTTCTGAACTGGAAAAGACAGAACAGGAAGTGAAGAGAATGGATAAAATAAAACAGTGTATCAGGTAACTGAATGACAATGTGGAATGCAAAAACATATGCACTGTCAGTAACCTAGAAGGAGAAGAAAATGGAAAAAGACCAGAACGAATATTTGAGGCAATAATGACTGAAAACTTCTCAACCCTTAGGAAAGACATAAATATCAATATCCAAGGGCAATGTAGCCCAAACAGAATAAATTCAAATAGTCCTATCCCAACATACCTACTATTCAAAATGAAAAAATATCAGAGATAAAGGGAAGATTCTCAAAGCAGCAAGAGAAAAGCAAAGCATCACATACAAGGGAGCCTCAAAAGATTAAGTGCCAACCTCTCATCAGAAACCATGGAGGAGATAAGAAAGTGGTATGATGTATTTAAGGTGCTGAAAGAGAAAAACTGTCAGCCAAGCATTCTGTATCCAGTAAAGCTGTCCTTCAAAAATGAAGGGGAGTTCAAAGACTTCACAGACAAACAAAACTGATAGAATATGTTACCAAAAGATCAGGATTATAAATGATATAAAAGGAGTGCTGCAGCCTAAAAGGTAAAAGCAAGGGCAAGAGACTTGGAGAAGAGTGTAGAAATGAAGATTATTAGAAAGGGTAAATTAAAGGGTAAAGAGATAGACAATAGTATGATATGACAACAGAAAGAACAGGTCAAAATTGATGAAATAAATAATGCCTTTACAGTAATAATATTGAATGTCAATGGCTCAAACTCCCAGTCAAAAAGCATAGAATAACAGAATGGATTAAAAAATATGAGCCATGTATATGTTGTCTGAAAAACATTCATCTCAGATATAAGGACACACGAGGTTAAAGGTGAATGGTTGGAAATAGATATTCCATGCAAATAGTAACCAAAAAAATCTGGTGTAGCAATGTTAATATCAGACAAAATAGATTTTAAACACAGACTGTTATAAGGGATAAAAAAGGTCATTACATATTCATAAAAGGGACAATTCAGCAAGAAGAAATAACTGTATTAAATATTTATGCACCTAGCCTCAGTGCCCAAGATACATGAGGCACACACTGGCAAAGCTGAAGGGAGAAATAGATGACTCTACAATAATAGTTGGAGAATTCTATACACCACTCTTATAGTGAGTAGAACACCTGAACAAAGGATAAATAAAGAAACATAGCATTTGAATAATAGAAAAAAAAATGGATTTGACCAAACAGATATCTATAGAACATTGAATCCCCAAAACAGCAGAATATACATTCTTTTGAAGAGATCATGGATCCTTCTCCAAGACAGAGAATATATTGGGTCACAAAACAAGTTTCAATAAATTTTAAAAGTTTGAAATTATATAAAACACTTTCTATGCTCATAATAGAATGAAGCTGGAATTCAATAATGGATGGAAAAATGGAAAATTCATAAATACATGGAGATTAAACAACACAATCTTAAACAATAAGTGAGTCAAAGAAGAACTTGTGAGAAAATTCAGCAAATATCTTGAGATGAATGAAATTAAGAACACAACTTATAAAAACCCACAGGACACAACAAAGGCAGTGCTGGGAAAGAAACTTATAGCCCTCAATTCTTATATTAAAAAAGAAGAAAGAGCTAAAATTGAAGACCTAACTGCACCCCTGGAGGAACTAGAAGAGGAAGAGCAAACTAATCCAAAAGCAATCCAAAGGAAAGAAATAGTAAAGATCAGAGCAGAAATAAATGAAATTGAGAACAAAGAAACAATAGAGAGAATCAATGAAATAAAAAATTGGTTCTTTGAGAAGATCAACAAAATCAAACACTTAGCTAGACAGACAAAGAAAAATAGAGAAGATGCAAATAAATAAAGTCAGAAATGAAAGGAGGAACATTACCACTGACCCCACAAAAAAAAGAGAGATCATAGCATGATACTATGAAAAACTGTATGCCAAAAATCTACAAAATGTAGACAAGATGAACAAATTCCAAGAAATGCACATGGACCTCCTACACTGACCCGAGAAGAGTTATAAAACCTCAATGAACTAATCACAAATGAATAGATTGAAATAGTCATGAAAAACCTCCCAAAGAATAAAAGGCTGTGACCAGATGGCTTCACAGGTTAATTCTAACAATCATTAAAGATGACCTAGTACTGATTTTGCTCAAACTCTACAAAAATTTGAAAAGGAAAGAATTCTACCAAAGTCATTTTTTGAAGTCAAAATAACTCTAATATCAAAACCAGATAAAGATAGTATCAAAAAAGAAAATGACAGTCCAATATCTCTAATGAATATAGATGCAAAAATCCTCAACAAAATACATTCAAACTGAATCCAAAAGTACATTAAAAAAGTTATAGACCATGATCAAGTGGGTTTTATACCAGGCATGCAAGGATGTTAAAACACAAGAAAATCAATTATTGTAATAAACCACATTGAGAAACTGAAGAAGAAAAATCACATGATCCTCTCAATTGATGCAGAAATGGCATTTGACAAAATACAGCACCCTATTTTGATAAAAACACTCCAAATGTTAGGACTAGAAGGAAGTTTTCTCAATATGATAAATTGCATATGTGAAAAACCGACAGCTATCATTGTACTTAAAAGTGAAAGAATGAAAGTTTTCCCACTGAGAGCAGGAACAAGAAATGGATACTCACTGCCACCATTATTATTCAATATTGTGCTAGAAGTTCTAGCTACAGCAATTATGCTAGACAAAGAAATAAAAGGCACCCAAATGGGAAAGGAAGAAGTAAAACTTTCACTATTCACTAATGACATGATCCTATATTTAGAAAATCATGAAAAAATCCACAGAAAAGGTACTAGAATTAGTAGATGAGTCCAGCAAAGTAGAAGGATGCAAGATTAATATGTAAAAGTAATAGAGTTCATAAACACTACTGATGTGCAATCTGAGGAAAAAATTCAATTTACAATAGTGACTAAAATAATCAAATTTTTAAGAATAATCTTAAGCAAGGACATAAAGGACCTGTATTCAGAAAACTACAAAACACTGCTAAAAGAAACTGAAGAAGACTTAGATAAATGGAAGGGCATTATGTGTTTATGGATTGGAAAACCAAATAACATTAGAACGTCAATTTTTTTTCCTTTTTTTTTTTTCCTTTTTTTTCCTTTTTTTTTTCTAGAACGTCAATTTTAACGAAACTGATTTTCAGATTCAATGCAATCCCAATAAAAACCCCAACAGCATTTTTTTTTTGCAGAAATCGAAAAGCCAGAATTCAAATATATTTGGAAAGGTAAGGGGTCTTGAATAGCCAAAAAATGTCTTTAAAAAGAACAACAAAGTAGGACTCTCACTTCTTGACTTTAAAGCATATTACTCTATCTTAAAGATTTGTGGTAGGTGGTAGTTTCTTAAACCTTATGCCTACAGCACCAGCAATAAATAAATAAATAAATAGATAAATAAATAAATAAATAAATAAATAGGACCTTCTCAAAATTATACACTTTTGCACCTCAAAGGGCTCTTTCAAAAGAGTGAAAAGGCAGCCATCTCATTGGGAGAAAATATTTGGAAATCAAATATTTGATTAGGGTTTAATATCATTGATATATATATAAAGAAATCATACAAGTCAGCAATAAAAAAGCAAACTATCCAATTAAAATACGGGCAAAAGACTTGAAAAGACAACTGTCCAAATAACAAATATAAATGGCAAAGAAACATATGAAAAAATGTTCAACATCCCTAGGGATTAGGTAAATGCAAATCAAAACTATGAGATATCATTTCACACTTATTTGACTGGCTGTTATTAAAAAGTCAGAAAACTAAATATTGGAGAAGATGTTTAAAGATGTTCAAACTGTTGGTGTGAATGTAGAATGATACAGCCAATATGTAGAACTGTTTGGCATTTGCTAAGGAAGTTGAATATAGACTTACCATGGGACCGGGCAATACTATTGCTAGGTGAATACCCAGAAGAACTGAGAGCAGTAACAAGAATACACATCTGCACAGCGATGTTCATAGCAGCCTTATTCATGATAGCCAAAAGTTGGAAACAAACCATGTGTCCATCAACTGATGAATGGATGAATGGATAAACAAATTGTTGAGTATATACATTATGGAATATTTTGTAGCAGTAAGAAGAAATGAATTTTTAAAACATCTGACAACATGGATGAACCTGTAGGACATTATGTTGAATGAAGTGAACCAGACACAAAAGGACAAATACTGTATGACTGTGCAGTTATGAATTAATATTTTATGTGAAATATAAATATATCATGTGAAATATGAATATGGGTAAAATAGTAAATATAAGAATGTTTTTCTTTGAAGCTGAACAAATGTAGCTTAATACTACAAAATGTTAATATCAGACAAAAACAAAGCATTTTACTAAGTGAAGGAGACAAGACACAGATGACTACATATTTTATGATTCCATTTATGCAAAATATAAATATAAATCAATTTAAAGATGAACTTCATTAGTGATTATGTAGGGCTTCAGTAGGAAATCTAAAGGGTGTAGAATTTTTCTTTTTGGAGTAATGAAATTGTTCTAAAATTTTTGAGATGATGAATATACAACATTGTGAGTATACTAATAGCCATTGATTATACACTTATGATAGATCTTAAGGTATGCGAATATATCTCATTTAGACTGCTTAATAGACAAATAAATAATTGTGTAAGAATAGCCAGAAATAGCAGCTATGTACAGTAGGGGTACATAGAGAGACTGAGAGGTCAAGAATTTTCTTATTTGCTTGTTTGTCTGTTTATTATTATTATTAATGGAATAATAAAAATGCTCTAATAATGATTGAAGTGATGAACACACACTATGTGATTAAAACAAAAGCCACGATTGTACACTTTGGATGGAATGTACGCTTTATTAATAGGTATCAATAAAATTGTCTTGTTTAAAAATGTTTGTGGCTATTCAATGTTCTCTTAAGTCCATATCTTTGGGGGATATATAAATATTTCTGTAGAGTGTATCTAGGATTGGATTTCTAGGACATACGAACATGGTATGGTCAATTTTCAACAATTATTTTCCAAAGTATGTTTTTGTTTATATTGATTTACACACATCAGTAATTCATGAGTTTTCTAATTGTACCAAATTCTTGCAAACACATGTTTTATTTAATCTGTCTATATGTTGGCTGATGTTTGAAAATCATACAATGAAACTACAACACTGAATATCAGACTAATCTGTGCATACATTGTTCCTCCCTGGTCTCTTGGCTAGTCCACCACTTAGGTGGCTCTCTGAATATTTAAAGAGTCATCCTACTCCCACTAAAACACCCAATTTTCTAATTATCCTGTCAATAAGTTTTTCAGGTGCAAGTTATAATGGCAAATTCTATGAATATGGAATGTCTTATCATCTTATTACACATCTAGCATTGAGTCTTATCAAGTAACATTTCATAACAAAAATTAATGTGGCAGTGCATGCAACTCCAAGGAATCCACTTGTCTTACCATGTACCCATTATATTGTTGTAGTTGGTATGACAGTATGATGGAAAAACTTACTGAACATTAAAGTACCAATTCAGAGAATTCACTGTGAAAATCTGAGGCTTTATCTTTAAGGATGTACTGACCAATGTTTCTTTCATAGCCAGAATAATATCAAGGGATATTAATAAAATCAAGAGTATCAAGGGAGGTAAGAGCAAGTAGTTACATTTTCTTTTTACGCCAAAAACCCAGTAAGATAATTTTTGCTTCCACTCCCACCATTTTCGTTCAACAACGTTCTAGGTCTAAGTTACATAGAGGTTAAGTTTTCAACAGGGAACACAGCAGTGATTTTATTGAATTAGTAATTGAAAATGCGACCTGGAAGTTTTGGGCTCCTCACACCTCTATTAAACAGACAATTAAGGGGTTGGATTGAGTAGAGGAAATTTGGTGGCAGAATCACAATGAGTACAGAGATGAACAATATTCTCTATTCGTGGAATTCTATAAGGCACCTCTTAAAATTATCAAGACAAATGCAAAAGATAATGAAAAAATAAACAACAAATAATGCAAGCTATAAAATCTAACTAAAATCTCATGATAAATTGCAGCAACAAGGACTGTTGTTTTTTTGCTTGTTAGATTTATATTTATGTGTGTGTATGTTTGCATACACACACATTTTTCTACTAATATATATATAGGCATATTAACTAAAAATTTTTCTATTTTTATTATTTCACAAAATACTTTTTAGTATTTAATTGTACAACCCAATCTTTATGTTGCAGTGTCTTCAAGTTGGATTGTACCCAAAATTAAAGAGAAACAAACATTTTGTTTAACACTATCCACATATGTATACAAAGGCAATGTGATGTTGTATTTATCCTTATGTGTGAAAAGTGATATACCTTTGTAGATTCATCTTGTCCAATTGGAGGAGAAAGATGTTACTGTTTTGTTATGGAGTTTCAATAAATATAAACAAGTGCTAATGGATTCTGAGTAGCTGAAGGGTTAAAAGGTTTATTCTTTTGGACTCAGCTAAAAATTCACTCTTCTAAAATCTGTTCTCTGTTACTTGGACTGAGAGTCCAAAAACTGAATTTCTCCTGTACCAGAAGTTTTCCTATTAGATTTATCTAAGAAATGTGTAAGAGAAGGTAGAAAAGACAACATTATGCTCTCAAAATAAACTGTTAGATGGTGGTCTGGGATCAGCCATGTCCAAGGCCACCAAGCTTGGCTCACAGAGCTGGGAAAGGCCAGCTCCTAGATGTCCCAAGGTCTCGGCTCCCAAGACAACACTCACCAAATTCACACCTCAAGATCTGTATCCTAGAACGGAAAATTGAACCAGCTCTACAAGCCAAACTCAGGTGTTTCTACACTGTTTGTACACTGATTTAATCTGCACTTTTCTAAGCCATAATAACTATGATAATAATAATAACAATAATTTAATCATTAAAAAAATAAAATAAAATAAACTGTTAAAGTAAGATGAGCTTTTTACATTATAATTCACACTTTGTACCAAGCAATTTTATAGGTTTTGAGAAAATGTTTGATGGCATGTATCCATCATTGCAATGTCATGTGCATCAATTCTAAAGTCCCCAAAATGCCCTATGTTACAATTGTTCTTCCCTCTCCTTTCTCTCATAACCTCTGGGGGCACTGTAGTTGTATCAATGATAGGAGTTCTTCCATTGCTAGAATAATAACTTCTATTTTAGGTCATAGTTTCATTCCCCCCTTATGTTCATTCATTCCTCGATCTTGAAGATTTTGGGAAGGTAATGCCCAATGTGTTTTTGATTGAAAGGGGTCTTATATCACATGGGGCAAACAGATGCAACTGTCTTGCTTACTGTTGTAGGCACTCTTTGATTTTTGAGATGAATGTTGTCCATCATCATCCTATTGTTAGTTGTCCAGGGCAATGAACTGGAGAGTAGGTGTCATAATTATGCTGAGATTCAGGGTACAATGGGTATATGAACAGAATGAAGATTTAAGTCTCTGGGACAACATTTAATGAGTGTAGTGCTAATTATAGGTTCAAATAAAAGGGGCAGAAGATCCATGTGTAGGGAAATTGTAAATAAGTCTAATACTGTTACTCACTTATGTTACATTAGAGTACATATATTCCAAGGTTAGGCTCACTGACAAGATGCCAAATTCCTGATCTAGTCTGCCATGTCTATAGTGTCTAGATGTCTCTATAGCCCTTAGGAGCCCCACTGTTTGATGCACTCTTTTCTGTGGCAGTCAAAGATATCTTGCTGAGACATGCATAAATGTAGCCTCTGGAATGAACTCGACTCACTTTGAAGTCCCTTAGCCATAAAATCTCGTTTTCATTTAATATTTACCACTTCTGGTTAAAGTCTTTTTCCAGATTCATCACTAGTCTGTGCTTGGTAATAATCCTTCAATGTCAAGAAGTCATATCCCCAGGTGTCATGTCCCATGATGGGGGGAAGTTACTGCATTTATATGCTGAGTTTGGCATAGAGAGGCACAACATTTGAGAAAATAGGCTTTCATGAGGGAACTCTTAGGCAATATATAATACTAGACTCAGTTTCAATTTCACTAGAAAAGGTTTATAAGTGCATTATCAATATGATGTGTTTGGTATAATTGTCTGTCCTCCTTCACTAGGCACTGCCCATGTACTCAAGTGATTTTTGCTGCTCTGTTACAGAATTTAGCAGTACTTTCCAGGATGGGAATTCAACATTCTTTTGGTTACTGTGTGGGTCTCTACCCACAAAGATAATGACCCATGACCACTTGAACATATCTCTATGCCATAGAGTAATGTCCCAGGTGCACTCCTCCCCACACATCCCTCATCACCACACTTCTCACTAATGATCCTTCCCTCACATGTAAAATGTTATTAATGGGGGATAGTGGGAGGGCTTTGGGTATATGGGTATCCCCTATATTTTCTGTATGATTTTTCTGTAAAATAAAGCTTCTTTGAATATAAAGCAAAAATAAATTAAGACACTGGAGGAACATATGGAAGAAATTGTCACGTTTCATAAAAGATAGATCTTACAGTGATGAAAGACACAATGAAAACTATTTTATTTTTAATTTAATTTTTGTATTATTTGTTATTTATAATTATTATTATTTTATTTTCCTATGTTTTTAATTGTTTATTGTTTGGTTTTGTTTAGGGGAAGTTTTAGATCGCAGAAGGGTCACAACTGTGGCACACTCCACTTTTATAAGTTTTGACAAATTTTAAAGTGGCCTGTATCCATCTTTGCATGATCATGCAGAACAATTCCAATGTCCTGAAAATGCCCTATATTGTATCTATTCCATTCCATCCATCTTCCCTCAGAACCTATGGTAACCACTAAATTTAGATTTTTGAAGAAAAATGTTCATAATTATGTGTGATAATTTTGAGGGCTTTACAGATTGGTCTGTTTTCTTTTATTAGGCACTGCCTATGTTTTCAAGAAATTCTTGCCCCTCTAATTGAGAACAAAGCAGGACACAGGTCTTCCCAAAATGACAGTTTTATATTTTCTTGTTTATTGTGTGTGTCTCCACCCACTGAGATAACACACTATGATAAAATGAACACTTTCATATTCCATAGAAGCATGACCCAGGTGCACCCTATACCACATATCCCTCCACCTCCAACACCCTTCATCAAAACCCCTCCACTGCCATATTTGCCAAAAGAACGTTCCCACCATTGTAGTTTTTACCACAGACCTACAAATCCCCGTTTCTTCCTTCAACCCTCCTGTCAGTTCCTTGAATAGTCCAACCTGACCTCCCAGCCTATTCCCTCTCACACACCAGCACCATTGAACCCAATCACATCACTGCACCACTATCACTGCCATTCACTGCCCAACTACCCTCTTCCAATTTCCCATAGATTTTGCCTACATTGAGAATCAGCTCACCACCCACTCCTCCCTTTCTGTCTCCTGATAACCTATCTCCCAGACTCTAGGTCTGTGAATCTGCTCAATTTGCTTAAGTCATATCAGTGATGTCATATAATATTGGTGCTTCAGTGACTGGCTTACTTCACTTAATATAAAGAAGAGACCAATTCTTTATATATCTGTGCAGACAAATTTCAGAAAATGATACACATCACAGAAATAGTGATTTATCTCTTGGTACCACAGAAGCATAAGAAGAGGGTGAGAAGTATCTGACTGGCAGAGTGTGTCCATTTCTTAATAGAACAAGCTATGATGATCACTTTCTTCTACTGGATGAGGTGATTGATCTTGACTGTCATGGGAAAATTTGACTGCTACTCCACAGTAGAATTAAAGAAGAGTATGCCTGTATTATAGGGGATGCTTTAGGTAATATCTTAGTACTACCATGTTCTATGATTAAAGTCAATATAAAGCTACAACACCCCCATTCAAATAGGAAAATTTATAGTCTGAAAACTTCAGGAATGAAGGTTGAGTTCACTCCATCAAATAACTATTATCAGATGTGGCATTTGCTCAAGGTAAAGTGTATATAGAAAGGGTAGTGGAAGAAGGTAGTTATAATTCCCAACTTTGGCCACATGGCCAATGACAGGAACAAGGCTCTATGTTATGACTATTTCTTCCTTATTTTGTAATTAATATGTATACCTAAAATATCTTTATTTTTAACCTCTCTTATCACTTAATCATATAACATAATTTGTATTAATTAGATGATATAATATTTAAGTAAAGGGATATCAAGTATGAGAATGACTATCACCAAAAACTTGAATCCTCTTCTGAGAAAAAGGATTAGTGAGTTTTTGGTTGTTTGCATTGTAGTAGTGTCATACTACAAGGAAGTATGGCAATGGTAATGTCTTTTATGGAGATTAACTATGGTTTAAAAAATGGGTATGTATGCCAATTTAACAAGGCAGTGATAGTGATGGTTAGTTTACCATGTCAACTTGGCAAGGTTATGGCATCCAATTATTTGGTCCAGGAAGCACTGTTGTCATTGTCACTTTGAAGGCATTTCTTAAAATCTTTTGCATCTATATTCAGTTGACTGCAATGGAGACTGATTGCATCTATAAAAATTATGGAGTTTGCCTTAGCAATTACAGAACCCCCTCATCCAATCAGTTGGATACGTTAAAAGAGTTAACTGAGGATTTCAGACATCAGAAAGAATTTCTGACTTTAAGTCAGCCAGCTACTCTTGGGGAATTGAACTCCATCTTCATAAGTTTCCAGTTTGCAGCCTACTCTATGAAATTCAGACTTGCCAATTTCCAAGTTTTTGTGAATCAATGTGTCACTGGGTTTTGGGAATTGTTTTCCACCCAATTTCTCCCTTTTAGAATGGGAATTTCTATCCCTTGTCTGTCTACCATCATGTATTTGAAGCAGATAATGTGTGTTCTAGGCACCAGTGGTCCAAAGACAGGAGAACTGTGTTCCAGGACAGATCACCACACCCATACTGGTTTTAAAGTTTCTTTGTAATTAGCATTGGTACTGAAATAACTTAAGGCATTTGGGATGTTTTGATGGAATGATTACAATTTGCACGTAGAAAGAACATGTCTGTTACGGGGTCCAGAGGGCAGAATGTGATGGTTTGGAGCTGTATACTTGAGGAAAACAAATTGATGACACCTTAATTTGGAATTCTCCTAACCTCAAAACTATGAACTAATAAATTCCCACTGAGCAGTCAAAAAAATCTAAAGCATTGTTAAGGCCATGTACAATCTCCATTCTTACCACCACTGCAACATTTTTCATGACTTTATTGAACAATGACAGAAGTTTCTGTAAAAAGAGGTTGACTGGGAACAGATCCAAGATGGTGTCAGAGTAACTTATGCAGGGCATATCTCTCGTTCAAAATAAAGGAGAAGACATAGAAGTAGACTGAGCAAACCACTTTGGGGATCCCCGCAGGCCATGAAAGTGCTACACTTATCATCCAGGAGGGACTGGGGATGTGGAGACAGACAGATCAAAGGGAAAACCTTGAATTTATATGCCTATGGCTGAGAACACTGTCCTTACCACACACATTATTTTAACAACCTCAGTAAAACCTGCAACTGAGAGGCGAAAGGAGAGTGGAAATGATAGATTTTTCCCTGAGAAGATGGAGGGTTTAGTGGAAGGCAGACCGGTTTCACTTCAGTGAATATAAATACCATAAATCATTAGCTGAGAAGATGTAGTGGTAATTGAAGGAATCATCTCTTTAGAAGGACTTGACAAAAAGTGCCATTTCTTGGTCAGCCAAGAAAGTGAAGGAAGACAGACTGGTATTTCCAAAATCTTTCCCAGCAAAGTAGGCCTGGTTGGGCAATATTACTGGCCTCTTCCACATTTTTGACTACTTATACAGGGCATTATTAAAGTTTTAGAAATAAAGTAAAATCAAAGATGAGCTGTGCGATAAAACCAATAGGCAGGAGAGAGATGTTGACCAACAGAGCAAAATCATCAATATAAGCAGATGTCTAGGTATCAAGAAAAGATAACAACCTACACTAAGGGACAAGAATATATGGTTCAGTCAAGGGAACAAACCAAGAATCTACATGAGACTCAGGATTTAAAACAACTAATAAATGATATTCAAAAAACCTGCCTAATCAATTTAAGGAGTTGAAGGAAAGTATGACTAAAGAGGCAAAGGATATTAAAGTGACAATGTGTAAACATAAAGAACATTTTGAAAGCCTTCAAAAAGTAATAGAGCTTATGGGAATGAAAAACACAATGGATGAGATTAAAAAATAAATTAGAAGCATATACAAATTGATTTTAAATTTTAGAAGTAGGAATTAGTGTATACTAAGACATGACATTTGAAATGGAAAAGATTGGACAGAGACAGAGAAAAGAATGCAAAAATATACAGGGTCACAGGGAACTGAATGACAACATGAAACACAAAACATATGAGGTATATATGTCCCAGAAGAAGATAATGGAAATGAAAGAATATTTCAGGAATTACTGAAAGAAAATTTTCCAACCCTTATGAAGGATGCAAATATCAATCTTCAAGAAGAACAGCATACTCCAAAAAGAATATACCCGAATAGACCTACTCCTAGACATCTACTATTCAGACTATGAAAGGTAAAAGATAAAGTAAGGATTCTAAAAAGCAGCAAGAGATAAGCAATGTATTACTTAAAATGGAGACTTAATAAGGCTAAGTGCAAACAGTCTTTAGGAATCATGGCTGCAAGAAGGCAGTGGTACAATATATTTAAGGTACTGAAAAAGAAAAGAAAAACTGCCAAAAAACAATGCTTTATTTGGCAAAACTATCCTTCAGAAATGAAGATGATTTTAAAGACTTTACAACAAACAAATACTGAAAGAGTATGTTTCCAAGAGAAAAAAGTTAAAATAGATATTAAAGGGTGTGTTACAGCCTGATAAGAAAAGACAAGGGAGAAAGCCATGGAAGAGTATAGAAATGAAAAACATAAGAAAGAGAAATTGAAAGGGTTAAAAGACAGGCAATAGTAAGAATGAAACAGAAAGCCAAGCGATAAAAGAGATGAAGAAAGAAATGCCCTTATAGTAGTATCACTAAAAGTTAATAGATTGAATTCTCCAATTAAAAGACAGGGAATGATAGAATGGATATAAGAACATGAACCACTCACCTTAGATGCAAGGACACAATCAGTATGAAAACAAAAGTTTGGAATAATATATTGTGTGCAGGTGTAGCAATATTAATCTCAGATAATATAGATTTTTAGTGCAAAATTGTTAAAAGAGATGAAGTAGTTTACTATATATTAATAAAAGGGATAATTCAAGAAGAAATAGCAATAATAAACATTTATACACATGACATAGATGCCAAAAAAAACACATGAGACACTGTAGCAGTTTGGCATGTTTATGAATTCCAAAAATAAGTATTGGATTATGTTTGTAAACTGGTCTGTACCTGGGCATGAATAATTATAATTAGGGCTCTGATTGAACCATATTAGTAGAAAACTACATGGCAGGGAAGAGAGTTGGAGTTTTAATGCTGGAGCCCATGAAGTAAGCACATAAAGGAGGAGAGAGTAGACTTGATTAGACACGGCAGATGTCTCAGGAAGAGGGATGATCCATTTGGTTGATAGTTTATAGCTGGCCTTGTAGAGACAGCAGAGCAGCTGAGCCTGGAAAGAGGCAAGCCCTGTGGAGAGAGGAACCCACGAAGCCTGAACCCTCAGAGATGTCAGCAGCCACCTTGCTCCAACACATGGCAATAAACTTTGGTGAGGGAAGTAATATATGCTTTATGGCCTGGTAACTGTAAGCTTCTATCACCAAAAAAATATGTTTTATAAAAAACAACAGATTTCAGATATTTTGCATCAGCACCCCTTTGGATGACTAATACAGCCACACATTGAAAAAACTGAAGCAAGCAGCAAACATCTGTACAATAATAGTTGGGAACTTCAGTAGTCCACACTCAACTTAGATAGAATATCTGGACAGATGATAACTAAGTAACTGAGAGCTTGGAAAACATGACCAATAAACTAGGTATGAAAGACATTTATAGAACATTATACCACAAAACAGAGGATATACATTCTTCTCAAGGGCTTATGGATCTTTCTCCAGGATATACCATATATCAGGAACTAAGTCAGACATCACTAAATTAATGAACATTGAAATTATGCAAAACACTTTCTCTGATCAAAATGGAATTAAGTTAGAAATTAATAACAGTGGGAAAAAAGAAAAATCCACAAATATATGGTGATTAAACAATACACTTTTAAATAACCAATGGATTAAAGAAGAAATTACAAGAGAAATCAGTAAATACCTCAAGAAAATGAAAATCATAATACAACATACAAAAAACTTATGGGATACAGCAAAGGCAGTGCTAAGACGGAAATTTATGGCACTTAATGCTTATATTCAAAAAGAAGAAAGAGCTAAAGTGAAAGACCTGATTGAACACCTGGAGGAATTAGAAACAAACAAACAAACAAACAGGAAACCAATCACAAAGCAAGCAGAAAGTAAGAAATAATAAAGATTAGAACAGGAATAAATGAAATGAAAAAAAAATAGCAAAAACCAACAGAACTACAAGTTAGTTCTTTGAGGAGATAACAAAATTGGGAAACCTTTAGCAAGATTAACATAGAAAAAAGAATATGAAAATAAATTAAACAAGAAAGGAGAAGGATGACATTACCTCTGAGCCAGCAGAAATAAAAAAAAGTTCATAAGTGGATACTATGAACAATTGTATGCCAACACACTAGACAACATTGATGAAATGGAAAATTTCTGAAAGTGCATGAACAAGCCACACTGTCCCAAGAAGAATTAGAAGACCTCAATAAACAAATAACAAGTTAAGAGATTGAAACAGTCATCCAAAAACTCCCAAAAATGAAAAGTCTAGGACCAGATGGTTTCACAGGTGAATTATACCAATCCTTTAAAGATGATCTAATACCAATCTTTCTCAAATCTTCCAAAAAAATTGAACAGGAAGGAATGCTAACAAATTCATTTTATGAAGATAACATCACCTTAATACCAAAACCCAATGAAGATATTATGCAGAAAGAAAATTACAGACCAATTTCTTTCATGAATATGGATGCAAAAATCATGAAAAACATGTTTGATAACTGAATCCAAAAAACACAAAAAAAATTATACATCTCGATTAATCAGGTTATATATCAGATATGCAAGGGTAAGAAAATCAATCAGTGTAATATGCCACATTAATAAATTGAAGAAGAAAATGAACATGATTGTTTTTAATTGATAAAGAAAAGGCATTTGAAAAAAACCCAACATCCTTTCTTGATAAAAATACATCAAAAGATAGGAATAGAAGGAAAGTTTTTCAATACAATAAGCTAAATATATGAGAAACCCCTAGCCAACATTGTACTTGATGGTGAAATAGTGAAATCTTTCCCCCTGAGATTGGGAAAAAGACAAGGATGTCCACTCTCCCCACTATTATTCAATATTATGCGAGAAGTTCTAGTTAGAGTAATTAGAGTAGAAAAAGAAAGATAAAGCACCCAAAAATCATAAAAGAAGTAGTAAAACTTTTGTTATTTGCTGATGATATGATACTATACTTAGAAAATCCCAAAAAATCCACAACAAAACTATTAAAACTTATAGAAAATTTCATCAAAGATGCAGGATACTAGGCTAATATACAAAAATCAATAGAGTTTCTAAATACTACTAATGACCAATGAGAGGAAGAATTTAAAAAAAGATTCCAGTTACAATAGTGACTAAAAGAATCAAATACTTAGGAATAAAATTAACCAAGGATGGAAAGGACCTGTATTTAGAAAGCTATAAAACATTACCAAAAGAAACCAATGATTATATAAATAAATGGAAGAATATCCTGTATTCATGGATTGGAAGATTAAATATCATTAGAATATCAATTCTACCCAAAATTATCTACAAATTTAACATAATCCCAATAAAAATTTCAATATTCTTCTTTGTAGATTTGTAAAAGGAAATTATCAAACTGATCTGGTATGATAATGACCCCTTATTAGCCAAAAATAAACTTGAAAAGAGGAAAGAAGTTGAGGGACACTCATTTTCAGAATTTGAAGCAAGTTATGTAGCTACTGTGGTTAAAAACAAACAAATAAAGGGAAAAAAAAAAAACAACCAGCATGGTACTGGCATAAAGATAGACAGATTGACCAATGAAATCAAATTAAGAGTTAAGAAATAGACCCTCACATCTATGGTTAGGTGATTTTTGTCAAGGCTGTGAAACCCAATCAGTTCATTCACAATAGCCTATTCAAAAAAAGGTGCTGGGACCTGGATATCCATATCTAAAAGAAAGAAAGAAGAACATTATCTCACACCTTATAGAAAACTTATTTAAAAATGGATCAAGGAGTTAAATACAAAAACTAGAACCATGAAACTCTTAGGAGAAAATGTAGGGAAACATTTTAATGATCTTTTCCTTGGTAGTGCTTTCTTGGACCTTATATCCAAAGCAAGAACAATAAAAGGAAAAGTAGATAAATGGGATTGCCTCGAAATGAAATACTTTTGTTCTTCAAAAGACTTTGTCAAGAAAGTAAAAATGCAGCCTACTCAATGGGAAAAAAAAAATCTTTGCAAACCCTATATCTGAAAAAGGATTGACCTCCATGTTATAGACAGGTTATATAATAATGACACAATGACAAGCAACCCCATTAAAAATGGGCAAAAGAATTGATCAGGCATTTTCCAAACTAGAAATATAAATGGTCAAAAGACACATGAAGGGAAGCGGCTGTGGCTCAATCAGTAGGGCTCCCGTTTACCATGTAAACGGGTTCCCGAGGCCTCCTGGTGAAGGCAAGCCCCCCCGCACAGCGTGGTTAGCTGACCCAGCGAGCACAAGCAGCAAGGGGGGGATAAATGAATAAATAAATAAAATCTTTAAAAAAAAAAAAAGACACATGAAAAGATGTTCAAATTCACTAGCTTTTAGGGAAACACAGATCAAATTTACAATGAGTTCTCACCTCATACTGTAGAGAAAGGCCATTATTAAAATAACAGAAAACTTCAAGTGCTGGAGAGGATTTAGGGAAATAGCAACACTCCTTTCACTTATGGTGGGAGAGGAAAATGGTGCAACCTCTGCAGAAGGCAATTTGGCAGCTCCTCAGGAAATGAAATATAGAAATGCCCTATGATCCAGCAGTCCCACTACTAGGGTATGTATTCAGAATAACTGAAAACAAGGACATGAACAGATGCTTTACTCTTATGCTAAGTAGAGGCTGATCTCTATCTTCCACTTAGACTTTCCCACCATAAAAGCCCTCACTGCACAGGTCAGGAAACAATGTGGTGACTTTACCATTTAGCTGATATGTCTATTCTGATAATACCTAGTAGATCTGGAGAAATAACTGTAGAATGAGTTCTGAGACTTACTGGAATCACTTTGAAATGGATCTGAAATAAAACTCCATTGAAGAGGCAAGATGGCATCGGTTTAGGACGGCACTCACTAACTCACTATTGGAGGATGGCTGATTGGGGACAGGATCCTGCATGAGTGGTCTGTGCTGGGGTCACACAGAGTGAGAACATTGGGGACATTGATCTGGAGGGAGATGGATGGTGAGGTGGATTGTTTAGGACAGAATCATGAGTCTTTCCCCTAGTTGTGGTAGTCAACACAGAGAGTTGGGCCCCAGCCTCATGGAAAAAGCCTGGGACAAGCTGTGACTCCTGCTGGCAACCTGGTGAGAGGGAGCATTCTCTGAGAGTGGGAGAGTGCTGACAGAAGGTAAAGAGGGGTTTCCTTTCTGTGCGTTTGGTTGCCTGGAACCCCTTGCAGCTTTGGGGAACAAAATAGCTGGCTTAAAGCAGCACCAGGCTGACGGGAGTGGCAAATCTGCTGAAGAAGGTAGATTAACCTAGCTGTCCAGGGATACACCCTGACTCACACCAGTAACCCGGTGAGAGGGAGCACTCTCCAAGAGTGGGAGGGTGCTGACAGAAGGTAGAGAGGGGTTTCCTTTCTGTGGCTTTGGTTTCCTGTACCCCCTCACAGCTTTTGGGAGCAAATAAGCTGGCTTGAAGGGACTCCAGGCTGAGGGGAGAGGTGAATCTGCTGAGGAAGCCTGATTTACCTAATGCCAGTGACACTGAGGCTTGGATCCGGATGGGGTGGAGTCAGCAAATTTTATTATAATGCACTGACAAGCATCAGAGCTTCACCTCCCCTGGGGAGGCCAGGAAGTGGGAAGTGCTTGATTAGGTTCCAGGAGACTTTTTAGGATCCCCTTGGTGAAGTGGGTGGTCTAGCAGAGGCCTTCTTTTGGGTCCCTTATTTCTCAAAAAAAAAAAAAAAAGGCAGTCACTTTACGAAAAAAAAGAAAAAAATTTTTTAACTTAGTTTAATTGCTAAAATCTGCCTCAAACCCTGCAGATAGAAGCTTGCGGGGAAATTCATTGATGAACACAAACAGGCTGAGAGGCTCCACAAGGGCCCAAAAAGGAACATGGTTCTTCCTAAGCTTTGTTTGGCTGCTTGCTTTTGCAGTTGTTTGGTTTACTTTGTTTTTTTCTTGTTCTTGCTTTTCTTTCATCTTTCCTCCCCACCCCCTTTTTTTTTCTTTCTTTTTTTTTAATTGAGTGCTGCTAGCTTGTCTCTTCTTTGCTGTGCTTCTTCTGTGATTTCCCATTCTCTGTCTATACTGATTTTGTCTCCCAACGCTATCTCTTTTCCTTCCTTCATATTTCTACCTTCTGCTTTCTGTTATGGTTCTTACATACCACCTTTTTTCATTAGTCCACAACTGAAAAGGTGTCAATTTCTCTTCTATCTATTCTGTTTTCTTCTTTTATTATTATTATTAACTTTTTCCTTACAGCCCTTTCTTACTCTTTCTCTCCTCATCATTCTGGCCTTCTAAATCATTATATATATTTTCCTTTATTTGATTTGCCAGTCCATTGTAGGTACTCCACTTTTGTTCTACTACACTACACTGACTACATGAGTTAAATATTCATTTTACTAAGTCTTATATGGCCCATCTTCTAACTTTTGTCGATATTACTATAATCTTTCTACCTTTCTCACATCTTTTGATTCCTCCAGCCTTAATCTTTGGCCTTCAAGGGAACAAAGAAGCAAAGAAATAAAATAAGAAGAAGAAAGTGTCAAAGAGAAAACTTAACACACTCAAAGAATCACCAGCTAAAAAAACCCTAAAGCAGAGAGTGAATCTTGTCAACTAAATAAACCCATCAAGATAAAATGATGACTAGAGAGTAACCAAAAATTACAAACCACATTGAGAAACAGGAAGACATTGACCAGTCCAATGAACAAACTGAAAACCAGAAAGAGATGCAGAATATCGAACAAGTAACCAAAGCTTTCCAAACAAATACCATGGGCCAACTTAATGAAGTGAAGGAAGAGATTAAGGATATTAAGAAGACACTGGGACAACATACTGAAAAAATTATAAACATACGCAAAAAGATAATGGATATGATGGTGATCAATGGCATAATCCAAGAAATAAAAAGATGCTGGATTCACATAACAGCAGATTTGAACAGGCAGAAAAAAGAATTAGTGATGTGGAAGACAATACATCTGAAATCCAACAGTAAAACAGATAGAGGAAAAGATAGAAAAAATCCAGCAGGGACTCAGTTATTTAACCGATAACACAAAACGCACAAACATATGCATTATAGGCATCCCAGAAGGAGAAGGAAAGGGAACAGAAGGAGTGTTGAAGGAAATAATGGATGAAAACTTCCCAACCCTATAAATAGAGATCGATTTGCATGTCCAGGAAGCACAGCGCACCCCAAACAGTATAAATCCCAACAGACCAACTCCAAGACATATACTTGTCAAAATGTCCAATGCTGAAGACAAAGAGAAAATACTCAAGGCAGCAAGAGAAAAGAGAACCATCACATACAAGGGAAGCACAATAAGATTAAGTGCTGATTTCTCATCTGAAAACATGGAGGCAAGGATAGTGGTATGACATAGTCAAAGTACTAAAAGAAAAAAACTTCCAGCCATGAATTCTCTATCCAACAAAACTGGCATTCAAACATGATGGAGAGTTCAAAATATTCACAGAAAAACAGAAATTAAGAGAGCATGCCCTTAAGAAACTTGCACTTCAAGAATTACTACAGGAAGTTCTACCAGTTGAAAGGAAAAAACAGGGGAGAGAGAGTTGGAGGAGAGTGTAAGAACAACAACAACAAAAAAAGACAAAAAGAGAAATAAAAACAACATATGACATACATTAACCCAAAGAAAATACAGCTGATGTAAGAAAGTCATTGCAAATAATAAGCACTGAATGTTAATGGATTAAACTCACCAGTCAAGAGACACAGATTGGCAGAATGGATAAGGAAATATGATGCACCTATATGCTGCCTACAAGAAATCCACCTTTGACCTTTGGATTCAAGGAAGCTGAAAGTGAACAGCTGGAAAACAATTTTACAAGCAAACATTAGCCAAAAAAGAGCAGGAGTAGCTATCCTAATATCAGACAAAATAGACTTTAAAAGCAAAACTAGTGTAAGAGACAAAGATAGACACTATATATTAGTAAAAGGAGTACTCTTTCAAGAAGAGAGAACAATCATAAACATTTATGCACCTAATTGGGGTGCATCAAAATACATGAGACAAACTCTGGAAAAACTAAGTGGAGAAATAAATGCCTCAACAATTATAGCAGGGGACTTTAATACACCATTATCACCATTATACAGAATATCTACACAGAGAATCAATAAACAAACAAAGACTCTGAATAATATATTAGAGAACCTGGACCTAATAGACATATACAGAACACTACACCCAAATGCAGCAGGATTTACATTCTCCTTGAGTGCACATGGATCATAATCTAAGATATATGACATTGTAAGCCACAGAACAACTCTCAATGAATTCAAAATGTGTGAGATTATACAAAGAAATTTCTCTGACCACAATGGAATGAAAGAGCCAGAGAAACAGATTAGGCACAAAGACATGGAAGTTAAAGAACACACTCTTATACAAACAGTGGGTCAAGGAGGAAATCTCAAAAGAAATAAGTAACTACCTAGAAACTAATGAAAATGACAACACACCATATCAAAACCAATGGGGTGCAGCAAAAGCTGTCCTGAGAGGGAAGTTCATAGCCATAAATACATATATTGAAAAAGAAGAAAGAGCTAAAATTGAAGACCTAGCTGCACACCTGGAAGAATTGGAAAAACAACAACAAACTAAAACTAAAGGAAGTAGAAAGAAGGAAATAACAAAGACTTGAGCAGAACTAAATGAAATAGAGAATAAGAAAACTCTAGAAAAAAATAAACAAAACCAAAAGCTTGTTCCTCAAGAAGATCAATATAATTGACAAACCCTTAACTAGACTAACAAAGAGAAAGAAAGAACAGATGCAAACAAACAAAATAAGGAATAAGCAAGGGGATATCACTACTGACCCCACAGAAGTAAAGAATATCATAAGAGGATGCTATGAAACATTATAGGCCATCAATAATGATAATTTAGAGAAAATGGACAAATTTCTAGAAACTCAAAAACAGCCTACATTGACAAAAGAAGAAATTGATGAACTCAACAGTCCAATTACAAGTAAAGAGATAGACTCAGTCATCAAAACCCTCCCAACTAAGAAGAGCTCAGGACCAGAGGACTTCATGGCTGAATTTTACCAAACATTCCAGAAAGAGCCAACACCAATCCTGCTTAAGTTCTTCCAAAAAATAGAAGCAGAAGAAATATTGCCTAGCTCATTCTATGATGTCAATGTTACTCTAATACCAAAGCCAAGCAAAGATACCACAAGAAAGGAAAATTGCAGACTAATTTCTCTAGGGAACCTAAATGCTAAAATCCTCAGCAAAATACTTGCTAAACACATTCAACTACATATCAAAAGAATCATAAACCATGACCAAGTGGGTTTCATCCCGGGTGTGCAAGGAGGGTTCAATATAAGAAAATCAAACAATATAACGCACCACATAAACCGATTGAAAGAATAAGATCACATGATCATCTCTATAGATGCAGAAAAAGCATTCGATAAGATACAGCACCCTTTCCTAACTGCAAAAGATCGGAATAGAAAGAAAATTTCAGAACATGATAAATTGTATATATGAAAAACCCAAAGCTCACATCATCTTCAATGGTGAAATCCTAAAAGCCTTCCCTCTGAGATCGGGAACAAGACAAGGATGCCCACTATCACCACTCCTATTTAACATTGTCTTGGAAGCACTTGCTCGAGCACTGAGGCAAGAAAAAGATTAAAAAACATCCAAATTGGAAAAGAAAAAGTAAAAATTTAATTTTTTGCAGATGACATGATCCTATACATGGAAAGCTCTTAGAAATCTACATCAAAGCTTCTAGAACTTATAAAGGAGTTCAGTGATGTTGCAGGCTATAAGATCAATGCTCAAAAATCAGTAGCATTTCTGTACACCAATATCGAGCCATCTCAGGAGGAAATCAAGAAAAAAATATCTTTTACAATAATACCTTAAAGAACCAAATACCTAGGAATAAATTTAACTAAAGATGCAAAGGACTTCTATACAGAAAACTACATGACATTGTTAAAGGAAATCAAAGAAGACTTAAATAAATGGAAGAAGATTCCCTGTTCATGGATTGGAAGACTAAACATCATCAAGATGTCTATCCTCCCTAAATTAATCTACAGATTTAATGCAATCCCAATAAAAATCAACACTTTATTTTTTAAGGAACTGGAAAAACTAACTACAAAATATATTTGGAAAGGTAAGAGGCCCTGAATCGCCAAAGACATATTGAAAAAAAAAAATGAAGTTGGAGGTATCACAGTGAAAATGAAAACTACAATGAAATACCATCTTACATCCATTGAGAATGGCGGGCTATTAAAAAAACAGCAGACTATAAGTGTTGGAGAGGATGTGGAGGAATGGGGACACTTATCCACTGCTGGTGGGATTGTGGAATGGTCCAGCCACTGTGGAGGACAGTTTGGTGGTTCCTCAGAAAACTAACAGTAGATCTTCCATATGATTCAGTGATTCTACTGCTGGGTATATACCCAGAAGAATTGAAAGCAAAAGCCTGAACAGATAGATGCACACCAATGTTCATAGCCTCTTTGTTCACTATTGCCAATAGTTGGAATCAACCCCAGTGCCCATAAACAGATGAATGGATAAACAAAATGCGATACATACATACTAAGGAATATTACTCATCTGTAAGAAGGAATAAAGTGCTAACACATGGAATAACATGGATGAATTTTGAAGACCTTATGTTAAGTGACTCAAGCCAGGCATTGAAGAATGAACAGTACATGACCTCACTGATATAAATTGAGGAAAATGAGCAGTCTCTGAGAACCATTGCCTGAAAGATAGGTTAACAAGAGATAGAAAGAAAAGAGAAGGTTGTGAGCCATCAACCATATGGACATAATCTATGGTAAGTTGATAGAGTATAGTTGCGTATTGAAGGATATGACAGGTGGGTAGTGATATTACTGGGTTTGGTGGTGCAGGGTAGACAGGTGAGTAGTAGGAATTATGGGTTAGAATACCCAGCATACTTGGGGGAGAAATGGGAGAAGGACCAGGGGAACACGGGATTTGTGGGTATGAGGTTGAAAGTGCAAGTGTGTGAAAGCTCTTATGGCAATACGACAAGAGAGTGTCACTGGTTTAGGGTTTTGGTTGGGGGGGGCATTCAGGATGCGGTGCATCTGGAGCAGGCTACTGGGGAGTGTGTGAGTGTTCATCCTGTCATAATGTGTTGTGTCTGAGTAGAGACACACACAATGAGTGGAAAGGAGATGGACCCACATCTTTGGGATGACTGATTCACCAAAAAACAGACAGGTTGGCATCTCTTATGAGCAAGGGTGGCTCCTAATAGGTGAGGACAGTGAAAGTGTCAAGACCTCTTGTTGCATGTAACTATGAATCTTGTCATCCAATGAGTCAAGACAGGGGGATTGTCATGTGGCCCAGGGTGATGGGGAGGGAGGAACAAAATAGATCAAAGGGGGGGGTATTTAGTAGTCAGTGCAAATGTTTTTCATTACCTTACAATGATGGACACAGGACATGGTAAATATCCTAAAAAATTATTAAATTGTACCGCCTAAACTATAAACTATACTGTAAACCATTGACAATGTTTAGTAGCTATGTTTCACTATCTGTATAACAGTTACAACAATGCTACCATCCACATACAAAAAAGGTTTTAATATGGGGTGAGGAAAGGGGGAGGAGTTTGGGTATATGAGAGTCTCTAGTATTCTGTGTGTGACTTTGCTGTGACTTAAAACTTCTCTGAAAATTAAATGAAAATTTGGGAGCCAATGGGGAGTGAGAGGGAGAAACTGTCACACTACAGACGGGACACCTGATAATGCAGTGATAAAAGGAAGAATGTTTTTAAA
>JAKSZT010054442.1:149312-238037 GCA_026826555.1 Tolypeutes matacus | reverse complement strand
CCTTCCAAACAAATTTCATAGTAAGCTTTTCCAATTCAGTAAAAAATACTGTGGTAATTTTTTATTGGGATTGCATTAAAACTGTAAATCGGTTTGGGTAGGATAGATATTTTAGTGATATTTAGTCTTCCTATCTATGAACAAGGAATATTCTTCCATTTATTTAAGTCTTCTTTGATTTCTTTTAACAGTGTTGTGTAGTTTTTTGTGTATAAATTATTTACATCTTTATTTAAATTTATTTCTAGGTATTTGATTCTTTTAGTTGCCTTTCCAAGGAACAGAGAGTGTCTGCAACTGCATGTATGATAGTTCCATCCATTTGACCCATTGGCTCTGTGCACCCTCTCAATTAGAAACAGAGTTGACATCATCATCATCACAAAATCCTCAAGATTGGGGAATGAAGAGTGGACTAATGCAGACTTATTATTATTCTATTATAGACTTATTATTTTTCTAGCAATGGAAGAACTTTTACCATTGATATAAAGGCAGTGACCACCATAGGTTGTGAGAGCAGGGAGAGGGAAGAATAGGTGGAATATGGGAGCATTTTCAGGACATTGGATTGTCCTGCATGACATTGCAAGAACAGATATGGACCATTATATATTTTGTCATAACCTACAGAATTGTGTGGGACAGAGTTTATAGTATAATGTAAACTATATTCCACAGTTAGTAGCAATGCTTCAATATGTGTTCATCAATTTTAAGAAATGTACCACACTAATAAAGAGTGGTGATAGTGTGAGAAAGTGTGGGAGTGGGGCATTTGGAAATTCTTATATTTTTTAATGTATCACTTATGTAATCTAAAGCTTCTTTAAAATTAAAAAGAAAGTAACAAATACTTGATTAATGCATAAGAAGACAGGACAGGAATAAAAAAGGATTTTGGAATAATATATGGGACAAAGAAAAAGCAAATTGCAATAAGATAAAATTAAATTAAAAACTTTTGATAATTACATTAAGTGCAAATGGACAATATTCTGTGTTTAAAAGCCAAAATTTGTCAAATTTGACTTTCTTGGATAATGAAAAGAAATTAATTTGTATACCATGGAAAAACATAAATATATCTACAAATGAAGATTGACACAAATTAGCAAATATTTTAATTAAATTTATATGAAATTCTAGAATAGGTAAAAATATAATAGAGGGATAACAATCAGAACAGTGGCTATATCTGCATGGATTTTACTAAAAATGGGTATGAATAACTTTGTGTTCTATCTCTTGTAAAACTAGCACTTTAAAGCTCTACTCTCAATTGTATGTAAATCTTATCTCAGTATACGTTGTATTGAAAAAAAAACTATTAAAAATCTAAGTCACACACACAAAAATATTGGTCATATCTAGTGATCATTTCTACAAGATAAAAAGAGGCAGCATACCAAATCTCATTAAGCATTTCATTTACATGAAAAGAAGATATATAAATATTTTATTTAAATTTGCACTAACAGTGACATTGAATAAATAAACTGGACCTCCAAAATATTGAAACTTTGTACTGAAAATGATACCAACAATAAAAGTTAAAAGGCATTCTATGGTATGGGAAAACAGATTTGCAAATCACATATCTGTTATAAGGAGAACTTGTTTCCAGAATACATAAAGAATTCTTACCAATCAATAAAAAGACAAATATTTCAATTTAAAATGAACTATCTGAATAGATATTTATCCACAAACAAATGCAAAAATGGGCCAAAGTAAATAAAAGATGGTCAACATCATTAGTCATTAGAAAATGCAAATCAATGTAACAATGAGATTCCACTTTACACATACTAGGCTGTGTATAATAACAATAATTTTACAATATATGTATATAGACAAAAACAAGGTTGGTGAGGATGTAGAGAAATTAGAATGCTCAAAAATTGCTTCTGGGAATGTAAAATGTTGCAGCCACTCTGGAAAACAGGCTTAAAGTTCCTCAGAGAGAAAACATATAGTTATCATTTGATCCAGCAATTTCCCTCTGAAATGTATGACCCCCCAAAAGTAAAATCATGTCCAAGAAAAAATTTGTACATGAAAGTTTATAACAGTATTATTCATAAGAGCCAAATGTGGAAGCAATGCACATGACAATGAACTGATGAAGAGATAATGGTCCACACAGTGAAATATTATTCAGGAATAAAAATATATCATGTATTGATATGTTCCATATTATGGATGAATCTTGACAGTAGCCAATCACATAAGATCATATATTGTATGATTCCTTTTGTATTCAGTTTAAAAGTTTGTCAAATCTAAGGAGACCTAGTGTTTCAGGTGGTAAAGGGGAATAGGGAGTGACTGCTAATGGATATTGAGTTTTTTAGGGATGATAAATGCAATCTAAAGTTAGATTCTGGTGATGGTTTCACAATCCTGTGAATGTTCAAAACACTATTGAATTGTACATTTTTTACGGTTGAACTGTATAGTATGTAAATTATATCTGAACAATATGTTAAAAATGAATATGTTAAATTGAAGGACCATTTCTACAGAATAAAAGGCCGTGCAGCAACTGGCATTAAAAGTTTAATTCCTATGAATGTAAGATATGTAAATAGTTCATTAAAATTTAGACCAAAATTGTGCTTTGAATTCCTAATTACTATGATTAATATTTAAATGTTTTACATTGTATTCAAACATTTAGTTTATTTAATTCATAAAGAATGACAGATTAAGTTTTATTAAGGGAAATAAATAGTACGCAGTATGAAGAAGTGCCACTTGTTTCTAATATGAAAATGGTACATATGAGTTACATAATGATGATTTCCTTCAGCAGCCAATTGTTGAACATAATGCTGCCCATCAAGGGCCAGGGATCCATGGTGCTAGAGCAGTTTGTGTTCCTGGTACCTGAGGAACATGGCATCAGACCCAAGCCCCTCCTTTTGGGGTAGACAGCAGGGACCAACCACTAAATCAGGGGACCTTGACAAATTCTGTTCCAACTAAACTGCCCCAAATCTCTGCCTTTACATATATTAGACATGTTTCTCCTTTTGAGTCAGTGGTATTAATTTTTAATTTTCAAGATAGCTGCAGGATGAAGTTACTCAGTAAAGCATATGCCATCTGCAAATTAGACCTTCTACATTATTTTGAATGATGTATGTTTTGATTGAAGTGGAGTAATTTGCATGAGAGCTTGACATCTAGAAGTTCCAAAATCTCTGAATCTTTGTGCTAGAAAAGTCAGTCTTTGTGGCAGTTTGAAATTATTTTACAAACCCCAAAATAGAGAAAGATTGTTTTTAAACTTATCTATACGTGTGTATGTGATACACTTTGCATTAAATTCCTTTGAAAGGCCTTTGATTAGATTACTTGATATTATCAATTTTGGACTTCTAATTAGACTATGACAGTGGGGCATAATTTATGTCGAGTCTCTGCCCACTTGCTAGGTCTGATAAAAATGGAGACACGCAAACACAGGAAAAGGAAGTCACCACTTTTGACCCTGCCACATGAGAGAAGACTAGAAGATTGCTTAAGCACAAAGTCTACAAGAGCATGGACCTGTGGAGAAGTTCAAGAAGAGAGAATCCCCCAAGAAACTCGAAGAACCAGGTATAGTAGAGACATATGCCCAATAATTTGCAGCTGCATTCAGGAAGAATGAGGCATAGTTGAAACTGATAGAGACAGCCTGGAAAGAGACAAGCCCTCTACTTGGTTGCCTTCAGTTGAGCTCAAATCTCCCCAGAGATCCACAGCAATATTGCTTCAGCATGTGGCAGCTGATTTTCGATAGAAAGCACCACTTATGGTGCTTCATTTTGAAATTTTCAAGACTTTGAAACTGTAAATCTTTACCTGTGATATATCTCTATTATAAAAGCCAACCCATTTCTGGAACTTTGCATCAGTTGCCCTTTGGCAAACTAAAACAGTCCTGTGCCCAAGTTCTATGAGAACAGCATCCCCTTTAGTGGAGAACACATAGTTATATAACCTGGAACAGGACAGTCTCAAGATTGATGATTGTGCTTCCCAAAATCAAGTGATACCACCCTTCATCATCTCCAGGCCAGTAAAGCTGGTCAAATCACAGCTTAACACAAATTCCCAATTTGAGAAGTAATAGCTGACACACAAAGTACATTTGTAAGACTTCACTAATATGAACTGTGTGAACTGGGAGAACACTTTTTAGGGATAGATATTGAGAGTGTTAGACTTGGGTGATGGGCAGAATTCTGGGGAAGGGAGAATATATTGAGCATGGCCTTGGCATTCAGTATTCTTATAATATAGACAGTCATATCCTTGGAATGTGGGCAGGATAATGGGTTATAGTAAATAACACAAAGATGTGTGAACTTTCAGGGAAAAAGAAAGTTTGAGAAAGGGATCATTTAACAGAGGAACTGTGCATTGGGGGAAGCAGGCTACTCAGACAGTTTTAGGGTTGTTGAATATAACTTCTTGTCACTGATACAAGAGACTTCAAATACTATCATAACCCTCCATTTGGAATGGAGGCTCATTAAGACCACATTATGAATTGAGTTTTGGTTCAAAACTGCTTCATAGCAGGTTTAGTGTGGCTCTGAACCTATCCTGTGATTATTTCCCTGTTATTCAAATGTTTAATTGGAACAAATATAGTTAGGATCTGGAAGAACCCTCTGAAATAAGAACACTTATATTACAGAAAAGATAGAAAATCTGAAGAAAAATCTTATTTTGTAAGGATGCCAAAGATAATAGAAATCATAGATTTGAAAGATTCAAGGTCCCTATGATATCACCATTGAAGTAATTTGTCTGTTTTATCCAACAAATAGATTAATTGTAGCATATGACTAAGGACTAGTATAATATCACACAAGTGGTATCCCCAATATACACTACAGTGCAAGGTGTATTTACATGGATCAGAGCTTCTAGCACCTTATTTGTGGCTCTGAACTTGTAATGAAATTTTCCTAACCCCATGAAATGGCTATACAAGTGAAATTCAACTTTATGTGGCAAAAAACATAGTATTTTGCACAAGAACCATGTTATCCCCTGTCATTTATTTCCATTAGAGAATCCCAGAGGATTTCTTCTTATGAATATTATACAAAATATTAGTATGATCCACTATATTGAGCCATCATGCAAAATAGACTGGTGAGCAAGGCCATATGAAAGAGAACTGAAGTACTTGAGTCAACTGTCACATTTGCAAATGAGGTCATCTCTGACCATCTCACCCATTTGATCTGTCAATATGTTACCAGATGAGACCAACAGAACCACCTAGCTAAATCCTGCCCAAAATGCAAAATCATAAGAAAATAGTTTGTTTTTAGCTAAATTTTGGTTTTTTGATTTCAAAACACTTATTTTTTATTGTTTTTGGGTTTAAGTTACTAAGTTGTGGTTTGTTTTGTTTTCTAGTACACAGCAATAGGTAATTTAAAGATGGCTATTTAGACAAATTCCAGAAGTTTGAAGGTAAAGATCACGAATACATTTCAGGGACTGCCACATGATTGAAGTTCTTAGAAGCCTTGTAGTCGAGGGCATGAAGAGGTAACTTCAAAATTAAAAAAAAAAAAAAAGAATAGTTATTGTGTGACACTTCCTACCACTGGAAAATAGGCACAGTACTTGATGGTTCCTTGTATTTTGGAAGCAACATATGCCATAAAAGGGAGTGATATTCTCAATCAGTGCCTGAGAAGACTGCTAGTTGTCAATGGGATCCACTGAAAAAAAGTAAAGTATGATGGGACTCAGACCCTTTTAAGATGAAGATGAGTGTCACCTGAGCAGTTAAAAAACTGAGCGCTAACAGGGGAGTGTGGGGAGGTCTAGCCTGGGAAGTTGGAAGAGTAAGTTGATGAGTATCATTTTTGGTCCAAAAACAAGCTTCTGTAATAAGGACTGAAGTTTGATATTTCTAACCCAGTTTACATCACTTTTAGCAGACTAGAAAGGGCAGTTGAAGTGTTTGACTTGAATGGCTCCTCACAAGAAAAATGGATTCTCCCTTAGAGCCTTCAGAAGGAACACAGCCCTGCCAACACATTGAATTTGGTTTACCCTCAAAGGGTTTACTCTCAAAAAATAAAAGAAAGAGTGGAAGCTTATGCTACAGGTCATCATAAGAATAAACTAAAAAGAAAATACCTTCATGTTTCTTTCTCCAGAAATCAGAGACACAGTTAAGAAGGAAAGCAGTGAACCACAGCACTCTTGATCACACTATTTTCCAATCAAGTGGAACTTTTTAAGAGTGGAATAATTCAAAGTCAACACGTAAATATCATATATATATATATGATAACATATATATATGTTAATTTGATAAAAAAATATATATAATCAGATAAATCTCAAATGTTTGATGAAATGTTTTGAATTAGTGTTAGAGCCCTTAATATGAGAATTCATTGGGTTTTAAATTTCACAAAGCAAATTAAAATATACATATATTTTAAAGTGAAAAGGCAAAAAGAGATTAAAGCTCATTGTTTTTTTTTTTCTCAAAGATTTTATTTATTTATTCATTTATCCCCCCCTTGCTGCTTGTGCTCGCTGGGTCAGCTAACCATGCCATGCGGGTGGGCTTGCCTTCACCAGGAGGCCCCGGGAACTGAACCCAGGGCCTCCCATATGGTAAACGGGAGCCCTACTGATTGAGCCACAGCCGTTTCCCAAAGCTCATTGTTAAGTCTTTGATATGTTTCCGGCTAAGAAAAGAGACTTTGGGGAAATGCTTTCCAAAGGTCATTATCATTTTGTGTCATTCTCTTTATTTATTATTTTTTTGCCTTTCTTTTTTTTTTTTAATTTATTTAGTTTTTATTGTGGGTAAAAATCAAAATTTTCACAATACATACCACTATTTGTAAAATGATATATATAAATATATATACATAAATGTGCATTTGCTTACAAAAATGTTATTTATATAAATATATATAAATATATTTTAAGAGGTGCTTATATTACTGAAAATATTACACAGAACCTCCTGGGATTCCCATGTTGCCCACCTCCCACACCTCCTACCACATCCCACACAAACATCTCCCACAAGTGTGGCCCACCACCCTCAATGGACTTACACATCCTGGGGCCTTGCCACCAACCAGACCTTCTAAGAATCAGAGAAAAGGCCATTTATTGTCAAAAATGTGGTGAAATGGTAGATCACAATCAGAGACAGAAGCAGGACCAACAAAGGCTGATTCCAACCAATCCCCGAGTATGTGGATACGAACTATTCACAAATCAATTCCAAAGATTCTCTGGAACTAATCATAAAGCAATTCTGAAGGCACAATTCCTACTTTATTTTGGTCAGATGCTCTCAAATTATCTCAGTGAGAAATAGAAAAATAAAGCAAATCTGAAGTCCTTGAAAATACTGATGAGATTTTCTTTTCAATCTGTATTTTATAATCTATATAGAAGTTTTATGGAAAAAGCCAATTCAATTAAATTGCTGTATTTTGAGCACATGTAATATATTTGCAAGACACTGTTCCAGAAGTAAAGGAGAGTAAATTTAAGAGGAAGCTGATAAGATAATAATGTGTATTCTTTCATGACTATGATATAGATTAGCATGAATGTATTTAAGAAAATGCCATTCAAAAGTTTTATCCTTTCAAAGGAGAATGAGACATTATCATGTTTGAAACTCTCATTTGAGTTGGATATTTATTAAAGGAGAAAACAGGACTTCTTTCTCCTCCTCTAAGACCTTGTGGTACAGACAATGTGTTACACTTCAGGCCCGTACAAAAAATGCCCATTTTCTGCTGGATTGAATTTAAGGCAAATATTCACAGTTATTAAAACAAGCTATGGTTGGAGCTCCTTTAAAATGAAAGGTTCACTCAGTGGGGTAATAGTATATTTTTTAATTTCTGAGGGAAAAGCCAAAAGGGATTCAGGATGTAAAAGCAGAGGGATGTGCTTCAACTCCAAATCTGAATTATGTCATTGTGGTTATTATTTTGCATTGCATTAGAGTAGACATATTTTTAGTTACTACTCCATCCACTCTGATCTGCAGACCCAAGGATATGCCACTTCTCAGTTTCCCCCCAAACTGGAAGTACTAGGCTGCAAAGGTGTAGATTACAGCACAATTCATTTCAAACTGTTAGGCACTAAACTTGATATGAAGTTGGGGAGATGTGGCCTCAAATGGATAAAATTCCCAATGATTATAAGATACTGTATAAGCATAGCTTAACATATAATTAGAGGAAACTTTTATATCTGTGGCTTGATTTGAGGAAGCAGCTTTTGTCTTCTGCAGCTTTTATATTGCTTTATCTTATCTCATCTCTACCTCTTTATGAGGATATATGGCTATTTCAGGCTGACAAGTGATTTTATATCACAGTAGAAAGAACTCTTAGAATGATAGAGATGTTAGTGAAATAATAACTCACTAATTGCATAAATAAGGAAAAAGAAGCCAAAGGATATTAAATGATTCAACCAAGATTATTGCCCAGTTAATCCGGTTTGTATGATTTTGGTTTGTATAATTTTGATTCTCATTTTACTATACTATGCCATCTCCTCACTGTAAAATGCTTGAAACCAAATAGAGTATTAATCTGATGTGCCCAAAGATCTGAGTTTTATAAATATGAAAACCAGCAAAATTCACTCAGTCTCAATTACTTGAGTCGTTACTGATGAATGCAGTGAGGAGGATGGCTGTATTCAGAGAGGAAGAATATGGGCATATATTTCCATGTCTGTGTCAAAAAGAGATGAACTATTCCAGATATAGAAATATTACCATAGCCCCAATCACAAGATTTATTTCAAAATTAGGTTATCTTATACATATTAAAAATGAAATAAATATTTAGGAAAAAAGAAACAGGTGATTCAACCTTAAAAACAGGTGAGGGACATGGGATTCTTAGGTGGGTGACTTAGTGACTTAGAGGATTCCCTTTATCTATTTGGACTTTGCTTCCTTATCTGAAGAGAATGAATTGATTGTTGTGTGGCAATAAGATAATTAGAATAAATGCCCTCCATGTCTTTAAGTTTTTGAACCAAGGAGCAATAAGTACAAATTTTCCTTTATGCACTAATATGACTCTGACTGTTCAACATTAGAAACAATGCTGGGATTCTTTTTATTTTTCTTTCAGATAATTAAATTTTCTCAGGAATTTTCCCTGCTGGATTAATTCTGTGGAAAAAAATCAACAATGTAACTGAATTCATTTTCTGGGGCCTTTCTCAGAACTGGAGTTTGAAGAAGTTTGTTTTGTGGTATTTTCTTTCTTCTATACCGTCAATATTCTGGGAAACCTCCTCATCATGTTGACAGTTTGCACTGGTAACATATTCTAGGCTCCTATGTACTTTTTTCTTAATTATTTGTCTTTTGTGGACATTTGTTACTCTTCAGTGACAATTACTAAAATGATTGTTGACTTATTAGCCAAGAGTAAAACCATCTCCTACTTTGGCTATATATTGAAACTCTTTGTGACACTTTTCTTTGGTTGTACTGAGATCTTCATTCTCAGTGTAATGGCTTATGATAGTTTTGTGGCCATCTGTAAACCCCTACACTATATGACCATCATGGACAGGGACAGATGCCATAAAATGTTGCTGGGGACCTGGACAGGTGAGTTCTTACACTCTATTATCCAGGTGGCTTTTGTAGTCCCCCTACCCTTTTGTGGACCCAATGAGTTTGATCACTACTTTTGTGACATCTACCCTCTACTTAAACTTGCTTGTGCAGATAAGATGATGTTGGTGTTGTCCCAACAGCCAACAGTGGGGCCATCACTCTAGTGAGTTTTGGTATCTTGCTAATCTCTTATACTCTCACCCTTATAACCCTGAGAAAGCAGTCAGCAGAGGGCAGGCTCCTATATTGCTATGGTAATCATCTTTTTTTGTCCTTGTACTTTATGCACATGTGCCCCAATACTACCTTTTCAGAGGATAAATTGGTAGCTCTCTTTTACACCATTATCACCCCTGTGTTAAATCCCCTGATTTATACACTGAGAAATGCAGAAGTGAAGAATGCAATGAAGAAACTATTGGGCAAGAAACATTTCTGGGAGGCTAATGGCAAATAGTTTGAAGTAATAATACTTTAAGTTAACGACCTAAAATTTTCTCAGGCTTAATTAACTCATGGGCACAATGAAGACAATAATAACCCACACAGTGTTTTTGGCAGGAACAAATGAGATCTCAACACAATTTACAGATGTAATGTTTATCATCATTATCATTACATTCACTCTAATATTTAGTAATCAGACAATTTTTCTAAAATACTTAGGCCAGTGAAATTTTATTAAAGGAAGAATATCATCAGGATCCCACTCAGCATTATTGCCTTTATGCGACTTTCTTTACAGAGTGGAAAGGATACTGTGACATATTACACTCTCATTTTGTATATATTACCTGAAAGGTAGAATACATAAAAGTAGCAGTGTTCTGAATTGAAGTATTGCGATATAAGTGCTCCCAAACAAAGATTCCTGAGAAACCAAAACTAGTAAGATTGGATTGAGAGGGGAGGAGAGAGCTGAATGTAAAAGGGATAAAACAAGATTACAAGACAAAAGACCTTTTATTCTCTGGTCAAAGGAAAATACTTTTCCTTTCTTTGAGCTCAATTTCTTTGCCCATTCTAGGACATTGAATAAATTTAGCTTTTAGATCCCTCTTTTAAAAGTAACTCCCATGAATATTCTTCAGTTACCTGGACTTTAATCTTTACCTCCACTCTCTAGCTAGAGTCCCTATTAATACAACGTGACTGACAGAAAAATTGAAGAACTGACTAAGAACATTCACTACTGAAGAATACATTACTGTGACTCAAATTAATGGGGCAAAAAACAATTTACTGTCAGGTATGATTGATAAATGATATTTATTCCAATGTTTTAAAAAAAAACTGCTCTTATGAATATAGTGAGCCATTTCTCACTGCTTTGCAGATTTACCTAATCAGAATTTCTACCTCTGAATTCCAGAAAGACTCCTGGAGAAACAAAAGTATGCCTTCTAACGTGAACTGACACTTGCCTCAATGATATGTTTTTCCTTTACCATAAGACACAACTGGGTTTTGTTTCTCTTGCAGGTGAACTTATCACTGACTACCCCTCTGCCATTGTCCCACTGCCTTTTCCAATGGATTATCCAGCTACTGTAGCCTTTTTCAATTGGATTATCCAGTACTGTTTATGTTTATGATTGTGGTGTGTGCATGTGCTTCTGTGTGTCTATGTAAACATTACTTAAGTTAAGGACTACACATAGTTATTGCTTAAGAAATGTACAGTCTGTTGAAGAATTGAAGATAGGAAAGATTTTAAAAAATAGCAAGAACTCTGGTTTAGAAGTTATACTCAAGAAATCAAAATCCTTTGCCCTAAGATCACACAAATCCACGACTATTTTTCCAGTATGGGCATTACTGTTGTGTATGGGTCTCCATTTTCTCAATTTTAAAATGAAGACTTCATTAGCACTACTTCAGCATGGCTGACAATTGGAATCATCATCGTAAGAGATTTTTAAAAAGATAACAGAACCTAAAATAAGAGATTTTGATTAGGTAGCCCAGGTTAAGTGGTACATACAAATTTGTATTTTTAAAAGTTTCTACAGTAATTTTTATGCAGCCAGTGGTCACTGTTCAGGAAACTAGACTTTGAAATTATTGGGACTAGAACTTTTATTTTCTTAGAGTTTAAGAGGTCACTGAACCATTGGAATCCAAAGATCCTTATTTTGCATATATATCCCCATCTGCTCTGCTTACCAACACAAAGAGAGATGAAACTGAGCTGGTCTGAAAAACAGAAATAAAGACATGTTACAAAATACCCTTCTCTTTATTTGCTCTAATAGGTTTGAAACTGTGGGAAAATATTACTGATATTGCATGTCTGAAGTCCCTAAGAAAGTAAAACATGCTATGTTCATTACTCAAAATGCTGGAAGGAGAGCATGTGAAATATTACTCAAGTTTCCACCAGTGATATTAAAAAAATTTTCTCAGTTACAGAAGTTTCCCATAGTCATTCTCCATCAGATAAGCTTAGAAATTCTACTCTTGGTTCTTTGGAACGATGTGACCTAGTATAAGAACTCAGACTCTCCCCATTTTCAGGGAGCAAGTCTGGTCAGCAACAATTTATTCTATAGATGTATAATAATAACCCATGCTGCCAGCTTTTTACCTTTCTAATATTGCTGACAGAAGATGGGAGATTGACTTTATGAAAAAGAAGCCTTCATTAATGAAAATAAATGACACTATTTCTCATTTTCCAGATGAAGAAATTTATTTCATAGTGCAAAACTGTGAAAAATATACCTCCTTGTGCCTTCTAATTAGTGGTTATATTTCTGTTCTCTGAAGCATAAAATATTTTATTTTATTTTATTGATAAACTGTTTAATTTATTGGAAAGTTATTATAATTATAAATAGCATCAAAATATGTAACAACATTGATAAAACTGTAGGGAAATATTACATTTCTCTGATTGATTGGTTGGTCAAGTAGACAACAAATAATTAGTAATTTAAACAATACATCTAAAAAGCTTGATTCATGGATATAAGTAAACTTTTACCAAACAATTAGAATATATATATTCTTCACATGGAACAGTTAACAAAAATTGGCCACATATCTAAGCTACAAAAAAAACCTCAACAAATTTCAATAAATCACATAATAATGGCCACAATATCTGATCATAATGCAATTAAATCAAAAGTCAATTATTAAAAGACAGACCACAAAAACCGCTTATATTTGGAAATTTTAAAGCATTTCTAAATAATTCATGGATTAAAAAAGAAATCATTATGGAAATTTAAAAATACTTAAAATGGAATGATTATGAAAATATTACATATCAAATTTATGGGGTGATGTCAAAGTAGTACTTACACAAAAATGTATAGCTTCAAGTGCTTTTATTAGAAAAGAAAAAAATAATATAAAATAACCTAACTTTGAGAAGTTAGAAAAGGATGAAGGAAAGAGGGAGGTAGGCAGCATGGATAAAGATAAGAAGAGAAATGAATGAAATTGATAATAAAAATAAAATAAAGGGGATCAGTAGAACCCAAACTTTGTTCTTTTTTACTATATATTTTTAATTTATTTTTAAAAGTTACTTAGATTACATAAAATGCTACATAAAAAAAAATATAAGGGATTCTCATATACCCCACTCCCCACATCTCCCACTATTCCCCACATTAACAATTTCTATCATTAGTGTGGTACATTTATTGCAATTGATGAACACATTTTGGAGCATTGCCATTTTTTAAGCATACATTATGCTTTACATTGTAGTTTACACTCACTCCCCCTCAATTCTGTAGGATATAGCAGGATATATAATGGCTTGTATCTGTCATTGCAATATAATTCAGGACAATTCCAAGACCTGAAAATGCCTACATATTACACATCTTTTTCCCTCTCCCTTACTTCAGCACCTCCAGTGTCCACATCCATGATATAATTTCTTCCATTGCTAGAATGACAATAAATATGTACTAGAATACCATTAAGCCCACTCTGGTCCATTTTTCATTTCCCAATCCTGAGGATTCTGTTATGGTGATGTCCACTCTAACTCTAATTGAGAGGGAGCTTCAATCCCATATGGCTGATGGATGAGACTCTCTGCTTGCAGTTGTAGAATCTCTCAGTTCCTTGGGATGGATGTTGTTCATTATCATCTCCTTCCTAGTTGTCCTGGGTGAGTCCCATGAGCTGTAGAGTAAGGGTTGCAAATCCACTGAGTTTGAGGGCCTAGCTTGCATATGGAAAGCCCAGAGATTCAGGTATTTTGGACATACACCTACCAACTCCAGCACCAACCATAGGTTCAAATAAAAGGGATAGAAGAGGCATGTGTAGAGAAGTCACATCCAAGTCCAGCTCTGTCACACTCAGGAGCACAAACTCCAATGTAGGGCCACTGGCAAGGCACCAAATTCCAGAGATATCTGCCATGACCGTAGGACCTGGGTGCCTCCAGAGCCCTCAGAAGCCCTACTATTTGGGGGTATTATCTATTTTGGCAGTCTATGATATCTTGATGAGACATGCATAAGCGTTACCTCTCAGATGACCTCCCAACTCATTCTGAAGTCTCTTAGTCATATAAACTCATTTGTCTTTACATTTTCCCCCATTTATTCAAAATCTTTTTCCACTTATATCACCAGCCAGTGCTTGGTAGTAATCCCACAGTGCCAGGGAGTCATGTACCATGCTGGCAGGTAGGTAATGCATTCATATGATTAGTTTGACTTAGAGAGAGGCCACATTTGAACAACTATGAGGCTAACCATAGGTAACTCTTAGGTACCCTACAACACTAGGTAAAGTTGCAATTTCAAGAGCAAAGGCTCATAAACATAGTCATTAATATCAAGGGCCCATCAATGGACCATCTTTCTTCAACAGTCATTGCAACTGTACTTGGGGGATTGTTGATGTTCCATTAGAGAATGTGGCAGAGCTCCCCAGGAATGAAATTCAACATTCGTTCAGTTGTGTGAATCTCTACCCACTGTGGCAGAACACATTTATATACTGTTTATGTATGCCCAGGTCTACTTCCTCCCATGTATCCCCCTAGCTGACACTTCACAGCAATGATCCTACTTTGATACAGTTGTAACCTATCTGTGTCCAAAACTTCTTCAAAAATGAAGCCAAGAGGGAAGCAGATGTGGATTAAGTGGTTGGGCTCCCATCTACCATATAGGAGGGCCTGGGTTTGGTTCCTGGGGCCTCTTGGTGAGGATAAGCTGGCCTATGCCCATGGAGAGCTGACAGCCCATGCCTGTGGAGAGCTGACAGCATGCACCCATGGAGAGCTGGCACAGCAAGATGATGCAAGAAAGGAAGAAAAGCAGACACAGAGAAAACACATAGTGAATGAACACAGAAAGCAGACAGTGAGCACAAACTACAAGGGAGGGAAATAAATTTTAAAAAATTGAATCCAAGAATTTCAACAAATACAATTAATAGGAAAATGAAATGATAGGTTTGAACATAAGAATTAAAATATATATTAATTTAGAAAACTAAAATAAAGTTAAAAAAAGAATTTGTGATATTAAAAAAATAATGAAAATATTTTAAAAAGTGAAAAATAATAAAAAAATATTTTGACGCTTTGCCTTTCATCACTATCTTTTGTCCTGTATGTAAAGTGGCATTTTCTTCCATTTATTCCCCAGTGTCTTATTTTTTTTTTTCAATTTATTTGTCTTCAAAAAATTTTAGCTCATAGTAAAGTCACATACAGAATATAGGGGACTCCAATATGCCCAACATCCTTCCCCTTTTCCTCCTCCCCATATTATTAACCTTTTTACATATAGATGGTACATTTGTTACATCTCATGTACAAATATTGAAACATACTTACTAACCATGGTTAATGGTTTACATTATGGTTTACATTTCAGAAATTATACTTTTTTTTTTTTTTTTTTTTTTTTTTTTTCAGAAATTATACTTTTATAATTTTTTTATGAATTTTAACAAGGCCTGTATCCATCATTGCAAGATCCTGCAGAACACTTTCATTGCCCCTTAAATATCCCCTGTTCCATCTGTACCTTCCCTTCCCCTCCCATTTGGGCCCTGAGTGACTGCCAGGCTTCACTACTTGAAGGACAAGATTCATAGGTATTTGCCACAATGCTGATGGCTAGACACAATAGTCTGTCATCCCCTAGTAGGAACCTCTCATGCTCTCAAGAGACACCCTACCCTTTGTTTGGAAATATTTCAGGCCTTCCTAGGATGGGAATCCAACTCCTTCCCACTCATTATGTGGGACTCCACCCAATGATACAACACACTATGAAAAAATGATCACTTGCACATTCTCTTGAAGGATACTCAAGGTGTGCCCTGTTCAAAATGCTCCCCCATCCAACACTGTAAACCAGTAACCCCTCCTTGTCATATTTCCAAAAGAGTTTTCTAAACATTGTAGTTTCACCCGTGTACCCCCAAATCCCCAGTGTTCTTGTTCTTCCCTTAACCCTTCCCCTAGTTCCATGGATCATCTAACACATACTCCCCACCCTATCCCCTTCTCAACCTTGCACCACCCAACCCAATAGTATCACCAAACCGCTGTATTATCCCTTCACTGTACAACTAGTCACTTCCACCTTCCATCATAGATTTCATCCATATGGGTGTTGGCTCACAACTCTCTTCTCCCTATTTCCTGTATACATATCTTCCAAACTCTAGCTCTCTGAGCCTGCTTAATTCATATGAAAGAGGTCATATAATATTTGTCCTTCAATACCTGGCTTGCTTAACATAAGGTCCTCAAGATTCATCCATGTTATCCAGTGTATTAGGACTGTATTTCCTCTTACAGTTGAGTAATATATACCAAAATATATATAGCATATATGTACCAGATTTTGTTTCTCCATACATCTGTTGATGGGCATTTGGGGTGATTGCAATTTTTGGTAATAGTGAATAATACCACTATGAACATTGGTGTACAAATAACTGTCTGTGTCCTTGCTTTCAATTCTTCCAGTGAAATTGTTGGCTCATATGGCAGGTTTATACTTAGTTTTTTGAGGAAATGGTAAACTGTCTTCCACAATGGCTAGACCATCCTGCATTCCCACCAGCAGTGGATGAGGGTTCCCATTCCTCCACACCCACTCCAACACTTATAGTCCACTGTTTTATTAATAGCCACTATTCTAATGGGTGTTAAGTATGCACATCTCAGTAGGATCTCATAGAATTCCAAAGTGGATATCACCCCAAATAGTAGGTGTCTGAGAGCTCTGGAGGCACCCAGGTCCCATGGCAGGGAAGATAGCTCCAGAGTTTGTTGCCTTGCCACTGAGCCCTACTGTATTAGTCAGGCAAAGGGGTGCGAATGTGAAATACCAAAAATGGGTTGGTCTTTATAAAGGGAATTTATTTGGGATAGAAGTCCACAAATACCAGGCCATAAAGCGTTAAGTTTCTTCTCTCACCAAAGTCCATTGCCAACTGTTGGAGCAAGACAGCTGCTGACATTTGCCAGGATTCAGGCTTCTTGGGTTCCTCTCTTCCCAGAGCTGCATTTCTCTCCGGGGTGATCTCCTCTGGTTCCTCCACAAGGTCAGCTGTAGACTATCAGGTGAATGGCTCACTTCTCTTATCCTGGGGCCTTCTCTCCAACATCAAAACTCTAACATCAAAACTGCTTCTCAAAAATTGTTTCAACTCTATTCTTGCCATGCCTTTTATATTTGATTCCCCACCCACCAAGATGTGGGGCTCAAAGCCCTACTGACATGGCCCAGTCAACACCCTAATCATGACTTAATCATGTCCGGATTAAAAGATCAGTTTACAAGCATGATCCAATTATATTTTTGGAATTCATAATTACATCAAATTGCCAAACAGCTACACCTATGATGGAAGTTGTGCTCCTGAGAGTGACAGAGTTAGAACTCAACTATATCTTCCTTGCATATGGCTCTTCTGTCCTTTCCATTCAAACCTATACTTGGTACTGGATTTTGTAGGTGTGTGTCCAGGCACTTGAGACTTTGGGATGTCCATGTGCCAGCTGGGTAGGGAAACTTGGTGGAGCAGCAACGTCTAATCTACATCTCATTGGACTCACCCAGGACAACTGGCGGATGATGATGGACAACGATCATCCCAGGGAATGGAGAGAGCCTGGAGCTGCAGGCAGGATAATCCTATCCATCTTCCCCATGGGATATAAGCCCCTTCTCATTTGGAGGTGGAGTGTACATCACCATCCCATACTCCTCAGGATGGAGGAAAGAACTATGGATTAGAGTGGACCTACTGGTATCGTACTGGATAGAGTGTGGTCTCAAATGTGAACTATGGCACATGCTTAATGCCAAAACCCCAAGATGTCTTTATCAATTGCAATTAATGTGCCACACGAATGAAGGATGTTTATGTGGGAGGTTGTGGGAGGTGTGGGAGGTGGGGCATATGGAAATCCCTAAATTTGTGTAATATTTATGTAACCTAAGTATCTTTAAAAAAAATAAATTTAAAACAAACAAAAAGATGATATGTCATTGTAGTTTTGATTTACATTTTCATAATAGCTAGTGATGTTGAAATCTTTTTGTATGCTTTTAGATATTTGTATTTCTTCTTTGGAGAAGTGTCTGTTAAAATCACTTGTCCTTTTTTCAAATGAGTTGTTTGTCTTTATTTTTGAGAAATAAGATTTTTTTATATGTGTTGGATATTAGGCTATCAGATATATTTTCTTACATTGGTTGCCTGACTTTTTCACTTTCTTGGAAAACTCCTTTGATGTGCAAAAGGTTTGAATTTTTAGGAGATCCCATTTATTTTTTTTTTCTTTTGCTGTTTGTGCTTTGGGTGTGAAGTTTATGAAACCATTTCCTATTACATGGTCCTGTAGATGCTACCCTACATTATCTTCTGAGGTCATTATGGTCTTGGCTCTTATATTTAGATCTTTGATCCATCTTGAGTAGATTTTTGTATAAGGTGTGAGATGGTTTTCCTCTCTCATTCTTTTGAAAATGGATGTTCAGTTCTCCAAGCATCATTTGTTGACAAGTCCTTTCTGTCCCAGTTGAGTGAGCTTGGTGGCCTTATCAAATATCAGATGACTGTATATGTGAGGATTTATATCAGAACTCTCAATTTGCTTCCATTCATTGGTATGTCTATCTTTGGGCCAATACCATGCAGTTTTACCATTGTAGCTTTCTAGTTTGTTGTAAAGTCAGGTAGTGTGATTCCTCTCATTTCATGTTTACTTTTCAATGTCTTTGGCTATTCAGGGCCTCTTGCCCTTCCAAATAAATTTCATAGTTATTTTTTCCAATTCAATAAAAAATGCTATATGATTTTTATTGGTATTACATTAAATTTGTAGATTAGTTTGAGTATGATAGACATCTTAATGATGATTATTTTACCTATCCATGAACAGGGAATATTCTTCTATTGATTTAGTTCTTCTTTGATTTCCTTTAACAGGGTCATGAAGTTTTCTCTGTGTAAGTCACTTATAACTTTACTTAAGTTTATACTTAGGTATTTGATTTTTTAAATTACTATTGTCAATGGTATTTTTTTCTTGATTTCCTCCTCAGCTTCCTCATTATTGGTGTACAGAAATGCTACTGATTTGAATGAACTCATCTTATAACCTGCAACTTTATTGATCATTTATAAGTTCTAGAATCTTTGTATCAGATTTCTCAGGGCTTTCTATACATAAGTTCATGTTGTCTGCAAATAGTGAAATTTTTACTTCTTCCTTTCCAATTTGAATGCCTTTTATATCCTTTTTGCCTTAGTGCTCAAGCAAGTACTTCTAACATAATTTTAAATAGTAGCAGTGTTATTGGGTTTCTTGTCTTAATCTCTTAGAGGGAAAGTTTTTTGAATTTCACCACTGTATATGATTTTAACTGTTAGGTTTTTCATATATACCCTTTATCATATTCAGAAAGTTTCCTTCTATTCCTATCTTTGGCAGTGTTTTTATCAGGAAAGGTTGCTGTATTTTGTTGAATGCTTTTACTGGATATATAGGGATAATCTTGTGATTATTTTTCCTTCAATCTGTTTGTGTGGTGTATTACATTGATTGATTTTCTTATGTTAATCCATCCTTCCATACACAGGATGAAACCCACTTTGTTTGATGTGTTGTCAAATATGATCAGCAAGTATTTTGTTGATCATTTTAGTATCTAGGTTCATTAGAGACATTGGTGTCTAATTTTCCTTTCTTGCGCCATATTTTTTGTGTTTGGTAATAGGGTGATGTTGTCATCATAGAACAAGTTAGGTAACGTTTCTTCTACTTCTATTTTTTGGAAGAGTTTGAGCAGGACTGGTGATAGTTCCTTCTGGAATGTTTGGTAGAATTCACTTGTGAAGACAACTTGTCCTGGGCTCTTAGTTGGGAGGTTTCTGATGACTGATTTTGTGTCTTTTCTTGTGATTGGTTTGTTGAGTTCATCAATTTCTTCTTTTGTCAATGTAGGCTGCTTGTGTATTTATAGGAATGTGTCCATTTCCCTTAAATTATCTTTCTTCTTGGCATATAATTTTTCAAAGTATCCTCTTATGATACTCTTTATTTCTGTGGGGTTAGTGGTGATATCCTCTCCTCATTTCTTATTTTCTGTATTTACATCTTTTCTCTTTTTTATCAATTTTATGGATTTTCTTGAAGAACCAGATTTTTTTTTTCTGGTGCTTTCTTATTTCCTATTTCATCTAGTTCTGCTCTAATCTTTGTTTCCTTCTTTCTACTTCCTTTGTGGTTAGTTTGTTTTTCTTTTACTAATTACTCCAGGTGTGCAGTTAGGTTTTCTATTTTATCTCTACTTCTTTTTTTGATATACACATTTATGGCTATGAATTTCCCTCCTAGTACAGCTTTGCTGTGTCCCATAGGTTTTATATATTGTGTTTTCATTTTCATTCATTTTAAGGTAATTATTGATTTCTTTTGAAATTTCCCCCCAAACCCACTGTTTTTCTAAGAATGTGCTGTTTAACTACGATATCTTTGTGCCTAATCTGGTTTTCTGGCCCTTACTGATCCCTAGCTTCATTCTATTGTAGGTCATAGAAATTAGTTTCTATAATTTCAATCTTTCTGAGTTTATTGAAATTTTTTCTGTGAAAAAACATGTGGTCTATCTTGGAGAATGATCCATGGACACTCAAGAAGAATTTAAATCCCACTGTATTATATTGGTCTGTATATGACTCTTCAGTCCAAATCCTCTAATGTATTGTTCAATATTTTTGTTTCTTTATTAATTCTCTGTCAAGATGTTCTGTATAATGATAATAATGGTGTTTTGATGTTCTCCATGAAAGCTGTAGAGGCATCTATTTCTCCACTTATATTTTCCAGTATTTGTCTCATGTATTTTAAGGCACCCTCATTATGTGCATAAATGTTTATGATTCTTATTTCTTTTTGAAAGCTTACTCTGTTTATTAATATGTAGTGTTCATCTTTGTCTTTTACAATAGTTTTGCATTTGAAGTGAAAGAAGAGATTAAGGATACCAAGAAGACACTAGGAGAACATACAGAATAAAGTGTAAACATACATAGAAAGATAATGGATATGATGGTGACGAATGGCACAATCCAAGAAATCAAAAATACACTGGAAGCTGCTTCCAGCAAATACACATATATGCATATATATTTATATATCATTTTGTAAATGTTGGTATGTATTGTGAAAATTTTGATTTTTACCCACAATAAATAAAAAACATAAAAAATAAAAAAAATAAAAAAAGTAATGGGGCTAAATAAAATATAAAAATGAATTAAACATGCAATATTTACACTGAAAAAAAAATACACTGGAAGCACATAACAGCAGATGTGAACAGGAAGAGGAAATAAATAGCAATGTGGAAGACAGTCCATCTGAAATCAGATAGTAGAACAGATAGACAAAAAGGAAAAGTCCAGCAGCAACTTAGGAGTTTGAACCACAACGTGAAATACACAAACATATGCATCATAGGCATTCCAGAGGGAGAAGAGAAGGGAAAGGAACAGAAGGAGTGTTGGAGGAAATAATGGCCAAAAAATTCCCAGCCTTATTGTGGGAGATGGATGCACATATTCAGGAAGCACAGCCTACCCCAAACAGAATGAATCCCAAAAGGCTTGGTCCAAGACATATACTTTTCAAACTGTGTAATGCTGAAGACAAAGAGAAAATACTGAAAGCAGCAAGAGAAGAGAGAACCATCACATACAAGGAAAGCTCAATAATATTAAGTGCTGATTTCTCATCTAAAATCATAGAGGCAATAAGGCAGTGGTAAGACATAGTTAAGGTATTAAAAGAAAAAAAATTCCAGCCAAAACTCTCTATCCAGCAAAGCTGGTATTCAAAAATGATGGGGAGTTCAAAATAGTCACAGATAAACAGAAATTGAGAGAGTATATGAATAAGAAACCTGCCCTTCAAGAAATACTAAAAGGAGTTCTGCAGGTTGAAAGGAAAAAACAGGAGAGAGTAAGTTGAAGGAGAACGTAAGAACAACTAAAATGATGAAAGAAGAGTGTTACATGGAGTATACCTGAACTCAACATGACAACTGTGATTATTCCCAGCAATGCCCAGCCTAGTTAAGGTGAACCCCAACTAATCCACAGACACATAAACAAGAATTAAGCACTTTTGAATAAGCCAAAAGTTTTGAAATGTCCAGTTACACAGCATTACTGAGTGGAATGATACAAGAATGGTAAGTTTAAATTGTGGAAGAGGGAATTTCAAGGTATGTTCTTGAATTTATAGAGACTCTCCTATATTTATTGTGAAGTATTTTGCAAGAAGCAGTTAAAGAAAGGCAAATTAGAGAGAATTTGCACATAATTCTGTATAATTTGATTATACATATAAAAGCCAAATTCTAAATATCTAAGTGTGCATCCAACCTATCTTTCACTATTTCTTCTATCTACAAGATATTGCAAGAGAACTATTCTTGGGAAGATTTCCTTTCACCTCTTCCTTGTTGATAAGTTTAAGTAAGACTTTTAAGAAAAGATAATACATGCTATATTCAAATGAAACTAAATAGGCAATTTTTCACAATCATCAAATGATAAATGATAAAGATGAGATTCAGGCATCCAGCCCAGCAAGTTAGCTATACTATTAGAGATGCCTCACCGCTGAAAGAGCAGAATAATAACTCATATATAATGCACATTTTAGTACTGGGTTGAACATTGTGCAGGGCAAAATCTCCCATAATATTTATATTATAACCCTCTTTATCTCTATCATCCACTTTTTTCACCCAAGATATATTATACTTCTCACAAGTTCAATATGCCTGTGAGATTTCTCCACTATCCTGTTTGATACGTCATGAGTGCTAGTCTAAAGTTATTCTGACTTGACAGAAAAGAAGGAAATAAGCCAATAAAAATGAATGATTTTTTTCAAAGTAAAAGACTTTATACTTACTTTTAAATTCATTTGAAATAGTCTAATAGTAATGTTTGGCCCAAATTATAAAGCATATTTAGTGATGGGAATCTGTGAGCTATATCTCATAGAGAAGGATTTAAGATTTTATTACTAAAAGGGCATATTTATACACAAGCTATGATTATAATATATATTTACCTATTTTCCTCAGCAGTAATGGTTATAATGTCCACCCATAAATTCTAAATGTATCACTTTTTTTGCAAATGCAACTGCTTTTTATAACTATATATTTTCCAATAGTGAAATCTTATGCTTTTTAGGGATTGATCACTGAGAAACATGTATGGTTTCTGGAAAACTTCTTTCTTTTTTTTAATTTATTATTGACTTTGATCTGAAAATTTCTTTATCATCACATATAACTTTTGGAACTAGTTTATTCTTTTGTCACTACTAATGCATTTCAAATCTGGCTATAGGTTACAACATTCCCCCACATTGCTTCTTTGTACCTGTTTTAATATATCCCATTTTCATTCAAGCTACCTGGGGAATCACTGAATTTGCCTGTGAAGGCTCTGGTGTTTCAAAAACATGTAATGGAATGTCTCTCTTACCTGTGCCTGGAAACTTGGCACATTTGTGAATTACTGAGTGTCAGTGGTTCACAATTGTGTCCCCTGCCCATTTGAGATGAGGCCTCTCTCAAATGGGCAGGGGACACAACTGTGACCTCCAGAAATGTGCCTGGAGCTTAGGAGTTCTTTCACTATTTCTAATCTTGGATGAACCTGACGCTATGAAGTGTGGGACCTTCAGCCAGCAAGATGACGAGGGGATCTACCGATGTAACTCAGAATTCCCATGGGAGTTCATCTTTGTGGGGTGAATATTGAGCAAGGAAAATCAAGAGATGTGTGATAGCTAGACATACAATTGTCTTTCATTTTAGCCCTTTCATAGATAGTATTAAAGTGCAATATGTCTTGCCTGATTTTCTAATCATTCTCATTAGACACAATAACAGCCATGTTTGTTGTGAAGTTCTTGCTGGCTCCCTCACTCTTTCCTTTTTATTGGATTTCCCACATCTCTGTTTCACTGGCTTTTTCCCTCAGACCAAATTTGCAGGAATTTTATTTCTGAAAAAAAGTGTTAGCATGCAACTTTGCCTCAGGTTTGGTTTTCCATGGAAATCAGTCTACAACATGAAACATTAAGGGAATTTAAGAATACTCCTAACTTATACTAATTAGAAGGAATATATTTACAATACACTAACTTTTTAAGAATTTGCATGTTCAATGGATGGGCAAGAATTTTAGTAAACTGAGGAATCTTGTGGGAAGAAGGATCCACCAGGTATACAAGGCTAAACCTAAGGAAATGAGCTAGCTCTCATTACTTGGTTTCAAAGTATAAAATGTATCAAATTTCATAAAAAATAATAAAATGTAAAACAGTTTTGGAGAAGATAGAAACAATCAAGAATATAAATTCTAATTAAAAATTAATTACATGTCCTCACACCCTGTAACTCTAGAAATTTTTGTGAAATAACGAGAGTCTTTTTGTGTTTGTGAGCCACTATTATTGTATTTAAGTCAAGAAAGCATGAAGAACTGAGCAGAACATCATAATGTAAAGCCCATGCTCTTAGTCTACATGTCATGTTATTATGAAAGCCATTATGAAACCGGATCATTAAATGCCTTTCTTAACATATGTATATACATATATATGGAGAAATAGAGAGAGAGAGAGAAGAGAGAGGGGAAAGGGAGCCAAAAAGGGAAAGAGGGAGAAAAGAAAGCAAGAGAAAATGGTATAGTAATATTATTGTCAATAATATTTGAAATATATTAAGCACAAATACAAATTTAAACATCAAAATCCAGAATATTAACTAAATAATACATTCAATTAATGATTTACCCAAAATACAATGCGATAGTTCTTTTATCTTGATCAAGAATCTTTAAGGATTGTCTCAGTCAAAAGGAGGTTTACCGAGAAGGAAAATTGTTTCATAATTCAGGAAAGATATTTGACTATCTTTAGAGATGCTTCTGGGGAAAATGTGGGAGCAATTTTCTGATAGGATTTACCAAGTTTATGATTCTTTTTAGCTTCTCTGGATTCAATTACCCAATCTTACATTTTACTTAACAACTTTAAACAGACATTCTTCTATTTTATCTATTCTAAAAATCTCAACCAACTCCATTTTTCAATTTTTCTCCTACATAAGTCATCAATGAAAACAAAAATCCTTGATCTGTCTTTTATGAATGTTTCCCCCTAGCTGGTAAGCTTGAAATAAACCTTGTCAACAAGTTATATGAGAAATATTTTTTTTTACCTGAGTACTTGCCTCCCTAGCTGATAGTTTGATACTGAAAAACTCTTTAATCAACTGAGTTTCAGTTTACTTATCAGTAAAATTAATTAGATTATTATTCCATAGCTAGCATTAATGCAGATATTTTCTGAGAAAGAAATCTCAATTTCTCACAATACTTCTGTTAATTGAAACAAAACTTTACTTTAATATTTTAATGTCATTATAATTAGTTTAATTTATTATTTGAAAATATTTTTCAAATCTGTGGAATTTCTGACATATGGCCATTTTATAAGAACTTGAACATTCATAGTTTTCATTTTGATCATAATAGAAAAAAATAGTTTAAGCATACTTTGGATCAAGATATGCCAGTAGGAGTGATTACAATCCCATTGGCCCCAAGTAGTTATCTTAAGTGGATATTCTTCAACTGGCACTGAACTTTTCTCTGGAATGTCCAGACTTCCTAGGATTTAAATGTAACCAGGCATATGGTTCACCTGACACTATGCCATTTTATGTCTATATGCTTAGATTGAATAATAAATTATATGGCTGATCTGCTTTTTATCAATAATAACTTGGTAAGTAATTACCAAGTAATGCTAAGAAATAGCAAAGTAAAGAGGATATGCAGTACAGATATACATAGCATGTATTAATATGATTATTAAAATATCATGATTTTTAAAAATGATCTCATTAAAACAATTTTAGGAATGTCCTCCCAATTTTTCTATATGTTATTTTTAAAAAATATATGTTTATTATTTAGAACCTACCACTGCCTTCTTGCCTCCATGGTTTCTGATGAGAAATCAGCACTTAATATTTTTGGGTATCCCTTATATTCTAGGCATTGCTTTTCTCCTGCTGCCCTCAGATTTCTCTCTTTGTCTTGGCAGTTGACATTCTGATTAGTATGTTTCTTGGAGTTGGTCTTTTCTGACTTATTTAGATGGGTGTATGGTGTGCTTCTTGGACACAGATATCTAAGTCCTTCATTAGGATTGGGAAATTTTTCAGCATTATTTCTTCAAATATTCCTTCTCCCACTATTCCTTTCTCTTCTCCTTCTGGAACACCCATGACACATATGTTTGCATGTCTCTTGCTGCCAATTAGTTCCCTGAGACCTTTTCCAATTTTTTCCATTCTTTTCTTCATCTGTTTTTTGTATGTTCACTTTTGGAAGCCATGACCTCAGGCCCACCAATCCTTGCTTCTGCTTCCTCTAATCTGCTATTTTATGCCTCCAGTATATTTTTTCCAGTGTATTTTTAATTTCATTTATTGCACCTTTCTTTCCCATAAGGTAAATTATTTTTCTATGTATGCTTTCAAATTCTTCTTTGTGCTCATCCAACATCTTCTTAATATCCTTAATCTCTTTAGCCATCTCATTGAATTTATTAATTAGATTTGTTTGAATATCTATAATTAGTTGTATCAACTCTTTTATGTCATCTGCAGGCATATCTTTTTCCTTTATTTGGGCCATATCTTCCTGTTTCTTGGTATGGATTGTAATTTTTTCTTGGTGTTTTTGCATCTGGCTTGTTAGATGTATTCATTATGGATGCCATTTCTCACTTTAGTTCAGGACTTTATTGTCTTTTCTCTATTGCTCTTTGTGTAGTAGGAACCAAGGATGTAGTTGGTGCTGTAACCTATGGAGACTGAAACTGCCTACATTGCCCCAGGAATTGAGGAAGCTTTTCCCACCTTTCTCCTCTGTCAGGGGTAGTGACAGAGCTACAGCTGTGTATAATAGTCCAAGTTGTGCAGGACAAGATTGTCTGTAGTTGCCCTGAGAGACTGATAAAGTTTCACATCCTTTCCTCCCTTACCTTGGAAAGGGATGGAGCTATAGTTGTGGGCAGCAATCTATGCTGTCTGGGTCCAAAATGGCCACATTTGCTCATGTAAACTGATGTAACACCAGACTCCTTCCCTCTCCAGAGTGGGAATGGATCCTCTGGAATGCCCAATAATCTAATCTGTGTGGATGAATACGCCTGCAGATGCCAGAGAAGCTAAGGGAGTACTGTCCCTTCTGCCTTTTAGGGGTAAAAACAGAATCACCAATGGCAAACATTTCAGTCCCGGTAGGCTGAAAGTACTCACCATTGTCCAGAGTGGCTGAGTAAGTACCAGCCCTCTCCTATCCTATTGAGGCTTGGCATTGGATCCACAGGTACCCAACAGTTCAGTCCCTGTAAGTCAAAAGAACCTCCCATTGTCTGGAGAGGCTGTGAGACACCACACAGATCCATAGGCATCCAAAAACCCAGTCCAGACAGGCTTAAAGTCTGCTGTTGCCCATAAAGGCTGTGGAAATACCTGCTTCCTCCTTTCTTATTGGGGGGGTGTAATGTTGGATCCACAAGTACACACCAGTCCAGGCTGTGAGGGCCAAAAGTACCTGCAGGTACTCAGAGAGGCTTGGCAAACACAGTCTATCTCTTGTCTTATTGGGGATGAGGGTGGGGCCACAGGTGCCCAATGGTCAGGTTTGCCTGTGTGTAGATGCCCTGAGAGTCTGAGGGAACTACAGCCCCCTCCCAACCTAGGAGGGGACAGAGGTGGAGATGGACACAAAGGCAATCAATAAACAAGTTTTTGTGTACTGAAAACTCCTGCCATTGCCCAGAGAGGCCTAGGATACCCAGAACCTCTCCTATTCTATTGGGGTGCAGACATGCAACCCCAGGTGTCTGACCATTCAGTCTGTGCCAGCAGAGAGCACCTGCAGTTGCCAGGAGAGCCTGGTGCATGTCCCACAATCTTCCTCTCTGCAGGAAGTGGGGCTGGAACCTAGGCTGGGGCTGAAGTCTGATTTGGGTGGAAAGAAGCCAGTCCTTACCAGCACTGTGATTTTCAATGAGTCCTGCTTCCCCTCAGGCTTTAGGCAGAGTCAAACCTGCAGCTACCAGCCTCCTTCTGACATGGACAAGCTCAAAGCTTAGCTGTTCCTAGAATTAGCCTAGACACACTGTGTCTACCTACACAATATTTTTTGGGAAATGGAGCTTCCAACTCCAGCCATGGAAGAGCTCCCAAGACAGGTTGCCCCATGGGCCTCAAACTCCATGGCATGGAGAGCTCCACTCATGAATCCTCTCTACAGTTGGGCAGTGTCCTCCTTCTATACTTTCAAGGATTTTGCAAGGTGCTCTTGTGGTCTCCTGGGGTCCTCACACAGGTGCTTTGGGTAGCTCTGGGTGATTATTAACTGCTCTGTAGCATGAGCTGACTGCAGGAGCTCCTTACTCTGCCACCATCTTGGCTCCATACATATATATATTTTAAGAAACTTTAGATTACCTAAAAGTTACTTTCAATATAGGGGATTCCCATATACCTTGCCCTTCTATGTCCCACACTCTACCCCATTAACAACATCTTTCATTAATGTGGTACATTTATTATGATTGATGAAATATTTTAAAGCATTGCTACTAACCATAGACTATTGTTTACATTATACTTTAAACTTTGCACTCACTGCACAAATTTATCAGTTTTGACAAATTGTGTAATGGACTGTATCCGTCATTGCAATGTCATTCAGGACAATTCTGAAGTCCCCAAAATACCACATGTTACATCTATTCTTACATCTGCCTCCCCTTATAACCTCTGTTGACCACTGCCTTTATATCAAAGTTACAAGTTATTCCATTCCTCCATTCCTAAATTAGTAATGAGGTTATTTTAGATTATAGTTGCATTCCTCCATTATGTTTGTTCATTCTTCAACCTTGAGGAATTGGGGAAGGTGATGCCTACTCGGTTTCAAATTGACAGAGGGCTTAGATCTCAAGGGACAACATGTTTGAATTTTAACACTAAAAGGGATCCATAAATTTTATCAATAATCTTACATTAATTTAATTTCCCTTCAAACTTAAAGGAAAGAATGATTTTCAGATAATTTTTTGGGTGGGGAATATGTATAAGTAATTATGCACATATAGTAACATGCTTAAGATGTTTATAATTTGGTTGCATGTTTGTTTTCTATTTTTTTTCATTTATTTTTATACTATTTCTATTTCATTTGTATACTTCCAGTCATTTAGTTTCTTATCTTGGATGCTTAACTTATTAATTTTGAAACTCTGATATTTAAATTGCAGTCATTTAGTCTTATAAATATTTCTCAAATATGCATTCATTTAATAATTACTCAACTAATGTTATTTTAAAGGGATTTAATTGAAATTTAATTTACATATAGAAAACTACACAATCATCAGTTGCACTGAGTGAATTTTTAAACCAACAAGCCCATATCACCACCATACAGATCATGAAATATAACATTTGCAGCAACACAAAACATTCCTTCCTCTAGTTTCCAAAAGTAACTGCAATCCTAACATATAATAACATATTTAGATTTATCTATTTTAAAATTTATACATATGTAATCAGATAAATTTTGCTTTTTCTGTCTTCTTTTTTTCTGCATTATTATACTGTGAGTCTGTGACCTTTTTCCATATCATAGGCAGTGATAATTCCTTACTTTCATTACTGGTATTTTATTGTATGTATATACCATCATTTTTCAAATTCATTCTATATTTGAGTTATTAAGTTTGTGACTGAGAAAATGTGAGCAGATGGCATCAGATTAGGTAAGCAAGGCTCAGCTGTCTCACAAAAACAGAGAAAGAGCCAAAAGCCTGCCTGAAATACCTGCCTTGGGGATCAGCAGACCAGAAGAGTGCTTCACAATTCCCAGGAGAAAGAGAGACTGAGAGAAGAAGAATCTGAAATAACAAACTGTGAATTACTGAATGTCCCATCCACTGGCAAGGGCTCCCCTTGCCCATCCCCATTTATTAAGTGGAATTAAAACCCCTTGCTCATTGTATCTTACTGAGAGGGGAGCAGATGTCTTCCTCCCAGTCAAATGCTACAAGGAAAAAGTGTGGGGGAGTTGGGTTCTTTTCTTCAGTGAATTCAGTCAGTGGAGCCCACTTTGAATCTTGGATCCAGCTAGTCCCAAACAATGGTAAATGGAGAGATATACACCTCCGTGGAAAGGTGCACCAAATAGTGCCATCTGTTGGCCAGTCTGGAAAATGCATGGATGAAAACTGCACTTGGGCCTCTCTGTCTTCTAACTTCAGGGAGAAAGTCTGTGGCCAATTAGTGAGTCCCTCTCATGATGATTTTGATAACTTAAGCTGGACAATTTTAGAGACATTGGATAAGTTGAACCAAATATGAAAGAAGAGCTGTGAAAAAATAAAAGACATGAGAGAGAAATTAGCCACCAGAGTAAATTCACAAAAACATTCAGATGCCTAGATATCAGAAAAAATTACAAGCTAAAATAGGAAACAGGAAGAGATAGCCCAGCCAAAAAATCACATAAAATATCCTGAAGCAATACAGGATCTAAGACAATTAATCAATGATAATTACACAAATCTCTGAAATCAAGTAAAAGAATTAAAAGAAAATGTGACTAAAGAGATAAAGCATATTAAGAAGACACTTGGTGAGCATAAAGAACGATTGGAAAATCTACAAAAATAAGTAGCACACCTTATGGGAATGAAGGGCATGATGGATGAGATTAAAAATAAATTAGAGGCATGTAAGAGCATATTGAATTTCTCAAAGACAGAATAAGTGATTTCAAAGACAGAACATCTGAAATGAAAAAGACAGTAGAACAGAAAGTGAGGAGAATGGATAAAATGGAACATAGTCTTAGGAAATTGAAAGGCAATGTATAAAGGAAAAACCTATGTATTTTTGACGACACAGAAGGAGAAGAAAATGGAAAAGGGGCAGAGTGAGTATTTGATGAAATAATGACTGAAAACTTCCCAAATTTTATGAAAGACATGAATATCAATATCCAAGGACAATGGCCCCAAATGGAATAATTCTAAATATACCTACCCTGATACACCTAATATTCAGAATGAAAAATACCAGAGACACTGGGAAGATTCTGAGAACAGCAAAAGAAAAGGTAAGCATCATATACAAGGGAACATTGATATGATTAAGTGCCAACTTCTCATCAGAAACCATGGAGCAGAGAAGAAGGTGGTATGATGTATTTAAGGTCTGAAAGGGAAAAACTGCCAGCCAACAATCATGTATCCAGCAAAGTTGTCCTTCCAAAATGAAGGGCAGGTCAATGTCTTCACAGACAAACAAAAACTGATAGACTATTTTAGCAAAGACCAGAATTACAAGAGATAGTAAAGGGAGTGCTGAAGCCTAATAGGTAAAAACAAGGGAAAGAGACTTGGAGAAGAATTCAGAAATGAAAATTATTGGAAATGGTAAATTAAAAGATAAAACTATAGACAGTAGTATGATATGACAACAGAAAGAAAATGTCAAAATTGATGAAATAAGTAATGCCTTTAAAGTAATAATATTGAATGTCAGTGGCTTGAACTCACAACCAAAAGACATAAAATAATAGAACAGATTAAAAAAAATATGAGTCATCTATGTGTTGTCTGCAAGAGATTCATCTCAGATGTAAAGACACACCAGGTTAAAAGAGAAAGGTTGGAAAAAGCTATTCCATTCAAACTGTAACCAAAAAAGAGCCAGATTAGCAATATTAATAACAGACAAAATAGATTTTAAATGCAAACTGTTATAAGGAAGGAAGAATGTCATTGTATATTAATAAATGGTGCAATTCAGCTAGAAGAAATAACACACTAAATTTTTAAGCATCTAGTCTGAGTGCCCAAGTTACATGAGGCAAATACTGGCAAAGCTGAAGAAAGAAATAGATGACTCTACAATAATAGTTGGAGACTTCTATACACCACTTTCAGTAGTGGATAGAACACCTAAACAAAGGAAAAATAAAGAAACAGCTTGAATAATATGATAAATGAACTATACTTAACAGATATCTAAAGAGCATTGCACTCCAAAAGAGAACAATACACATTCTTTTCAAGTGTACATGGATAATTCTCCAATATAGACCATATGTTGAGTCATGCTACAAGTCTCAATGAATTTACAAAGAGCAAAATTATAAAAAACACTTTCTCTGATCATAAAAGAATGAAGCTGGAATTCAATAATGGATGGAAAAATAGAAAATTCATAAATGCATAGAGATTAAACAACGCATTTTTAAACACTCAGTGGGTCACAGAAGAAATTGCAAGAGAGTTCAGCAAATATCATAAGAAGAATGAAAATAAGAACACATCATAGAAAGATCTATGGGACACCACAAGGACAGTGCCAAGAAAGAAATTTATAGCCATCAATTCTCATATTAAAAAAGAAAAAAACAGCTAAAATTGAAGACATAAGTGCACACCTGGAGGAATGAGGAAAAGAATAGCAAACTAATCACAAATGAAGCTGAAGGAAAGAAATAGTAAAGATCAGAGCAGAAATAAATAAAATTAAGAGAAAAGAAATAATAGACAGAATCAACAAAACCAAAACTTGTTTATTTGAGAAGACCAACAAAATGAACAAACCCTTAGCTAGACTGACAAAAAAAAAAAAAAAAAAAAAGAGAAGATGAAATTAAAAAAAAAACTAGAAATGAAAGGAGAGACATTACCACTCATCTCACAGAAATAAGAGAGATCATAAGATGATATGATGAAAAACTATATGCCAAAAATCTAGAAATTGAAGACGAGATGGACAAATTCCAAGAACCTCCTACACTGACCCTAGAAGAATTAGAAGACCTCAACAAACCAATCACAAGTGAAAAGTTTGAAGCAGTTATTTAAAAACCTCCCAAAGATGAAAAGACTGGGATCAGATGGCTTCACATGTGAATTCCTCCAATCATTGAATGACGAATGAATACAGATTTTTCTCGAGCTCTACCAAAGTTTGAAATGGAAAGAATGCTACCAAAGTCATTCTTTGAAGCCAAAATTACCCTAATAACAAATCAGATAAAGACAGTATGAAAAAAAGAAAATTACAGACCAATATCTGTAATGAATATAGATTCAAAAATCCTCTACAAAATACTTGTAAACTGAATCGAAAAGCACATTAAAAAATTTATACACCATGATGAAATGGGTTAATCCCAGGTATTCAAGGTGTTTCAACACAAGAAAATGTATTAGTATAATAAACCACATTGAGAAACTGAAGAAAAATCACATCATTCTCTCAATTCATACAGAAATGGCATTTGACAAAACACAACACCCTTTCTTGATAAAAACACTCCAAGTGATAGGAATAAAAGGAAGCTCTCTCAATATGGTTAATTATATATATTAAGAAACTTCAGCTAGTATTGTGCTCATAGTTGAAAGACTAAAAGCTTTCCCACTGAGATTAGGAACAACACAAGCATGCCCACTGTCACAATTATTATTCAATATTGTGCTAGAGTTCTACCAAAAACAATTATGCTAGACAAAGAAAAGGCACTCAAGTGGGAAAGAAAGAAATAAAACTTTCACTATTCACTGATGACATAATCATATATCCAGAAAATCACGAGAAACCAACAACAAAGCTACTAGAATTAATAGATGAGTTCCGCAAAGTGGCAGGATAGAGGTTAATATGCAAAAGTAATAGCGTTTCTCTACACTACTGAAGTGCAATCTGAGGAGAATATCAGAAAAAACTTCCACTTACAATAGTGAGTAAAACAATCAAAATTTTAGGAATAAACTTAATCAAGGACATAAAGGACCTGTATGCAGAAAACTACAAAACATTGCTAAAAGAGACTGAAGAAGACTTATAAATATGGAAGGACATTCCATGTTCATGGATTGGAAGAAAAAAAATCATTAAAATGTCAACTCTAACCTAACTAATTTACAGATTTAACACAACCCAATGAAAATCCCAAAAACTTTTATTGCAGAAATTGAAAAGCAAAAAATCATATTTATTTGGAAAAATAAGGAACCCTGAATAGTGAAAAATGTCTTTAAAAAGAAAAATGAAGTTGGAGGACCTTCATTTCTTGACTTCAAAGCATCTTACCTTATCTTCAAGATTTGTGGTAGGTGGTAGTTTCTTAAACCTTACACCCACAGCATCAGCAACAAAAGAAAAAAATAGATAAATGGGACCTCCTCAAAACTTAGTGGTCATGGGAAAGGTTTTTCATTACAGGATATGGTAAATATCATTAAAACTTATTAAACTGTATTGTCTAAATTGTAAACTATACTGTAAATCATTGACAATGTTTAGTTGCTATATTTTGCTATCTGTATAACAGTTATAAAAATACTGACATCCAAAAAAAGAGGGGGGTGTTAATATGGGGTGGGGAAGGGGGTGTGGTTTGGTATCTGGGAGTCTCTGGTATTCCATGTGTGACTTTGCTGTGACCTAAAACTTCTTTGAAAATTAAATGAAAATTTGGGAGGCACTGGGAATTGAGAGGGGGAAGGTGTCACAGCACACCGGATATCTGATAACACAGTGATAAAAGGAAAAAAATAATATATATATATATATTTTTTTTTAAAGGCATTTCTTTTGCTTTTTTCCCCATGTTTTTGAATGTCCCAATCCGCTAATTATATTTTGTTTTGTTTTGCTTTTTGTTTGATTGTTTGTTTGTCTTTTTGGTTTTTTTTTTCCTGAGTTTCCTTATGTTTGTCTTTTGCATGTAAGCTTTTCATTGTTGTTTCTTTTTCCTATTAAGTGTATTTGATTATTGTATGGGCTACATGTTCATGGAAGATTTAGATCACAGAACGGTTACAATGGGTACTGCAGGGGATTATTGGTGGTGGGTATCTGGGAGGGGGGATTCATGGGAGTAAGTTCATCTGAATAGACATGAAAGATATACAAAATTGTTCAAAAGATCAAAGGATGGGGCATGGTCACAGTGGGTGGAACATCACTCAATAAATGAGGCAATCTGAATTCCTAGCCTAGAGAGCTCTGCCACATTATCCAAGGGAGCAGCAACAGTCCTCTGAGTGCAGGGACAGTATCCGTCAAAAGAGGATGGCCCACTGATGAGTTCTTGTTATTGATGACTACCCTTATGAGTCTTTGCTCTTGTAACTGAAACTTAGCTTACTTTTATGGGGTGCCTAAGGGTCGCCACCTGAGAGCCTCTTTGTCGCTCAAATGTGGCCTCTCTCTAAGCCAAACTCAGCAATGTGGGACATGACTCCCGGGGATGAGCTTCCCTGGCAATGAGGGATTAATATCAAGTGCCAACTGGCAACACAACTGGAAAAAGACCTTGAATAAAAGGGGGGAAATGTAAAGACAAATGAGTTCAAGTGGCTAAGAGACTTCAAAGAGAGTCAGGAGCCCTCCCAGAGGTAAGGCTTAAGCACACCTCAGTAGGAGCTCATAGAATATCAAAGTGCATATCACTCAACACAGAGGGGCTCCTGAGAGCTCTGGAGACATCCAGGTCTTATATAAGGGGAGATAGCCCTGAAGACTGATGCCTTATCAGTGGGCTCTATTTTGGAATCTGTGCTCCTGAGAGTGACAGAATTGGACTCAAATAAGTCCTCCCTGTACATGGTTCATCAGTCCCTTCGATTCAAACCTATTTGTGATGCTGAAATTTTTAAGTATACTTCCAGAGACTGGAGCCTCTGGCCTACCTATGTGACAGGTGTGCGTGGAATCTCGGTGGAGCTGTAACTCCTACCCTACAGCTCATTGGACTCATCCAAGTCACCTGGAGAGGAGAAAACAATGGGCAATGGCCATTCCAGGGAATGGAGAGGGCCTGCATCTGCAGGCAGGATCATTCCACCCACGATATCCATGGGATATAAGCCCTCTCTCACTTGGAGGTGGAGTGGACATCACCATCCCAGGCCCTCAGGATTGGGGGAAGAACTATGGACTAGAGTGGACTTAATGGTATTCTTTGTACACATATGGTGATTCTAGCAATGGAAGAAATTATAACAGTGAGGTGGAGCCAGTGGCCACTGCACACTTTCGGTGCAGGGAGGGCATGTGCAATTGAAATACAGGGGCTTCTTCGGGATTTGGAGGTTGTCCTGAGTGCCGTTGTGGTAACGGCTGTAGGCCTTTTTAAATCAGCACACACCATTCAGAATTGTGTGGGAAAGAGTGTGATCTACGATGTGAACTGTGGTCTATGGTTGATGGCAGGGCCGCAGGATGTGTAAGTCCATTGAGGGTGATGGGCCACACTTGTGGGAGATGTTTGTGTGGGATGTGGTGGGATGTGTGGGAGGTGGAGAACATGGGAATCCCTGTAGGTTCCGTGTAATATTTAGGCAAGTTAAGCACCTCTTAAAAATATATATATATATATATATATATAACATTCTTGTAAGCAAATGCACATATATGCATATATATTTATATATCATTTTACAAATATTGGTATGTATTGTGAAAAATTTGATTTTTACCCACAATAAAAAATAAATTAATTAAAAAAAAATTAAACACAGTTGCACCTGAAAGGGTTCTGTCAAAAGGGTGAAAAAGCAGCCATCTCATTAGGAGAAATTATTTGGCAATCACATATTTGATAAGGTATTAATATCAATGATATATAAAGAGATCATGCAAGTCAACAATAAAAAAGACAAATTATCCAATTAAAATATGGGCAAAAGACTTGAAAATACAACTTTCAAAAATATATACAAATGGTAAAGAAACATATGAAAAAATTCTCAACATCACAAGAAATTAGGAAAATGCATATCAATACTACAATGAGGTATCATTTCACACCTATTTAGATTGGCCACTATTTAAATGTCAGAAAATTCTAAATATTTGAGACATTGTGAAGAGATAGGAATACTTATTCAATTTGGTGCAAAGGTAGAATAATATAGCCAATGTGTAGGACTGATTGGCAGTTCCTAAGGAAGTTGAATATAGAATTGCAATGGCACTCAGCAATGCCATTTCTAGGTAAATCCCTTAAAGAACCGAGGGCAGTGACAAGAATAGACATCTGCACACCAATGTTCATAACAGCATTATTCATGATAGACAAAAGTTGGAAACAACCCAGGTGTTCATCAACTGATGAATGGATAAACATGTTTTTGCATGTACACATGATGGAATATTATGAAGCAGTAAGAAGAAATGAAGTTGTAAAACATATGGCAACATGGAAGAACCTGGGGGACATTATATTGAACAAAGCAAGCATGACACAAAAGGACAAATACTGTATGACTGTGCTATCACGAACAAAATTGACTTTTTTTTTTTTTAAAGTTTGTGGCTATTCAATGTTCTCTGGAGTCCACAATTTTTGGTGATACATAAATATTTCTGTAGAGTGTAACTAGGATTGGATTTCTGGGACTTGGGGGATGAAATGGTCAATTTTCATCAATTATTTTCCAAAGTATGATGTTTGTATTGATTTTCACCAACCAGTAATTCATAAGTATTCTAATTGTACCAAATTCTTGCAAGCACATGTTATATTTAATCTATCCATCAGTTGGCTGTTGTTTGAAAATCATCCAACAAAAAGACAGCACCAAATATCAGCCTTATCTGTACATACATTGTTATTCCCTGGTCTCTTGGCTAATCCACCACTTAGACGTCTCTCTGAATATTTAAACTGTCATCCCACTCCCACTACAACATCCAGTTTTCTGAATGTTCCTGTCAGAAGGTTTGGTCAGATGCAATTTATAATGGCACATTCTATGAATATGTAATACCTTATCATTGTGTTAAACATCTACCATTGTATCTGATCAAGTAATATTTCATAATAAAAATAAATTTGGCGGTGCATACAATTCCAAGGAAATCACTTGTCTTACCATGTACAAAGTACATTGTTGTAGCTGTATGAGAGAATGGAGAAATATCTTACTGAACATTAAAATACCAATTCTGAGAAATCACCTTGAAAATCTGGGTATTTATCTTTAAGGACATACTGACCAATGTAGTTTCCTCCATAGCAAGAATGATGTCAAGGGATATTAATAATATCAAGGGTATCAAGGGAGGTAAAGGCAAGTAGCTGCTTTTACTTTTACACTAAATTCCCACTTAGAAAATGTTTGCTTCCACTCCCACCATTTTCAGCTCCACAACTTTATAGGTCTAATTTACAAAGAGGTTATGTTTTCAACAGGGAACACAACAGTGCTTTTATTGAATTAGTAATTGAAGATATGACCTGGAAATTTTGGGCTCCTCACGTCTTTACTGAACAAACAGATAATTAAGGGGATGTATTGACTGATACTGATGAGTAGTGGAAATTGGGGGGAAGCATCACAGTGAGTACAGAGATGAACAATATCCTCTATCCATGGAATTCTCTAAGGAATTTCTTAAAATTATCAAGACAAATGCAAAAGATATTGAAAAATTAAGCAACAAATAATATAAGTGACAAAGACTAACAAAATGTCATGACCAACTGCAGCAACAAGACTGTTGTAAGTTAATATTTTTTGCTTGTTATATTTATATATGTATATATCTGTGTGTTTGTGCATACAAACACATTTATATACTTATATATATATTATATAATTAAATGTTCTAGTATTCTTATATCACAAAATACATTTTAGTAGTTAATTTTGCAATTCAATCTTTATGTTAAAGATTCCTCAACTTATATTGTACCCAAAAAAGAGAAACAAACATTTTGCTTAACATTATCCACAGATGTCTACAAAGGGAATATTATGTTGTACTTCTCCTTATGTGAGAAAAGTGATTATATCTTTGTAGATTCATCTTGTCCAATTGGAGGAGAGTGATGTTACTGTTTTATTATGGAGTTTCAATAAATATAGAAGAGTGTTAATGAATTCTGAGGAGCTGAAGTGGTTAAAAGTTTTAATCTTTTGGACTCATATAAATTCACACTTCTAAACTCTGTTCTTTATTAGTTGGACTGAGAGTCCAAAAAGTTAATTTCTCCTTTACCAAATGGCTTCGTATTAATTTTATCTAAGAAATGTGCTAGAGAAAGGAGAAAAGACATCATTATGTCTGAAAATAAAATGTTAAAATAAGATGAGGCTGACTTAAGGCAAATGTTTGAAGAGTATGGAGGACCAATGAATATGATAAATAAAAATTAATGAAACACAAAGAAGTTTGGATAAATGCTAAAGGCTATACTTTGTATATCATACCATATCAATATTAGGGTCCAGTGTTCAATAGACACCTATTTCACAAAGCTATTTTCCTTCCAAAATCAACTATGGTATCACATTTTCCAAAAAGAATTCTTCTTCTGAAGTTTCTGAGAGTATAACTCAGAGGATTTAATATAGGGGCAATATTGGTGTAGAAAATAGTACTTTGCATGGAAGTTATGGTAGTTATAATGTAAATGAAGAAAATAGACAAAGAATGGAATAACAACAGTTTAAAAAGAACTACAAGTGGAACAAGCTTTGCTACAGTGTCCTTCAGGTTAATTACTGATGGTTTATATTATACAGAAAATTAGATACAATCAAAATCACAAAAGACACCAAAGCAATTAAACCTGAATTTACTATTGCCAAGAGACCAAATTTTTAAAAATTTATTAATTATTTTATATTTTTATTTTTAAAGGAGCTTTAGATTATGTAAATGTTACACGAAAAAAATAGAGGATTCCCATGTACTGTACCCTCTACCACTCCCACACTTTCCCACATTAACATCTTTCATTAGTAGGGTACACTTATTACAATTGATGAACACATATTGTAGCATTGTTACTAACCATGAACTCTAGTTTACATTATAGTTTAAAATTTGCACCACACAATTTTATTCATTTTGAGAAAATGTATAATGGCTTGTGTCCACCATTGCAATGTCATGCAGGGCAATTCCAACGTCCCCAAAATGCCCCATGTTCTTCCCTCTCCCTCTCCTTCCCCTTAGAACTTCTGGTTGCCACTGTATTTATAGCAATGATAAGAGTTCTTCCATTGCTAGAATAATAATGTCTTTTTTTTTTAACATAGTTGCATTCCCCCCTTATGTTTGTTCATTCTTCTATTTTGAGGATTTGGGGAAGGTGATGCCCACCTGTTTTTTTGATTGAAAGGGGTCTCATTTCCCATGAGGCAAATGCATGCAACTGTCTTACTTGCTGTTGTAAACACTTTTTGAATTTTGTGATGAGACTTGTCCATCATCACCATCCATTTGTTAGTTGTCCTTGGCAATGAAATGGAGTGTAGGTGTTACAACTATGCTAAGATTCAGGGTTCAATGGACATATGAAGAGAATGATGTTTTAAGTCTTTGGGACATATATTTAAGGAGCATAGTGCTAATTATAGGTTCAAATAAAAGGGGTAGAAGATCAATGTGTAGGGAAATTATAAATGAGTCAAATACTGTTACTCATTTATGTTTCATTAGGGAACATATATTCAAACATTAGGCTCACATACAGGATGCCAAATTCCTGATCTTGTCTTGTCATGCCTATAGTCTCTAGATGTCTCTAGAGTAGCACTGTCTGAGGCGCTGTTTACTGTGGCTGTCAAAGATAACTTGCCGAGAAAAGCATTAATGTAACCTCTGGAATGACCTCTTCATTCACTTTGAAGTCTCTTAGCCTTAAAAACTCATTTGCATTTAATATATCCCCTTTTTATTCAAGGTCTTTTCCCATTTTCAATCCTAATTTGTGTTTGGTAATAATCTTTCAGTGCCAGGAAGTCTTGTCCCACACTGGGGAGAAGTTAGCCTTACACACTCATTTCCCCCTTTTATTCAAAGTCTTTTTCTAGTTGTATCATCAGCCACTGCTTGGTAGTATTCCCTTAGTTCCAATGAGGCTCAACCCTGGGTGTCATGTCCCTTGCTGGGGGAAAGGTAATGCATTTATATGCTGAGTTTGGCTTAGAGAAAGGCCAAATTTGAGCATAAAGGAGGCTTTCAGGAGATAACTCTTAGGCACTCTACAACACTAGGCTAAGTTGCAAATTCAAGAGCAAAAGGCATCTAAGCATAGTCAACAATATCAAGTCTCTATTGATTGACTATCTTTCTCAACTAATCATTGCCCCTGCACTTGGGAGATTGTTGCTGTTCCATTAGAGAATGTGGCAGAGCTCCCCAGGATGAGAATTCAATAATAAGTCAGTTGTGTGATTCTCTACCAACTGTGGCAAAGTCCCATGGATATTTGGACATATTTATATACCTTATATGTTTGTCCAGGTGAACTTCCTCCAATGTATCCTCCATCACTGACACTCCACTCAACTGATCCTCCCCTGCCATAGTTTTATCCCTTCTGTGATCCAAAACTTCTTCAAAAATGAAGCCAAGAATGTTGCCAAATTCAAATAATAAGAAAATTAAACAATAATGATAGGTTTAAACTTAAGAAATAAATACATAATAATTTAGAGAAACTAAAACTAAAATAAACTTTAAAAATATTTTTTTTAACATTTTGCCTTTCATCACTCTAATATGAGTTGTCCTTTATGTACAGTGATATTTTCTTCTATTTCTTCCTTAGTGTCTTACTTTTTTTATATTGTTGTCAAAGAAGTTTTAGGTCACAGTAAACTTACATACAGACTATATGGCATTCCCTTTTACCCAACATCCTCCCCCTCTTCCCTGTTCCCTATTAATCTTTTTACATGTGGATGTTGTACATTTGTTACAATTGATGTATAAATATTGAAACATTCCTATCAACCATGGTCAATGGTTTGCATCATGGCTTACATTTTATACCATACACTTTTTTTTTCAGATGAAATATACCTTATTTTTTTTAAAAATATGTGTTTATTTATTTTTAAAGATACTTAGATTACATAAATTGTTACATAAAAAATATAAGGGGTTCCCACATAACCCAGTCCCCAGACCTCCCATTTTCCCCCACATTAACAACTTCTTTCATTAGTGTGACTCATTCATTCCAATTGAGGAACATATTTTGGATCATTGTCTCTAAGCATGGATTATAGTTTACATTGTAGTTTACACTCTCTCCCACTCAATTCTGTAGGTTATTGCAGGATATATAATGGCCTGTATCTGTTTACAGGTACAATAAATGTCATTCAGATGAAAGCCAAGTCCTGAACATGTCCCCGTATTACAACTCTTTTCCCTTTCCCTGATTCAGCACCTCCAGTAGCCACTGTCTTCACATCAATAATATAATTCCTTCTGCTGTAAGAATCACAATAAGTCTACAGTAGAACCCCAGTAAGTCTCCTCTAGTCTATATTTTATTCCCCAATCCTGAGGATTCTGGGACGGTGATTCCCATTCCACCTCTAATTGAGAGAGGACTTCAATCACATATGGCTGATGGATGGGCTCTCTTGCTTGCAGATGTAGACTCTCGGTTACTTGGTGTGGTGGCTGTCCATCCTCATCTCCCTTTCAGCTGTCCTGGGTGAATCCAGTGAACTGGAGAGTAAGGTCTGCAGCTCCTTTGAGACTCAGGACCCAGCTAGCACATGTACAGCCTAGAGATTCAAGTCTACTGGACATACAACTACCAATTCCAGCACCAACATTAGTGCAAACAAAAGGGACAGAAAAGAGATGTGTAGATAAGATACATGTGAGTCCAACTCTGTCACACTGGGGGCCACAATCTCCAAAGTACATCCCACTGGCAAGGCGCCAACCTCCAGAGCTATCCACCATGACCACAAGATCTGGGGTCTCTGGATTCCTCAGGAGCACCATTGTTTGGGGTAGTATCCACTTTGGTCGTCTATGAGATCCTGCTGAGATGTGCATAAGTGTTACCTCTCTGATGACTTTCAAACTCACTTTGAAATCTCATAGCCCTATAAAATCATTTGTCTTTACCTTTCCCCCCTTTTATTCAAGGTCTTTTTCCAGTTGTATCACCAGCCTGGTAGTTATCACTTGGTGTCAGGGAGGCTCATCTCTGGGAGTCATGTCCCTCACTGTGCAGAAATTAATGCATCCACATGCTGAGTTTGGCATATAGAGAGACCACATTTGAGCAACATGGAAGATCTCATTAGGTAACTCTTAGGCACCCTACAACACTAGGCCAAGTTGCAAATTCAAAAGCAAAAGGGTCATAAGCATGCACTTTTACAAATTTTTTTATGAAATTTAACATGGCGTGTATCCATCATTGTAAAATCATGCAAAACATTTCTATTTCCCCTAAATTCTCCCAGTTCCATCTTTTCTGTTCTGCCCTCCCATTCCCCTCAGAGCCCAGGGTAGCCACCGGGCTTCACTACTTGATGCACAAGATTCATAGATACTTGCAACAATGCTGAGAGTTGGACACATTAGCCTGTTCTTCCCTATTAGGAACTGCCTATAATCTCAAGAAACACCCTCCCCTCTGTTTGAGGCCCATATCGGGCCTTGCCAGCATGGGATTCCAACTCCATCCTACTCATTATGTGGGTTTCACCCACTGATACAGCACACTATGACAAAATATTCACTCGCACATTCTCTAGAGGACTGTCCCAGGTGCACCCTCTCCCAAGTATCCCACCATTCAACACCTAAACCAGTAACCCTTCCTTGTCATATTGCCATAAGATTTTATCAACATTGTAGTTTCACCCATGTACCCCCCAAACCCCAGTGTTCACCAACCCTCTCCCCCAAACCTCACCCCACTTCCATGGGCCATCCAACCCATTCTCCCCATCCTACACCCCTGTCAAGCTTGAACTGCCCAACCCAATAATATTTCTACACCCCTGTCATATCTCTTTACTGCACAACTACTCAATTGTAAACTTGTATCTTGAATGCTTAGCTCATTAATTTTGCACCTCTTTTTTTATAATATAGTTTATTTAATATTTAGCACTATCAACCTTACTTGTGAGTGTTTTGTCCTTCTCTAGTGCCTTGGCTACTCCATTATATGCACCAGTGTTTTTGTATGTCTTTTTCCAGTGGTTTATTCAGAGGCAAATTATTTAGTAGTATTTTTGTTGTCTTCCAGGTATAAGAATTAGTTTAGTTATTTTGTATGCTTTTATACTTAAATTTGACTCAAATTTAAGTTATTCTTTTGTTTTTGAAATTTATTTTCCTTGTATTTTCATCAGATGAAGTCACTTATAAAATGCAAATATCAAATTTGTAGAAAGTCAATTTACATCATAGAATATGACTTTTTTTCAGCCAATTTATGGTTCTGCTTTATTGAAATGTGTAGTCTAGAATCTCTCTTTCAATTGATCTCTAACTGTCCATTAGGTCCCATTGAATCTATAAATTTCCACATTGATACATGTTTAGAATTGTTATAATTACCTAGTGCCATGCAATTTCATCAATATTTATTGACTTGTAGTTTCTATTATTTATCTATGACTATATTTTTCTGACATTACTATGTATGCTATTTTTATTAGTACTTCCTTAAAATCTTTATCCTTTTTCTTCCAATATTCAATCAAGACTTCAACTGTGTTGTTGGCCATGATAAGCCACATGTCACCTCTTCATATGGATTCTGTTGTGGACTATTTTGAGCTGCTGCACAACATGGCAAGTGCGTTCCATGTGTGAGTAACCCAAAGGAACAAAGTGAATGTTTAATTTTTAGAACTGGAAGTCACACGGGTTCAGTTCTGCTACATTATTTTGGATGAGGCAATCACAATGGCCTACTGACTTTCATGGGGAGGGTAATTGACTGCCAAAATGTCTGACAGCAGTCACAATGTCATATTGTAGGAAGAGCATGTAGAATGAGAAATATGGGTATGGTGGACTTTGAAAGCTGGTATCTTTCTAAATAAGATTAAGTGTATAATATACATAACCCCTCAGCAGGACTAATATAACCACCTGGTGGAAAGTAGATTGAAATTAAAACTTTCCTTCATGGAAGGGGCACTCACAGAAATAGATACTTCTTAAAGATATTAATAAAAATTTGATTGATTAACTTTCCCTGCTCAAAACGCTCATAGCAAGAGCATAGTCCATGGACTTATGAAATATCTTATTCTCCATCAAGTTATTTATCTAGAATTGAGTCTGATCAAGTAACTTATTTTAATGTAAAAGATGTGGCAAAAGGGACATCACCCAGGGCACTCAGTGTTCTTACCATGCACCCCATTATGCTGAAGTAGTTGGTATGACAGAATGCTGAAATGGCTTCCTGATCACTCAAGTGCTTATTCAGAGATAAAATCCTTAAAGATCTTTGACCAATATATTATAATTTTTTAAAGAAAAAAAGTTAAAGAAATCAAGTGATAGAAGTACAATTACTCCTTTTACTATTATATTAAAACCACATTAATAGAATGTATTCTTCCTGTCTTGCCATTTTCAGTTCAGCTGGTTCAAAATCTTAGTTACAAAAATAATGTGCATTTATTGAGGAAAAGAGAAATGATTTCATTGAATTGGTAATTGGTAATTCCACTGGATATTTTGCGCTCCTCATACCCCTATTAAGGAAATAAAGAAATGAGGGTGTGTATTTATTAGTAGAATGACCAGGGGAAATGTGGCTATTTTAGCACAATGAGGAAAGATGACCAATATCTGCAACCTAGGGGATTATCTGAGCATCTCTTAAAATTTCCAAGAAAAATAGTAAGAGGCAATGGAAAAATAAAGGTCCTAAAATGTCAGGAACATTGAGGATTCAGAAACTCAAGAATAATAGATACTTAATTAAAATAGGGAACACTAGGGAAGCAGAAGTGACTCAAGTATTTGGGCTACCATCTACCATATGGGAGACACTGGGTTTGGTTCCTGGGGCCTCTTGGTTTGGGCAAGCTGTCCCACTCCCACAGAGAGCTGATGGCCTGCACCCATGCCTCTGGAGAGTTCAAAGCCCATGCCCGAGGACAGCTGGTGGCTCATGCCCATGAGAGCTGGAGCACCAAGTTGACACAACAAAAGGAAGACAAGCAAACACAGAGGAAATGCACAGCAAATGGGCAGGGAGGACAGACAGCAAGCACAAGTGGTGGGATAAAGAAATACAAGTAAACAAATAAATAAATCTTCTAAAAGTGCAAAAACAAAACAAAACACGGGAGCACTATATAATGAATCAAAAACAGATGAATGTCAGCCTGAGATTGAAAGGAAGGTGGAGTATAAACTGGAAGAAATGAAGATATAAACATTATTATTTTTAATGTTTTTTTTTTAATTTTTTAATATCCTAATCTTTTTAATTTTCATTTAGTTTTAGTTTCTCTAAATTATTATGTATTTTATTTCTTATGTTTAAATCTATAATTATTATTTCATTTTCCTATTAATCAAATTTGGCAATATTCTTGGCTTTATTTTTGAAGGTTTTGGATCACAGAAGTGTTACAAGTATGGCAGGGATGGATCAATGGGGTAGGGTGTCAGTGATGGGGATACATGAGAGGAAATTCACCTGGGCAAACATATAAGATATATAAATATGTTCAAAGGTTCATGGAGTATTGCCATAGTGGGTGGAGATTCACACATCAACTGAAAGATTATTAAATTCCCATCCTGGAGGGCTCTGCCACATTCTCTAATGGAATAGCAACAGTCCCCCAAGTGCAGGGGCAATGGCTAGTGAAGAAGTATGGTCCATTGACAGGTCATTTATGTTGATGACTGTGCTTGTAAGCCTTCTGCTCCTGAATTTGCAACTTAGCCTAGTGTTGGAGAGTGCCTAAGAGTTGACTCCTGAGAGCCTCCTTGTTGTTCAAATTTGGCCTCTCTCTAAGCCAAACTTAGCGTATAGATCCATTACCTTCCCTGCAGTGTGGACATGACTCACGTGGACAAGCCTCCCTGGCACTGAGGGATTTCTACCAAACATCAACTGGTGATACAACTGGAAAAAGAACTTGAATAATAGGGGGAAAAGGTAAAGACAAATGAGTGTATAGCTTACATAATTGTGCAGAAGAGAGTGTAAACTGTAGTCCATGCATAGTGTCAATGCTTTAAAATGTTTTCATCATTTGTAATGACTGTACACACTAATGATAGATGTTGATGTGGGAGAATGTGGGTGGTGTGAGAAGCAAGGCAGGTCATATGGGAATCCCTTATGTTTTTATGTAACATCTGTAATCTAAACACCGTTTTTTAAAAATAATAAATATATTGTAAAAAATGCATCTATTAGTCATGAATTGTCTTTGTTCAACCATACAGAAGCAAATGGAAAGTTTTACTACATAGTCTGTCTAAATTTTGGAATGTTTTGGAAATAAAATGAAAGATTAATGTGATGATACATCAGTTTTAAAAAAAAAAAATAGAAGGAAAAAGATCACTGCAAGTTGCCAATGAAATATATTTGACTAATTTTTAAAATTTCTTGTTTACCTTTTCTCAGTGATTTGTAACAAGAAATGCTGATATATAAAAGAGTATATTTATCTCTACTGGTATTTTAATGAAATCATAAATATATATAAATACATATATACATATATGTGTGTGAGAGAGTGAGTGTGTGTGTGTGTGTGTGTATATATATATAAATGGTCCACAGAATAAAGCATTCATTAAAACTAAAAAAGAAGAGCATAAGGCAGTTTGACCTTAATGGTATTATTTAATGGTGCCACACCATGTGAATTTTGGAACCTCTAACTCTATCTATGAATGTTACAACCTATTTAAAGTGGTGATAGTTGGAGACAGAAAGCAAATAGAGAGTGGTAGCCAATGCTCAAGCTTGTAGACTCTAGGATAAGATGGATGGGGAGGTTTGACAGAGGTTGGAGGTGATGGTGGTGCAGCAATGTACATGATCTTGATGATGCAGACCTGTGAATGTGATCAGGGTTGGAGGAATGAGTTGGGCTATCCATATCCATATCCAGACCTGGAGGAAGGTACAAGTGCAGTCTTAATAATAGGAGGACTTTGGTTGAGAAAGCAATTGTGGGAGTGTTCTTTTGGCAACTATGGCTGGGTATGGTAACTGGTGGAGGGTGTTGTTTTTGGGGGGTTTTGTGGGGAAGGGTGCAACTTTGGCATGCTTCTGTGGTGTTACCTCAGTGAGTGGAGACACACACAGTTACCAAGAAAATATTAAATTCCCATCAAGTGGAGTCCTGCATTGTTCTCTAATAGAGTGGGAAGAACCTCTAGAGTACCTAGGCAGTGACTAATAAAAGAAAAGAGACCAATATGTAAATTACCTAAACTCAGCAATTTAGCTTACTGCTTCCACCCCCACCTGACCCCACCAGTGTAGGATTTGACTCCTGGGGATGAATCTCCCTGGCAATGAAGAATTATTAACAAGCACCAACCAGCCATGCATTTGGAAAAAGACCTTGTCAAAAAGGAGGAAAATAAAATAGAAAAGAGTTTTTACAACTAAGAAATTTCAAAGTGAGTCAGGAGGTCATTCTAGAGGTTACACTTATGTATCTCTTAGGCAGATATCACTAACTACCACAGTTAACAAAGTTTCATATAGGAGTGCTCCTGAGGGCTCTAGAGACATCTGAACACAATAGACAAGACACACAACACATTAAATTAGCATATTATCATTGAGCCTTATCTTGGGATAGATGATAATCTTTCTTCTCACGGTAACAAAGTTAATCTCTTTTATAATTTCCTATACATAATTCTTTTACCACTTTTATTTGAATCTATAATTAGCACAATTCCTATTAAATATATGTCCCAGAGACTTACATTTTTTATGTGTTCATATGAGTACTGAATCTCTGTAGAGTTTCAGCCAACACCTACTCTTCAGGTCATCTGATGAATCAAGGACAACTAACAAAATGGTGATCAAAAAGTGTCTACAATTTCAAGCAAAACAGTTCCTTCCTTCTTCCCCATAAGATCTAAACCACCTCTCATTCCGAAGCACTGTGGACATAACCATGTCAAAATCCTCAAGAATGAGGAATGAATAAACATAAGGGGGGGGGAATATAATCATGAACCAAACAGACTTATTATTATTGTAGTACCAGAAGAACTTGCAACATTGATATAAAGTTAATGGTTACCAGAGGCCCGGAGGGGAGGGAGAGATAAGAATAAGTGAAGCACAGGGCTTTTTGAGAGCATTGGAATTGTTCTGCATGATATTGCAAAGATGGATACAGGACATTATATTTTTTTTGTCAAAACCTACAACATTGTACATTGCAAAGGGTAAACTATAATGTAAATTATAGACCATGATTCAGAGCACTGCTTCAGTATTTGTTCATCAATTGTCACAAATATGCTACACTAATGTAAGAGGTTATTAATAGGGGAAAATATGAGAGAGGGATGAGGTAGGGTACATGGGAATGTCCTATATTTTGATGTAACTTTTCTGTAATCTAAAACTTCTTTAAAAATAAAATTTTAATAAATGTATAAATAATAAATTAAAATGATGAATTTGTGACTGGACTTTTCACAAATGGTTGTAAAGATCAAAACTATCAATAAATGACCATTGTTTTACTGGTCATAGAAGTATTAAAGTCTGATTTTATTATCAAAATATTATTGCTTCCAAATAAATATTTTTACTCTTGTTAAGAACACTGCCAACTAATTTTGACTTCTATTTATAATAAACAAGGTAATTATAACATCATAAATTGATTTTGCATAGTAAGAAAATTTTGAGGTCTATTCATTGAATCCCTTCATTCTTTTATATTTGATTTATATTTGCATTTTATAGAAATTGAATCATACAATATGTTACAGAATATATTTGGTTCATAGTAACACAATGATACAGTATTTGTTTGTGTCTGGCTTGCTCCAGCAGGTTCATCCATGTTGTCATATGCTTTATGATTTCATTTTTGTTAGAGTTGCATAATATTTCATCACGTGAATACACCAGTTTCTTTATCCATTCATTGGTTGATGGGCACCTGGGTTGTTTCTACATTTTGGCAATCATGAATAACACGACTATGAGCATAGGTGTGTAGAAGTCTATTTGGGTAACTGTTCTCAGTACTTATAGGTATAAATCTCGTAGTGGTATTGCTGGGTCACATGTTAAGTATATATTCAAATTACTTTGAACTGCAACAGTCCTCCACATTGGCTGAACCATTCTACATTTCCACCAACAGTGAATAAATGTTCCTATCTCTCCATGTCCTTTCCAACACTTGTAGCTCTCTGTCTTTTTAATAGTGATCGTTCTCTTGATATGAAATAATATCTCATTGTAGTTAAATATGTATTTCCCTAATCATTAATGATGTTGAGCATCTTTTCATGTGTATTTTTGCCATTTGTATTTCTTCTTTAGACAATGTCTATTCAAGACTTTTGCCCATTTTTAAAAAATTGGTCATTTGTCTTTTTTATTGTTGAGTTGAAACATATCTATATATATTATGGATATTAAACCCTTATTGGATATATGATTTCCAAATATTTTCTGCTATTGAATTGGCTGCCTTTTCACCCTTTTGATAAAGATCCATGATGTGCAAAAGTGTTTAATTTTGAGGAGATCTCATTTATCTATATATTTTTTTGTTGCACGTACATTGGGTGTAATGTCCGAATAACCACCACCTACCACAAGGACTTTAAGAAGTTTCTCTACATTTTCTTCTAGTAGTTTTATGGTCCTGGCTTTTATATTTATATCTTCAATCCATTTTAAGTTGATTCTTCTGTAGGGAGTGAGACAGGGGTCCTCATTAATTCTTTTGGTATAGATATCCAGTTCTCCTAACACCATTTGTTGAAGAGACTTGGTAAGTTTGTAAAAAAACCACTTGACCATATAGGTGAAGGATTGTTTCTGGACTCTCAATTCTATCCCACTGATCAATGAGTCTATATGCAAGTACCAGGCTGTATTTTTTTTATTTGCTGAAATATATCACTCATACATGAATATACATAAACAATAAGTGTACAGTAATAGTTGTGAATGTACAAAACAAACATGCATAATATCATACAGGGCTCTCATACTTCAACCTACCACCAAAACCTTGCGTTGTTGTGAAACATTTTTCACTAATGATTAAAGAGCATCCTCAAAATATTATTACTAATCACAGTATTTTCCCTCAACCCACCATATTATTATTATTATTTTTATATCATTTATACATGAACATATATAAGTGTATTGTTAAAGATGTGAACTTACAAAGCAAACATTCATAACATCATACAGGGGTGCCATACATGAAACTCCACCAACAACTTGCATTATCTGGAGACATTTGTTACAAAATATGAAAGACTATTATCAAAATCTTTCTACTAATTATACTCCTTATCTTACTTTGGTGTATTTTCCCCCAACCCATCCTATTATTACTTTTTAAATATATTTTTATAACAAAGTTGTAAACATACAAAATAATCATGCACATGTGCAGAACACCCCTCCATCAACACACAACACCCTGGTGGAACATTTGTTACTGATTATGAGATAATATCATCCAATTATTACCAGCTCCACAGCATACAATTGGCACACATTTTCCATACTCCCCCATTATCAACACATCTTTGGCATAGATGCAAGAATATTACATTATTACTGTTCACCTAACTCCATAGGTCACACCAGTTGTATTTTTCCTATGCTTCTCCACATTGCCACCACCTTGCAATACCAATGTACATCTGCTTTAGCTCACAAAGGACACTCTTGCATCTCTACCATCAACCACTATTCTCATCTGCCTCTGGGTTCACTGTGCTATCTAGTCCCAAGATTATTCTAAAGCTTTCTGTCGAGTGGCATTTACATCCCAAGACTACCATTTTCAGCCACATCCCCATTTAAGAAACATTTGCGAGGAGGTATACGGAAAAAACCGAGACGAGTGTAAGAGGTCTTGATCATCTGAAACGGCTGCTGCGGCAGCAGCAAGGAGGGAGGTGGGTGATACTCACTATAATGTTGCCATCAATTCTGTACATTTCCACACTTTTAATGTAAAGCTAGTTAAAACTTCTACATACATTAAATATCAGGAATCCACCTCAGTCATCGTCTTATCTCTTTTAAGAATCCACCACCTACCACCAGACCTTGAAGATATTTGCCTAAATTTACATCTAGAAGCTTTATGGTTCTTGCATTTATATTTAAGTATTTGATTCATTAGGAGTTATTTTTTTATAGGGTATGAGATAGGAGTCCTCTTTCCTTCTTTTGCTATGGATATCCAATTTTCTCAGCAGCATTTGTTGAATGGACTGTTCTCCCTGAGCTGGGTTGGTTTGACAGGCTAGTCAAAAATCACTTGACCATAGGTGTAAGGGTCTGTTTTTTAACCATCAGTTCAGTTCCATTGGTCTATGTGTCTGTCTTTATGCAAGTACCATGCTGTTTTTAATCACTATAGCTAGATAATATGATTTAAAGTCTGGAAATGAGAGTCTTCCAACTTCTCTTTTCCTTTTTAAGATGCTTCTGATCATCAGGACCCTTACCCATCCAAGTAAATTTGATAATCATGATTTCCATTTATTTAAAAATAGTGGTGGAATTTTTATCAGGATTGCAATGAATCTGTGTATCAATTTGAGTAAAATTGACATCTTAATGATATTTAGTCTCTCAATCCATGATCATGGAAAGTTCTTCCAGTTATTTAGGTCTTTTTAAATTTCTTTTAACAATGAGTTGTAGTTTTCTGGATACAAGTGTTTTAAATCGTTGATTAAGTTTATTCCAGAATATTTGGGTTTTGTCTATCATATTTTATTTTCACCACTCTTTTGACACTTCTAATTACTTTTATTGATATTATTCTCATTTCTAGGTCTCTTCCAGGTTTCTCTCTCTTGTCTTTCCTTTTAGACTGCAGCATATCCTTTACTATTTCCTGCAAAACAGGTATCTTGTTACAAACTCAATTTCTGTTCATCTGTGAGTATTCTAAAATTGCCCTCATTTTTGAAAGACAATCTTGCCAGATATAAGATACTTGGCTGGAAGTTTTTCTCTTGCAGTCTCTTAAATATATCATACCACTGTCTTCTTGCCTCCATGATTTCTGGTGAGAAATAAGCACTTAATCTAATTGGGTGTCCCTTATATGTTATGCATGGCTTTTCTCTTCCTGCTCACAGATTTCTCTCTTTGTCTTTGGCGTTTGACATACTGATTAAAATGTGTCTTAGAGTTGGTCTATTTAGATTTTTTTCAGATTGGAGTGTGTCTTGCTTCTTGGACATGGAATATATGTCATTCAATAAGGTTGGGAAATTTTCTACCATTATTTCTTCAAATACTCCTTCTGCCCCTTTCCCTTCTGTTCTCCTTCTGGGACAGCCGTGGCATGTATTTTTGCACATCTCTTGCTGTCCTTTAGTTCCCTGAGATTTGTTCAAGTTTTTCCAATCTTTATTTTGTCTGTTCCTTTGTATGTTCACTTTCAGAGGCAATTTCTCCAAGATCACCAATAGTTTCTTTTGCCTCCTCAAATTTGTTATTCTAAGATTCCATGTATTTTTTATTTCATTTATTGCACCTTTCATTCCCATAACATCTGCTATTTTTCTATTTATGCTTTCAAATTCTTCTTTGTTCCCATCCAATGTTTTCTTAATATCCTTAATTTCTTTAATCATCTCATTGAATTTATTAAGGAGATTTGTTTAAACATCTATGATTAATTGTCTCAACTCCTTTATGTCATCTGGAGGCTCATCTTGTTCCTTTATCTGGGCCATATCTTCCAATTACTTGTTGTGTATTGTAATTTTTTGTTGGTGTCTTGGCATCTCCTTACTAGAGTATTTATTCTGGGAGCAGTTTTTCTCTTTAGTTTAGGGCTTCCTGACCTTTCTTTCTTGCAGGTTGTGTAGTAAGAGCCATGGATGTACTTGATGCTATAAGCTGTAGAGGCTCAAGCTGCCCTCAGTGTCCCAAGTACTGATGAAGCTTCTACTAACTTCCTCCTTTGTCAGGGTTAAGAACACAGCCACAGCTGTGTGAAATAATACAAGTCATGCAGGCCTGGACTGTGGTTGCTCAGAAATGCTGATAAATATTTGTACACCCTTTTCCCCTTCCTGGGGGTGGGAATGTAGCTGCAGGTGTGGGCAGCAATCTCTGCAGTGCAGGTCCAAGATGACCACAGTTGCCTAGGTAGACTTACCCTATTCAGTCTGTGTCAGTCAAATGTACCTGTAGTTACTTGGATAGGCTGTTTCAGGGCCTGCCATCTCCTCCATGCTTGAGGTGGGGCTGAAGCCTAGGCTAGGTCTGCAGGAAAATCTGGGTGAAAGGAATTGCTCTCTACCATCACCATGATTTTCAGTCATCCCACATTCCCCTCATTCACCCATGCTGGGGTGGAGATAAAATGGTGGCTACCAGCCTCCTTCTGATTTGGCAGGCTCAAACTTTCACTGTACTTAGAGTTATCCTTTAGTCAGCTGAATTTACTAATCAATAGTTGAAATCAGTGGCCAACTGTCTCTTCCCCTCTTGTTTTTAGGATATGGTACTTCCAATTACTGCTACAGAGTAGCTCCTGAGGCAGCTTGTGTTGCGAAAGTAGGGTGATCACCGGCCTCCATGGTGTAGCCTGTAATTTTCCATAGAGGCTCGGGCAGCTGTCCCCAGCTTCCTGCCTGCTCCAGGTTGGCCTGGGGCTTAGGCTAGAGTGGCATTCTGATTTAGATGGAAAAAAAGCCAGTCCCCACAAGCACTGTGATTGTCCATCAACCCTGCTTTACCTCATGTCAGGTGCTGAGTTAAGATGGTGGCTCCCAGCCTCTTTCTGACTGGGACAGGTTCAAACTTTAGCTGCTCTTAGGATTATACTTTAGCCCACCAATTTTACTAATCAGTATCTGAAGTTGGTGCCCAGCCGTCTCTTTCTCCCCCATTTTGGGAAGTGGAGCTTTCAATTCCAGCTGCAGAACAGGTGCCAAGGTGGATTGTACCTCCAGTGAAGGATGGGCACTGGACTCCATGGCAATAGGTGCTCTATTTAAGATTCTTCTCTGCGGATGGGCAGCCTTCTTCTTCTGTTCTCTCAAAGATACTACAGGATGCACTTCTGGTCTCCTGGAGCCCCCAAACAAGTGCTGGAGATAGCTGTGGGTGGTTATCAATTGCCCCATACCAGGAGTTGATTCTCAGAGTTCTTTATTCTGCCACCATTTTGCTGGTTGTTCTACCATGCTGTTTTGACTACTGTAGCTTTATAATGTTACAAAGTCAGGCAGTGAAATTCCTCCCATTCTCTTTCCACTTCTAATTTTATAAAGTAGGCTGTTGGAATTTTGACTGGTTTTGCATTGACTCTATGAATTAGATTGGGTAGAATTGACATCATCATGAAATTTAGGCTTCCAATCCATTAATACAGGATGTCTTTCCATTTGTTTAGGTCTTCATTGCTTTCCTTTTGTGTTGTTTTGTAGTTTTCTGCATATAAGTCCTGTACTTCATAGGTTAAATGAATTCCTAGGTATTTGAGTCTTGTTATTTTTAAATGGAATTTTTCCCCTGATTTCCTCCTCAATTTATTCAATACTAATGTATAAAACATTAGTGATTTTTGTGTGTTGATCTTGTATCCTGTCACTTTGCTGAACTCATTTATTATCTCAAGTAGCTTTGTCATAGACATTTCAGAATTTTCTAAATATAAGACCATATCATTCACAAATAGTGAGGGTTTTACTTCCTTATTTCCTATTTGGGTGACTTTACTTTTTTTTTTTTCTTGCCTAATTGCCATAGCTGGAACTTCTAGTACAGTGTTAAATAACAATTGTGACAGTGGACATTCTTGTATTGTTCCTGATCTTAGAGGCAATGCTTTCAACTATTCCTCATTGAGTATGATATTGATTGTGGGTTTTTCATATATGTATTTTATTATATTGAGGGATTTCCTTACATTCCTATATTTGGAAGATTTTTTAATCAAAAATTGATGGTGGATTTTGTCAAATGCCCTTTCTGTTTCAATTGAAATGATCATTTTATTTTTCCTTCAGTTTGTTAATATGGTGTATTACATTGATTGATATTCTTATGTTGAAACAGCCTTGCATACCAGGAATAAATCTCACTTGGTCATGTATATAAGCCTTGTGATATTCTATTGGATTCAATTTGCATATATTTTGGGAGAATTTTTGCATCTATGTTTGTTAGAGAGTTCATAAAGAAGAATACACCTTTCCTTGAAATCCTAAAGGAAGCCCTAGAACCTAAAATATATATATATATGAAAAAGAGGCATGGAGGAGAGTATAGAAGAAATAATAGAAAGGAGAGTTAAAAGAGTAAAAAGACAGACAAAATTATGATATGATATATGAAATCCAAAGAATAAAATGATAGAAGTAAACAATGCATTTACAGTAATATCATTGAATGTGAATGGATTAAACTTCCCAATCAAATGATATAAGGCTGACAAATTGGATATCAAAACATGAATCATCCATATGCTGCTTAAAAGTGACTCAGATCAGACCCAGGGGTACAAACCAGCTGAAAATGATAGTTTGGAAAAAGATACTCCAAGCAAATAGTAACCAAAAAAGAGCAGGGGTAGCTATACTAATATTATTGAAAACAGATTTTAAATGTAGTAATGTTATGAGATACAGAAGGCCATTATATATTAATAAAAGTGACAATCCACCAGGAAGATATAACAGCCATAAATATCTGTGCACCTAACCAGGTTGCCTAATATATTTGACACAAACTCTGGCAAAACTGAAGGGAGAAATGGACATCACTGCAATAATCATTGGAGACTTTAACACACCATGCATATCATTAGAAAGAACAACTAGACAGAAGATCAACAAGGTAACAGAGAATTTGATCAATGCAATAAATAAGTTAGACCTAACAAATATATGCAGAATGGTGCATCCAAACTCAGCAAGGTATGCATTCTTCTCAAGTGACCATAGATCTTTCTCCAGAATAGACCACGTTAGGATACAATGCAGGTCTCAATAAACATATAAAGTTTGAAATTCGACAAAGAACCTTCTCATATCCTAATGAAATGAAACTGGTAATCTATAATAGACAGAAGAAAGGTAAATTTTCAAGTGTGAAAAGTCAAAACAACACACTCCTAAATAATCAATGGGTCAAAGAAGAAATTGCAATTGAAACCTAAAATATAGTGAGACAATTGAAAATGAGAATACAACTTATTAAAACTTATGGGATACAGTGAAAGCAGTCTTGAGAGGGAAATTTATAGCCCTAAATGCTTATGTTAAAAATAGAAGAAAATAGCTAAACTCAAAGATTTAACTGAACAACTAGAGAAACTATAAAAATGGTAGCAAACCAATCCCAAAGCCAGCAGCAGGAAAGAAATAATAAAGATTAGAGCAGAAATAAATGAAATTGAGAACAAAAATCAATAGAGAAAAATCAAATAAATGAAAAGCTGGCTCTTAAAGATCAATAAAATTGACTAAATCCTAACTAGATTAACAAAGAAAAAAAGAAATTAGATGCAAGTAAATACAATCAAACATGAGAAGGAGGATGTTATGACTCACTACACAGAAATAAAATAGAATCATAAGAGGGTATTATGAGAAACAGTATGCCAACCAACTAGACAACTGAAATAAAATGGACAAATTCCTAGAAATGCTCTAACAGCCTACACTGATGCTATGTGAAATATAAGAACTTAACAAAACCAACCACATTTAAAAAGATTGAATCCACCATCAAAAATCTCCCAAAAAAGAAAAGTCCAGGACAAGATGGTTTCACAGTGAAATCAACCAAGCATTTAAAAAATAATTAACACCAATTCTGTTAAACCCTTCCAAAACTTTGAAGAGGGAAAGTTACCCAAAACATTTTATGAAGCCAATACCACCCTAATACCATCATTCTTAATATAAGAACTTTAAATTAATAGTCATGTATAGAATGAAAAAAATTTTTTTGAATCTCTTCAAAATCCATCAAATATTATTATATTAAATGAAGAGCATTTGTTATATAGAAATATAGATGTGGCAGTTTAAGTTGAACATTGCTTCTGTTATTTTAGTTTGAATCTGAACACTGATGGAAAATTAACATAGAATTGGTAAACATCTGGTGCACATTTTTTAGTATGAATTTTGACCATGATCTCTCTCATTAATTCTCTTTGCCTTTCTTAAAAATCTGTGATACATCTTCAGCCCTAATATTGTGCTATCTTTCCACATCAATTCATTTTATTTTTTTATTTTTTTATTTTTTATTATGGGTAAAAATCAAAATTCTCACAATACATGCAAACATTTGCAAAATGATATATAAATATATATGCATATATGTGTATTTGCTTACAAAAATGTTATTTATATATATATATATATACACACATATATTTTAAGAGGTGCTTAGATTACCCAAAATATTACACGGAACCCACTGGGATTCCCATGTTCCCCACTTCCCACACCTCCCATCACATCCCACACAAACATCTACCACAGTGTGTCCCACCTCAATGAACTTACACATCCTGGAGCCTTGCCACCAACCATAGACCACAGTTCACACTGTAGACCACACTCTCTCCCACTCAGTTCTGAGTGGTGTGTGCTGATTTAAAATGGCCTACATCCATTGCCACAACAGTACTCAGGACAACCTCCAACTCCCAAAGAAGCCCCTGTATTTCAACTGCTCATCCCCTCCCTACCCAAAAAACTGTCAAGTGGCCACTGGCTCCACCTCATTGTTATAATTTCTTGCATTGCAAGAATCACCATATGTGAGCAAGAGAATACCATCAAGTCCACTCTAGTCCATAGTTCTTCCCCCAATCCAGAGGCGACTGGGATGGTGATGTCCACTCCAACTCCAAGTGAGAGAGGGCTTATATCCCATGGATATGGTGGGTGGGATGATCCTGCCTGCAGATGCAGGCCCTCTCCATTCCCTGGGATGGCCATTGCCCATCATTGTCTCCTCACCAGGTGACTTGGATGAGTCCATTGAGCTGTAGGGTAGGAGTTGCAGCTCCACCTAGATTTCATGCACACTTTGCACATAGGTAGGCGGGAGGCTCCAGTCTCTGGAAGTATACTTAAAAACTCCAGCATCACATATAGGTTTGAATAGAAGGGACTGGTGAACCATGTGCAGGGAGGACTTATTTGAGTCTAATTCTGTCACTCTCAGGAGCCCAGATTCCAAAATAGAACCCACTAATAAGGCATCAGTATCTGGGGCTATACCCCCTTAAATAGGACCAGGGTGTCTCTGGACCAGGGTGTCTCCAGAGCTCTCAGGAACCCCACTGAGTGGGGTGATAGGCACTTAGATGTTCTATGAGCTCCTACTGAGGTGTGCGTAAGAGTTACCTCTGGGATGACCTCCCGACTCTCTTTGAAGTCTCTTAGCCACTTGAACTCATTTGTCTTTACCATTTCCCCCTTTTATTCAAGGTCTTTTTCAGTTGTGTTGCCAGTTGGCACTTGGGAAAAGTTTTCAATTAGCAATAATCGTGCCTCGGATAAACCTCATTGGCTACGATACTGCCACTGCACAAAGCTGCCAGTTGGCACTTGGTATTAATCCCTCGTTGCCAGGGAGGCTCATCCCCGGGAGTCATGTCCCACGTTGGGGGGAAGGTAATGCAATCATATGCTGAGTTTGGCTTAGAGAGAGGCCACATTTGAGCAACAAGGAGGCTTTCAGGTGGCAACCTTTAGGCACCCCACAACTGCAGGCTAAGTCTCATTTACAAAAGCAAAGACTCACAAGGGTAGTCATCAATAAAAAAAACACATCAGTGGGTCATCCTATTTTGACAGACACTGTCCCAACACTCAGAGGACTATTGCTGCTCCCTTGGAGACTGTGGCAGAGCTCTCCAGGCTAGGAATTCAGATTCCCTCATTTATTGTGTGATTGTCCACCCATCGTGACCATGCCTCATCCCCCGATCCTTTGAATGATTTTGTATATCTTTCATGTATATTCGGATGAACCAATCCCCACAAAACCCCCCACAGACACCCCCCCGAGTAATCCCCCACAGTACCCATTGTAACCCTTCTGTGATCCAAATCCTCCATGAACATTTAGTCCATAAAATAATCAAATACACTTACTAGGAAAAAGAAACAAGTGTGATAAGCTTACATGCAAGAGACAAACATAAGGAAACTCAGGGGAAAAAAAAAAAAAGAGACAAGGGAAAAAAAACAAATAATCAAACAAAGAACAAAACAAAATAAAATATAATTAGTGGATTGGGACATTCAAAAAATGGGCATAAAAGCAAAGGAAATGCCTTTAATATATATATATATATATATTCTTTTTTTTCTTCCTTTCTCTTTTCTCTTTTCCCTTTTTTCCTTCCCTTTATCACTGTGTTATCGGATGTCTGGTGTGCCATGACACCTTCCTCCTCTCAATCCCCATTGACTCCCAATTTTTCATTTAATTTTCAAAGAAGTTTTAGGTCACAGCAAAGTCACACAAAGAGTGCCAGAGACTCCCAGAACCAAACCAACCCCCTTCCCCACCCCATATTAACTCATCCCCCCCTTTTTTTTTGGTTGTTAGCATTGTTATAACTGTTATGCAGATAGCAAAATATAGCAACTAAACATTGTCAGTGATTTACAGTATAGTTTACAATTTAGATGATACAGTTTAATAATTTTGATGATATTTACCATGTCCTGTGTCCATTACTGTAAGGTAATGAAAAACCTTTCCCATGACCCATGACCACCAAACAACCCATTAGATCTTGACTGTTCCCTTCTCCCCAGCTCCCCAGGGCCCGTGATACCCTCCTCTCCCAACCCATGGAATGTCAAGATTCACAGTTACATGCCCTGGGGATTTGAACCAGCCCTTCCTAATCCACCCACCCCCCAGTGCTGTACCACCAAACCCAGGAACACCACCACTCATCTGCCCCATCCCCCAAAATGCAACCACACTCTATCCCTTTACCATAGATTATGTCCATATGGGTGATGGCTCAAAGCCTGCTCTTCTCTTACTCTCCGTTGTTAACCTATCTTTCAGGCAATGGTTCTCAGAGACTGCTCACTTTCCTCAGTTCAGATCAGTGAGGTCATATATTGTTCATCCTTCAGTGCCTGGCTTGCTTCACTCAACATAAGGTCTTCAAGATTCATCCACGTTATTCCATGTGTTTGCACTTTGTTCCTTCTTACAGCTGAGTAATATTCCATTGTATGTATGTACCACATATTGCTTATCCATTCGTCTGTTGATGGGCACTGGGGCTGATTCAAACTTTTGGCAATGGTGAACAATGCCGCTATGAACATTTGTGTGCATGTATCTGTTTGTATTTTTGTTTTCAGTTCTTCTGGGTATATACCCAGCAGTGGAATTGCTGGATCATACGGAAGATCTATTGCTTGTTTTCTGAGGAAACGCCAAACTGTCCTCCACAGTGGCTGGACCATACCGCAGTCCCACCAGCAGTGGATGAGGGTTCCTATTCCTCCACATCCTCTCCAACATTTAGTTTCTCCTGTTTTTTTTAATAGCTGCCATTCTGATGGGTGTAAGATGGTATCTCATTGTAGTTTTGATTTGCATTTCCCTGATAGCAAGTGATGTTGAGCAATTTTTCATGTGCTTTTTAGCCATTTGTATTTCTTCCTTGGAGATGTGTCTTTTCAGGTCACTCGCCCAATTTTTATATGGGTTGTTTGTCCTTTTATTTTCGAGGTGAAGGATTTCTTTATATATGCATGATATTAGGCTCCTATCAGATATATGGTTGCCGAATATTTTTTCCCATTGGGTAGGTTGCCTTTTTATTTTCTTAATAACATCCTTAGAGGTGCAGAAGTTTTTAATTTTGAGGAGATCCCATTTATCAATTTTTTCTCTTGCTGCTCGTGCTTTGGCTGTGAAGTTCATGAAACCATTTCCTATTACAAGGTCTTGTAGATGCTTCCCTACATTATCTTCCAAGGTTTTTATGGTTTGGGCTCTTATATTTAGATCTTTGATCCATCTTGAGTTGATTTTTGTATAAGGTGTGAGATGGTATTCTTCTCTCATTCTTTTGGATATGGATATCCAGTTCTCCAAGCACCACTTGTTAAAGAGGCCACTCTCTCCCAACTGAGTGGGTTTCGTGGCCTTGTCAAATATCAGATGACTGTATATGCGAGGATCTATATCAGAACTCTCAATCCGGTTCCATTGGTCAGTAGGTCTATCCTTGTGCCAATACCACGCAGTTTTGATCACTGTAGCTTTGTAGTATGTTTTAAAGTCAGGTAATGTGATACATCTAACTTCATTTTTCTTTTTCAATATATCTTTTGCAATTCGGGGCCTCTTGCCTCTCCAAATATATTTTGTGGTTAGTTTTTCCAGTTCCTTAAAAAATATAGTGTTGACATTTATTGGGATTGCATTAAATCTGTAGATTAGTTTGGGTAGGATAGACTTCTTGATGATGTTTAGTCTTCCCATCCATGAACAGGGAATAATTTTCTATTTATTTAAGTCTTCTTTGACTTCCTTTAACAGTGTTGTGTAGTTTTCTGTATATAAGTTCTTTACATCTTTAGTTAAATTTATTCCTAGGTATTTGATTCTTTTGTTTACTATTGTAAATGGTATTTTTTCCCTGATTTCCTCCTCAGTATGCTGGTTATTGGTGTACAGAAATGCTACTGATTTTTGAGCGTTGATCTTATAGCCTGCAACATTACTGAACTCCTTTACAAGTTCTAGAAGCCTTGTTGTCGATTTCTCAGGGCTTTCTATGTATAGGATCATGTCATCTGCAAATAATAAAATTTTTACTTCTTCTTTTCCAATCTGGATGCCTTTTATGTCCTTTTCTTGTCTCAGTGCTCGTGCAAGTACTTCTAAGACAATGTTAAATAGGAGTGGTGATAGTGGGCATCCTTGTCTTGTTCCCGATCTCAGAGGGAAGGCTTTTAGGATTTCACCGTTGAAAATGATGTTAGCTTTGGGTTTTTCATATATACCCTTTATCATTTTCAGAAAGTTTCCATCTATTCCTATCTTTTGTAGTGTTTTTATGAGGAAAGAGTGCTGTATTTTGTCGAATGCTTTTTCGGCATCTATAGAGATGATCATGTGATTTTTTTCTTTCAGTTTGTTTATGTGGTGTATTACATTGATTGATTTTCTTATATTGAACCATCCTTGCATACCTGGGATGAAACCCACTTGGTCATGGTGTATAATCCTTTTGATATGTTGTTGAATGCGATTAGCAAGTGTTTTGTTAGGTATTTTAGCATCTAGGTTCATTAGAGAAATTGGTCTGTAATTTTCCTTTCTTGTGGTATCTTTATTTGGTTTTGGTATTAGGGTAATGTTGGCATCATAGAATGAGTTAGGTAATATTCCTTCTACTTCTATTTTTTGGAAGAGCTTAAGTAGAATTGGTGTTAGCTCTTTCCGGAATGTTTGGTAGAATTCAGCTGTGAAGCCATCTGGTCCTGGACTCTTCTTAGTTGGGAGGTTTTTAATGACTGAGTCTATCTCTTTACTTGTAATTGGGCTGTTGAGTTCATCTATTTCTTCTTTCATCAATGTCGGCTGTTTGTGGGTTTCTAGAAACTTGTCCATTTCCTCTAAATTGTCATTCTTGTTGGCATATAATTTTTCAAAGTATCCTCTTATGATACTCTTTATTTCTGTGGGGTCAGTAGTGATATCAACTTGCTCATTCCTTATTTTATGTATTTGCATCCGTTCTCTCTTTTTCTTTGTTAGTCTGGCTAAGGGTTTGTCAATTTTGTTGATATTCTCGAAGAACCAGCTTTTGGTTTTGTTTATCGTTTCCAGTGCTTTCTTATTCTCTATTTCATTTAGTTCTGCTCTAATCTTGGTTATTTCCTGTTTTCTACTTCTTTTAGGTTTAGTTTGTTGTTGTTTTTCCAATTCCTCCAAGTGTGCAGTTTGGTCTTCAATTTTAGCTCTTTCTTCTTTTTTAATATATGAATTTATGGCTATGAACTTCCCTCTCAGTACTGCTTTCGCTGCATCCCATAGGTTTTGATATGTTGTGTTGTTGTTTTCATTAGTTTCAAGGTAGTTACTGATTTCTTTTGAAATTTCCTCTTTGACCCACTGTTTGTCTAAGAGTGTGTTGTTTAACTTCCATATCCTTGTGCCTAACCTGTTTCTCTGGCCCTTATTGATTTCCAACTTCATTCCGATGTGGTCAGAGAAATTACTTTGTATAATCTCAATCTTTCTGAATTCATTGAGTGTTGTTTTGGGGCCTAGCATGTGGTCTATTTTGGAGTATGTTCCATGTGCACTGGAGAAGAATGTAAATCCCGCTGTATTTGGGTGTAGTGTTCTGTATATGTCTATTAAGTCCAAATCTTCTAATGTATTGTTGAGTGCCTTCGTTTCTATATTGATTCTCTGCCTAGATGTTCTGTCTAATGATGATAGTGGTGTGTTGAAGTCCCCTGCTATAATTGTAGAGGAATTTATTTCTCCTCTTAGTTTTTCCAGAGTTTGCCGCACGTATTTTGAGGCACCTCGATTAGGTGCATAAATGTTGATGATTGTTCTCTCTTCTTGAGAGATTACTCCTTTTACTAATATGTAGTGTCCATCTTTGTCTCTTACAATAGTTTTGCATTTAAACTCTATTTTGTCTGATATTAGAATAGCTACTCCTGCCCTTTTTTGGCTATTGTTAGCTTGTAAAATGGTTTTCCAGCCATTCACTTTCAGCCTCCTTGAATCCCTGGGCCGAAGGTGGGTTTCTTGTAGACAGCATGTAGATGGATCATATTTTCTTATCCATTCTGCCAATCTGTGTCTTTTGATTGGTGAATTTAATCCATTAACATTCAGTGTTATTACTCGTAATGAATTTCTTACTTCAGTCATTTTTTCTTTGGGTTAATGTATGTCATATATTGTTTTGTTTCTCTTTTTGAGTTTTCAATTGTTTTTAAACTCTCCTCCAACTCTCTCTCCTTTGTTTTTTCCTTTCAACTTGTAGAGATTCCTTTAGTATTTCTTGAAGTGCTGGTTTCTTCTTGACATACTCTCTTAATTGCTGTTTATCTGTGAATATATTTAACTCTCAATCATTTTTGAATGCCAGTTTTGCTGGATAGAGAATCGTGGCTGGAAGTTTTTTCTTTTAGTGTTTTGACTATGTCATACCACTGTCTTCTTTCCTCCATGGTTTCAGCTGAGAAATCAGCACTTAATTTTATTGTGCTTCCCTTGTATGTGATGGTTCTCTTTTCTCTTGCTGCCTTGAGTATTTTCTCTTTGTCTTGAGCATTGGACAATTTGACAAGTATATGTCTTGGAGTTGGCCTGTTGGGATTTATACTATTTGTGGTTTGCTGTGCTTCCTGGATCTGCACATCCATCTCTCTCAATAGAGTTTGGAAGTTTTCAGCCATCACTTCCTTCAACACTCCTTCTGTTTCCTTTCCCTTCTCTTCTCCTTCCAGGATGCCCATAATGCGTATATTTGTGCATCTTGAATTATCGGTTAATTCTCTTAGACCATACTGGATTTTTTCTATCTTTTTGTCTATCTTTTCTACAATCTCTTTGATTTCAACTGTATTGTCTTCCATATCTCTAATTCTTTCCTCTGCCTGTTCAATTCTGCTGCCATGTGAGTCCAGCGTCTTTTTCTTTTCTTGAACTGTGTCTTTGTTCGCCATTATCTCCGTTACCTTTTTAGGTGTGTTAGCTATTTCTTCAGTATGTTTTCCCAGTGTCTTCTTTATATCCTTAATCTCTTCCTTCAGTTCTTTAAGTTGGTCCATGATATTTGTTTGGATAGCTTTGATTAGTTGTTCCATGTACTGCATTGTTTCTTGATTTTTATTTTGTGCATTGGACTCGTCCATGTTTTCCAGTTTCTCAGAGTCATTTGTATTTTTTTGTTGCCCTCTGGTCATCATATTATCTTGATGGGTTTGTTCAGTTGATTAGCTTTTCTCTATGCTCTAGAATTTTATTTAGTTGTTGGTTCTGCGTGTGACTTAAGTTTTCTCTTTGGCAGTTTTTCGTCTTATTTAATTTCCTTGCTTCTTTCTATGTTCCCTTGAAGGCAAAAGTTAGGGCCAGAGGAATCAAAAGATGTAAGGAAGTCAGAAGGATAATAGAAATATTGATAAAAGTTAGAAGAGTGGCAAAATGAGCCTTAATGAGATGAATACTTAACTTGTGTAGGCAGTGTAAAGTACTAGGAAAAAATATGGAGTTCCTACAATGGACTGGGAAAACAAATGGAGGAATATATATATATATATAGTGATTTAGAAGGCTAGAATTATGAGGAGGGAGAGAAATAGTAGAGAAAGGTCTGAAAGGAAAAAGTTAATACTAATTAAAAAAAAAAGAAAAAAGAAGAAGAAGAAAACAAAATAGATGGGATAGAAATTGACACCCTTAATTTGTGGTCCTATGAAAAAATGTTGTCTTTAAGAGCTACAACAGAAAACAGAAGGCAGAAAGTTGCAGGAAGGATAAGCGATAGTTTGTAATACAGAATCAATATATACAGCGAGTGGGAAATTACTGAATAAGAAGCCCAGCAAAGAAGCGACCAGATGGCAGCACCTATTTAAAAAAAAAAATAGAAGGAAAAAGGAAGGGGGGAGGAAAATGGGAATAATAGCAATAGACCAAAAAGTAACAGAGAGAAACCAAAGATCCACACAGGCAAGCAGTCAAACACAGCCAAGGGGGGTCAATGATTCCCCTAGGGTCCACGTGGATTCTTCCTGCCTACTTGTGCTTATCAATGAATTTCCTCACAGGGTTCTATATGCAGGTCCTGAAGCAGCTTTTAGCTATTAAACTAAATTAAAAAGAATTTATTTTTCATTTGTTGAGGTGACCTCACTTTTTTTTTTTTTTTTTAGCCAAATGCAGGACCCAAAATAATTCCTCCTCTAGACCAACCCCCTTATGGAAGGGACCCTAGCTGGGCCCGTGGAAATTAATCAAGCACGTCCCACTTTCTGTACTCCCCAGATTAGCTGAAGCTCTGATGTTAGTCAGTGAGGAGTGCTAAAGACGGCGGATTCCGCCCCTTCTGGTGCTGAGCTCCAGCGTCACTGGGCTGCTCAGTAAATCAGTTTGAGTGCAGATTTGCATCTGCTCTCAGCCTAATGGTGCTTCAGGTCGGCTTATCTGCTCCCCAAAGCTATGGGGCGGTGCAGGCAGCCAGATCAATGTCTAAAAATATAAAATACCCTTCCCTGTCTTCCAACCGAACCCTCCCTTTTTTGGGATATGTCCCTTCCTCCTGGCTCTATAGTGGCCCAGGTCTTATCCCTGGGTGACTAGGGAAATCAGCTCCGTTCCCTGACCAAAATCCCCCCTCCGGTTCACTGGGTGCTGATTAGCTCGTTTGCTCTGTTCACACATGGTCCAAGGGGCACCAGGCAGCCAGATCCCCAGAAAATAAAACTTTTTCACCCCGCCCATGGCTCCAAATGGCCGTTTTATTTTTTTTCCCTAACTGCGGGGCTTAGCCACCTGTGCTAACCTCCACCGGCATAAATTAGAAAAGTCATGGCAGAATGATTTGAAACAATAAACAACACTTGACTGTATCTTAAGTCTCTCTGACTAGTTATTTCCATAACTCTCTTTTTCCTCATTTTCTTCTTCACATATGTGTGCAATGTTAAACCTATCTTCTGTAGTGTTGTGTGAGAAGAACAAATAATGGCAAATGATTACTGATCACTTACACTTTAGTTCCCTACACCAACTGTTCTCATTCAATCTTCAAAACAAGCCAATAATATGTGAACTAAGGTCCTCCATGAGAAAATCCTGTCTAAAGTCACCAGACAATATAGTGTTGCTGGGTTTCCTCTACGTTCTTGGCTATGATACATAAAAGAAGTTAAGAACATGCTAGTTTAGTTTGGAAAGTAGTTAATTAAGGAAATGAGAGAAGAGGAGAAAATAATTGATTATGGGTTCCCAAGTATTATTTGGGCTGGTCCAAGTAGAGAAGGGAGAAAAAGGGATGATTTTTCCTCTGGGCTTCCTTTTTTAAATGAATAATTATTGTTCCTACTTGCTAATGTTTGAGTGAGGGGTCCCAGTTGTTTGCTGTTTTTATTGATTACCCCATCCACAATTCCCCCAGGAAAGGGCCCAGTAATAAGGCCCTTTGAGAATATCTGGAGCCTTATCCTGTGGGTTCTTTCTCACATAAGATTTCCAGGTGGAATTCCATGACCACATGTTTCACTGCCATGGTTTTCTGCCATATTTTAGATTCATCTTCTCATTCCCTAAACTAGCCTGCCTCAGGAGAGATGGCCAATAAAAGTCAGAGTAATACCTTATTTTGGAAAAGTGAAGAATTAAAATAAAAATTTCTATAACGTGTGCTCCAAAAGTAAACTGTGCTCTGCTTGATTCAGGGACATTTCAATTGTAACTGATTTTTGTCACTTTTCTTTATATATCCAACTCCATAGTCAAAATGGGTCAAAATATTCAAGTCAAGTCTAAAACAATGTCTAAGTAAGTGACACAAGCTAGCACATGAGATTTGATTTGCCACCATAGAATTAACTGGAAAACAACTTAAAGATTTTGTTTTGCATTTTTCATTCCAGTCACTTCTGTATAATGCTGACAAAATCTCTTTTATGCCTTATTATTATTTTCTAGTAAACATCCCAATCAGTCTAGGTTATGTTTTAATGGTTGTTTTTCTTCTTTAGGGAGAAAAATTTATTTCCAATTATTCTTCCAGAGCTTCCCCTTCTCTCTGGACTTTTCTAGCCTTACCCTCATCCTAGAAGCACATTTGCTTCCATGGATTATTGACCACTCCCTCAACTGAAAAAGAAAAATCAACTATATTTTCTATTCTGGCTTCTTTTAAAAAATGCTCATTTTAAAGATGTATATAAAATGTACTACCCCCCATTCTAACATATCTTCTGTATAAATATGGATAAAACAAAATTGAAACTGCACTCTATGCAGTTTTTTCCAAAGTATTCATTTAGTCATTATAGGATCACAAAATCTTCAAAAAGGAAGAAAAAACAACTGCTCTTATTTATTTCTATTGATAATTACACTAAATTTTTATAATATTTTATTCTTTTTGATCATGTATTTTCACCAATATGACAATGTATCTTTTTTTATTACTTCATATCATGATCCCACAGTTTAATTACATAATGTTATAGCATTTTATCTTGTGCATTGCATTCTTTACGGACACTATCTTGTAAGAGATAAATATACATTCTTTTCTGATGCAATACAAAAACCTAATAAAATCTTAAGCCAATTGCACTATGGGATCAATGATTCATCAAATAATTTATTTTTCTCATTCATACTGCCATTTAGAAGGTTAACTAAAGGGTTCCTTGGGCTTGCATTCATTAGGAATGTCTTAGCAGTGTAAACATAGTAAGCTATGAGTTAAAAATCACGAATAGTTATTTTGTTAATAAGAACAGAAGCACAATAGGAGAAACACTGAAAGAAGATGGACCTGCTTTATGTGAGGGCTTCTGTTAGGCATTAGTAAAAACACTGCCTAGGATTATTCATGAAACTTTTTGGATAGGTTGAGTATGAAGATAATTTGGGCAGCTCTGAATGGAAATTAAATGTGCTTCTGCTAGGTTGAAGTACTTATGTTATACAGGTATGGGACAATTTTTATACTTTGAAAGAATCTATTATGATCTATGTTTCCCTAAATCTCCTTGTGGATTTCTTTTACAAGAATATTTAGAAGAAATCACAATAGGTACCAAGCTATATAAAAATAGAGGTAGTTGTTACAAATTTGCTATAAATATTTAATGCTTTAAATAATAAATACCACTAATCCACTTTAAATAATAAATACCAATTATCCACTAATGAATTATGTTTCACATGCAAACTCTTTATCTTCTCTTATTTAAGTGGTGTTGATAACTTTTCTTCTCATTTTGATATTACAAGTGCAAAATACAGCACATGGAAGTTTGTTGATTTGGCCAAAGCTGGAAGTAAATAAGTTCAAATTAAGCCCACAGAATCTTGGTGAAATGTACCTGTACTTTCCCAGTGTTTTTAACTGTAGTTTCTGAGAATGTAGACAAAATACATCAATCATGTATTTTCTTCCCTGTAATATTTTTTGATTCATTACTTAGTGTTATGAACCTTTTAAGAAGACAATTTGAAAAATAAATTTTGTCAGAAAGAACATATGGATAGGATATAATAATAAGCCAAGCCAATGTGAAAGTGTCTTTTCTTTCCTGCATAGATAAAGAACAATTGGTTTAAGAAAAATATTTGTCTCAAACAATTTCTCTCAAAACATGTAGCCATTGCTACCTTGTTTCTAACACTTGATATGATAGAGAAATTGCCTAATGCAGAACAAAATTCATTTTTTCTTAATAATTTACACAATTGATAATATATATAATTCCTCTCTAATTTAATTCTGCTATGATTTGTTTCTCAGATGATTTCCTTTCCCTTTATTTCTCTTTCATTTTATATTGCCATTAAACTTGTTAGTAAATTTCTGGAGGATTTTGTTTTGTTATAATCTTTAGATTTTTTTTGGTATAATTCCTTTGTTAATGTTACATCTTTGTCCATAACTTATTATTTCTATTCATTCCCATGTAGATCCAGTTTCTTTGTATCAAATGATTATAAAAATATATTTTTAAGTTTCTTTCTGGTTCCTCTAAGAAATCTTTTCCAGAAATCTACTCTTCCCCAAATCTACAAATTATGTATTTCATTTATGGGCTATGGTGTTATATATTTAATACAGCATATAATTGCTTTTGTTACTTTTCTTTTACAAAATATAAAATAGATAGATGCAAAAATGATGCTAAATTAAACATTTTTAAAAACATAATTTCCCTTGGACTATTCTCTGTTGGGATGATGAAATAATTCATTTCTCCTATTTATATATCACGATAAACTGAGATATTGAATTTATTCTCCACCGCAGAGCTGTATATCTATTCATCAAATGGAGGTCTATTGGAAATGGATATGCACACTTAATTTTCTCATCCTGTCCCTCCACATTCTGAATATATATGATGTAATAAACAATTTAACAGACATAGAAAAAGCCACCAGGCCCTTCAAATCTTTGTCTCTACCTAAAACCTTTAAGGTAGTGAGAGGACCACTTTTCCTTTGCAATTTAAACCAATTTCTGATCTATTCTGTGGAATTCTTCACTACCTAATTTACTTAAGATGTCATCATTCATATTTTAGTCAAAAATATGATAAGCAAATAAAGCTGAATATTATATGTTTTTAATATTCTGAAAACCACTTTTAATCTCCTCCATTTTTTACAAAATATCAAAATGTTAACTGGCATTGAAGAATAATATTTACTTACAAATGATTATTAAAATTCATGTTCAACCTCAAATATAAGGCTGTAAGAAACAGTCACTGTTAGATCCCAGGTTAAAAATGTTGGTGACAGGCCAAGATTCAAGCAGGAATTTATTAGAATGCCAGCATGGTGGGGGTATGAAGAGAAATTTTAGCCCTCCTGCCCAGGTTGGGAATGCTCCTTTTGAGCTGGGGTGATTGGGTGGTTTTACAGAAAGGGCAGGTGGTTTGACATGAAGATATAGGTTGGGAAAGTACCAAGTTAGCTATCTCAGAGTAGAGCATAATGTTCCAAGAAGTTGGGGAAGGAATGTCCTGTGGCCTTGTGAGGATGGTGTTAAGCAAGGGCCAGAACAGGATATTCTGTGTTTGAGCACATACAAACTCAGGAGGCAGGAGATTACATGCTAACCATCACTTTTCTTTTTTAAGATAGATGTGCTCCTATTCAATTCATTCCCACAGAGAAATTGTCACTTGACATAATTCTCTACCTCACCCTTTATGACATTTATGAAATTAGGGTGTTGGTTGCAATGATCTGACAACTGATAGAACTATATTTTTCCAAGTTCACTTTACTCCCACATAAAGTTGTTTAACATATTGAATAGTACAAATCAATTATTTTTTTCTCCTGAGAATATCTTTTTACACAAAATCTTTTTCATGGCCTTTCTCATCTCTGAATTCTCCATATATAGATAAAGATTGAATATAAGAATAATTATGGTATAAAATAGTGCAAATACTTTACCCTCAGGGAAGGCTGTAAGAGGTTTAAAACAGGTGAATATTAATTCCCACCCACTAATAATGCTACCACAGTGATTTGAGCCACAAATTTAGAGAGGGCTTTACATCTTCCTTCAGCTGAGTGATTCCTTCAGGTGAATAACATAATGCCATAAGATTCAAAGGGGGTGACAAACATTATTAAAACAACCATTCTTGAGTTGACAACTGCAAGGACACTAGTGATGTAGATATCAGTACAGGAAACATTCTCAAAAAGGAAAATTGCACACTAATAATGAATTATTTCATTGGGGGCACAGAAGACTAGCTAAAATATTACAGAAAACTGGGTGAAGGAATGGAGAGCCCTGCTACCTCAAGTAGCTACCATTAGGAGCCTGCATCCTGTCTTGTTCATGGTAATCACATAGCAGAGTGGTTGCAGATGGCAACACAACAATCAAAGGTGATGCATACAAGGATGAAGATTTCAGTCATTCCAAAGAAGTGCATGGAAAACACCTAAACATGATACTACCAAAGGAGATATTTTTACTCCATTAGCAGATCAATAATCAATTTTAGAGTCACACAGGGGATAGCAGATATCCATAGTTGATAAATGACTAAGGAAAAGTACATTGGTGGTTGAAAAAGAAAGCTTCATTGAATGGAGACAGGATCAGGCATTTTTCCCAAGAAAAGGACAACATAAAAGATAAGAAAAGAACAAAGCAAATTATGTTTAGTTCTGGTCTAAGAATGTCCCATGAAGATGAATTCTGATATGATCCTCTGATGTTATATATATTAAGTTTATTATATGCTATATACAATCTGTTAAGTATCTGAAAAATATAAAAACATCAACAGATATTTGGATGATACAATCACAGTATGGTCACAAGTATTTAAAAACCATCAAAAAATCATGGAAACAAATGCATACTTAGTATTTATTATATTTTCTCTTAGGAATCATAATTAAATTCTCTACTATTTTTAATGTTTTCAAAATTTGTTATATTGATGACACTAAATATGTATTTTATCCAGATTTGAAAATATAATGTTTAACATATTACTTTTTCCAAAATGGAAAATTCCATATTTAAGTAACAATGAAAATTTATTTAACTTTATGATGGAATTTATTTATATTGATAATTTCCTATTGTGCTCTGTATTTATAGTGGCTTTCTCGATTATGTATTATTCCCTTCCCCAGCATGATATAGATCATTTTTCTGGATTTTCTTTATGCATATGATCAAGAAATGCAATTGAATTTATTTTTTTCAATTTTATTTTAGTTTTTATTTTTAAACATTTATTTTATAGATATTTTTGCAAACATACTTTACAGAATTCCTCTATGTCCTTTACCCAGATTCCATAAGGGTTAACATCTTACATAAACATTGGACCAAAATCAAAAACAAGAAATTAATATTGCTTAATATTCAGACTGTATTAAAATGTCAAACATTGTCCTTTTAATGTCCTCCACACAAACCTTTTTGATCCATGAGGCAATCCAGGATCACACATTGTATTGTTGTTATGTCTTTTCACTCTTCTCCTATTTGGGAGAGAGAATCTTCTTTTTAAACAAATCAATCTTAGTGATACATATTAAAACATAAAACCATATAAAGTGTACAATCAATGGTATTCAGTGTAACAACATACTTGTGCATTCATCACTTCAATCATTCTTAGAGCACCTTCATTATTCCAGAAATAATAATAAACAAAAAAATCCTCATCATCTCTCAATCTCTGTATGTCCCCGTGCCATACATAGCTGTGTTCTTTTTCCTTCTCTCTAGTGTAGTTGTATTTACAATTTGTAAGACCTCTCTGATATATTCATTATCATCAATATTTGTGTTTTAGATGAGGTTTCATGAGCTTATACAGTCTCATGTTAGAGTTTTTAGCTTTCCTTCTAGTAATATACATGACCTTAGACTTCCCCTTTCAACCACTATTGGGACAGTTTTTAAGTCTTTCTTTACCTTGCTTGACTTCAACTCTTAAATATATTACAATTATTTTTAGGATGAGATTCAGTATGCATTTGTCTGAAACCTCCCATAAATAATTTCAGATTATGCATTTTTAGCAAAAATACCAAATAATTGTGTTGTGTCTTTTTAGTTTATGGAAATTCCCATTATCAGCAATGTCAACTTTTATCACCTTGGTTAAGATGTTATGGTCAGGATAATGTTAGTCATTTATTTTTTATTTTATTTTTTAAAAGATACTTAAATTACATAAATGTTATATGGAAAATATAGAGGATACTCATATGACCTGCTCCCTGTACCTCCCACATTTTACCATATTAACAAATTCCTTCATTAATGTGATACATTCATTGCAATTGAAGAACACATTTTGGAGCATTGCCACTAAGAATGGATTATAATTTGCACTGTAGTTTACACTTTCTCCCGCACAATTCTGTAGGGTATAGCAAGATATTTAATGGCTTGTATCTGTCATTGCAGTGTCATTCAAGATGATTCCCAAGTCCCAAAAATGCCCCTGTATTATGATATGTTTTTCCCTCTCCCTGCTTTCAAAACATACACAGCTTCCACATTAATGATATATTTTTTCCATTGCCAGAATCACAATAATTCTATAGTAGAATACCAGTAGGCCTACTGTAGTCCATAGCTCATTTCCCAGTTAGGAGGTTTCTGGAATGGTGATGTCCATTCCACCTCTAGGTGATAAGGAGCTTTGATCCAAATGGTTGATGTATGTGACTCTTTACTTTGAGTTGTAGACTTTCTTAGTTCTTTGGTATGGTGGTTGTCCACCATCTTTTCCTTTTTAGTTGTCCTGTGTGATTTCATTGAACTGGATAACAAGTGTTGCACTCCAATGAGATTCAAGGCCCAATTGGCACATGGACAGCCCAAAGATTTAAGTTAATTGGAAATACACTTACCAATTCTTGTACTAATTATAGGTTAAAAAAAAAGAACAGTATAGCCATGTGTAGGAAAACCACAATTGAGTCCAGCTCTGTCCCACAGGGGAGCATAAATTCCAAAGTAGGGCCCACAGACAAGGCACCAAACTCCTAAGCTATCTGTCATGTTATAGTGTCTGTGTGTCTCCAGAGTCCTCAGGAGCCCAGTTATTTGGGGTAGTATTTACTTTGCCTTTCAAGGAGATACTGCTGTGATGTGCATAAGCATAACCTTTGGAAGACCTTCCCACACACTTGTAAGACTCTTAGTCATATAAATACATTTGTTTTTACACTTTTCCACTTTTGGTAAAGGTCTTTTTCCAGTTGTATTGTTGGTTGATGCCAGGGAGTCTAATCCCCGGGAGTCAAGTCCCACAACAGGGAGAATTTATTGCATTTTTCTTCAGAGTTCACCTAAAAGATAGGCCACATTTCAGTAACAAGGAGTCTCTAAGGAGGTAACTCTTAGGCACCCTAAAATAATAGTCTAACTTTCAGTAATATCACAAGGTATAAGATCAATATGCAAAAATAGTAGCATTTCTGTATACCAATAATGAACAAGTTGTGGATGAAATCAAGAAAAAAATCCCATTTACAATAACAACTAAAAGTATCAAATACCTAGGGGTAAATATAAGAAAAGATATAAATGATTCATATGTAGAAAACTACATAAAACTGTTAAAGGAAATCAAAGAAGACTTAAATAAATATAAAAACATTGCCTGTTCAAGGATAGGAAGAGTAAACATCATTGAGAACTCTATCCTACCCAAACTAATCTACAGATTTACCACATCCCAATAAAAATCACCACAGCATTTTTACTGAAACTATGCAATTGATTTGGAAGGTCAAGTGTCCCTAAAAGTCAAAGATGTATAGAAAAAGAAAAATGAAATTGGAGGAAACACACTACTTGAATTTCTAAGTACACAGCTACTGTGGTAAAAAGTCATGGTATTGGCAACAGGATAGAAATACTTTCCAATGGAACCGAATTGAGAATTCTGATATTGATCCTCAAATGTATAGTCATCTGATATTTGGTGGCCTGAGAGAAAATGGCATCTTCAACAAATGGTTGTTGAAGAACTGGATATCCATATCCAAAAGAATGAGAGAGGAGTACCATCTCACACCTTATACTAAAAATAACTCTGGATGGATCAAAGATCTAAATATTAGAGCCAAGACCCTAAAGACCTTTGCAGATAATGTAGGGAAGTATCTACATGATCTTGTCTTAGGAAATGGTTTCATGACTTTCACACCCAAAGCAAGACCAATGAAAGAAAAAATAGTTAAATGGGAACTCCTCAAAAATAAAACTTTTGCATGTCAAGGGAGTTTGTCAAGAAAGTGAAAAGGCAGTCTTTTCAATGGGAGAAAACATTTGATAAATATATATCTAATAGGAGTGTAATATCTAACATATATAAAGAAATCCTACACCTTGAAAATAAAAAGACAACCCATTTATAAAAAATGGGCAAATGATTTGAATAGACACTTCTCCAAATAAGAAATACAAATGGCTAAAAAGCACTTGAAAAGATGCTCGCATCACTAGCTTTTAGTGAAATGCAAATCAAAACTACAATGAGTTATCATCTTACACTCAATATACTGGCAGCTATTGAAAAGAAAAGAGGAGTACAACTGTTGGAGAGGGTGTGAAGCAATTGGAATCCCATCTACTGTGGGTGGAAATGTAGAATGGTCCAGACTTTTTTAAAAACAGCATGGTACTGGCATAAAGATAGACACATAGCCCAATGGAACCAAACTGATGGTTCAGAAACAGACCCTCACATCTATGGCCAAGTGACTTTTGACAAGCCTGTCAAACCCACCCAGCTGGGAAAGAACAGTTCATTCAACAAATGGTGCTGGGACAACTGGGTATCCATAGCCAAAAGAATTAAAGAAGGCCTCTGTCTCACACCTTATACAAAAATTAACTCAAAATGGATGAAAGACATAAATATAAAAGCAAGTACAATAAAGCTCTTAGAAGAAAATGTAGAGAAACCTCTTCAAGACCTGGTTGTAGGTGATGGATTCTGAAACCTTATACCAAAAGCACAAACAATGAAAGAAAACATGGATAAGTGGGACCTCCTCAAACTTAAACACTTCTGTGATTCAAAAGAATTCATCAAGAATGTGAAAAGGCAACCCATTCAATGGAATAAAATAATTGGTAACCACATATCTGTTAAGGGTTTGATTTTCATTCTATATAAAGAAATCATAAACTCAATAACAAAAGAGCCAGCACTCCAATTTAAAAATGGGCAAAAGATTTAAATAAACATTTCTCCAAAGAGGAAATACAAATGGCCAAAAAGCATTTGAAAAAAATGTTCCACATCACTAGCTGTAAGGGAAGTGTAAATTAAAACAACAATGAGATATCAGCTAATTCTGCATAGAATGGCCATTATTTTTTAAAAAAAGAAACAGAGAACAATAAGTGCTGGAGAGGATGTGGAGAAATAGGAACACTCCTTCACTGTTGGTGAGAGTGTAAAATGGTGTAGCCTCTGTGGAAGATAGTTTGGCAGGTCCTCAAGAAACTAAATATAGAACTGCTATATGATCCCTCAATTTCTCTACTAGGAATATATTCTGAAGAACTAAAAACTATGACATGTACAGACCGATGTTCATAGCAGTGTTATTCACAATTGCCAAAAAATTGAAATGACCCAAGTGTCCATCACCAATGAATGGATAAACAAAATGTGTTATATACATGCGATGGAATACTTTGCTGCAGCAAGAAGAAATGAAATTGGGACACATGTGATAACATGGATGAATCTTGAAAACCTTATACTAAATGAAGTAAGCCAGGCACAAGAGGACAAATATTGCATGGTCTCATTAATATGAACTAAATATGAAGAATAAGTACATGTAGTTAAAACTTATAGTATAGGTTTTTAGGAGATAAGAGGAAGTTTGGGAAGAAATACTGATGCTTAATGTATGTATAAGCCTTAACTTGACTATAAAGTGTGGAAATGGATAGAGTTGATGGTAACACATTATGGTGAGTAGCAACTGGTTTATAAATGGGATTGTGGCTGAAAAGGGTAGTGTGAGGAAGTAAATGTCAATTAAAGGAAAGCTAAATATTTGAAATAATCTAAATTATAATCTATAACAATGAACACAGAGGAGGATAAGAATTGCGGTTGAGGGTACAAATGAAAGAGTGCTTTTCTGTGAGCTAGAGGAGATGTACATCACTATTGCAGGGTGGTGGTAATGTGAAGAAGCATGGAAAAACTAAAATTGGTGTGAACTATAGACTGTGGTTAATAGCAATACTATATTATTCTTGCATCAATGCCAAAGGTGTATTGTGTTGATAATGGAAGTGTATGGAGAAAGTGTGCCAAGGGTATGCTATGGACCATGGTTCGTGGTAATAGTCTGATGATATTATCTCAGAATCTGTAACAAATGTTCCAGCATGGTGTGGTATGTTGGTGAAGGGGTGTTGTATGTGAATTCTACATGTGTGTATGATTGTTTTGCCAGTTCACAACCTCTGTAATAAAATATATATTTAAGAAATAGGGTGGGTTGAGAGAAAAATACACTAAATTTAATACAGGGACTGTAATTAGTGGTTATATTTTGATGACTCTCTTGCATAATTTGTAACAAATATTTCACAACAATTCAAAGTGTTGGTGGAGGGGTGATGTATGAGATCCCCATATGATCTTATGTATGTTTATTTTGTAAGTTCACAATCTTTACCATACACTTATTGTTTATGCATGTCATGCATGAATAATATTCTTCAATAAAAAATTTATTTAAAAAATATATAGGGGCTTCCCATATACCCTGCCCCTTCTTCTCCCATACTTTACCCCATTAACAACATCTTTCCTTAGTGTACTACATTACTTACAATTGATGAAATATATTGAAGCATTCCTATTAACCATGGACTATATTTTACATTATACTTTGCACTGCACAAATTTATAGGTTTTGACAAAATGTGTAATGACCTGTATCCATCATTGCAATGTCATTCAGGACAATTCTAATGTCCACAAAATGCCCCATGTTACATCTATTCATTCCTCTCCTTCCCCAAAGAACCTCTGGCAGCCACTGTCTACATTAATGACACAAGTACTTCCATTGCTAAAATAATGTCTAATTAAGACCATAGTTGCATTCCTCCCTTATGTTTCTTCATTCCTCAACCTTGAGGATTTGGGGAAGGTGAATGTCCACACCATTTCCGATTTAAAGGGGTCTTAACTCCCATGGGACAGATGGAAGCAACTGCCTTGTTTGCAGGTGTAGATATTCTGTTTTTTGGGATGGCCTTTGTCCATCATCAATTTTCTGTTAGTTGTCCTGAGCAAGTCCAATGACAAAGAGAGTCCGAGTTGCAACTCCGCTGAGATTCAAAGCTCAACTGGTAAATAAGCAGACCAAAAATTTGAATCTCTATGACAAATATTTCATGAATATAAAGCTAATTATAGGTTCAAATAAAAGGAGCAGAAAAGTCATGTGTAAGGACATGATAAATAAGTCTAAACCTTTACATTGGGGAGCATGTATTCCAAAGTAAGGCCCACTGATAGGGTGCCAAATTCCTCAGCTTGTCTGCTCTGCTTATTGTGTCTAGATGTCTCTAAAGCCCTCAGGATCCCCACTGTTTGAGGCACTGTGTACTGTGGCAGTCAATGAGATCCTGCTGAGATGTGCATAAGTTTAACTTCCTATGTCTTAAAACTTCTATTACTCACTTCATAATTCTTATAATACAGCCTCAGCTTCTTTTTCTATGTAGATAGTCACAATAATTTTGAATAACAGTTTTATAATTTCCTTTGAAATTTTTATAATTTCAAAACTTTTCTTCTTATCAAACTATGTTGACAGGGCCTCTAGAACAACATTGGATAAAAAGGTGACAATAGATAGGCTTTAATTGCTCCTGATTAAGTGAAAGCTTTTTCCTACTCAACATTGAAATATTCACTCTAAATTTACTTTTTTCTTTTTTTCAGATAACCTGTATCAGATGAGAGAAATTTTCTTATAATTTTTTCTGATAAGAATTTCTGCCTCATTTTTTAAAAAAAATTCTGTGAAAGAATCATATATATTTTTCTCCATTCGCATGTGGATCTCTAATTTAGAAGGATCTATTTTTGGTAAACATATATCAGTCATGAATTGTTGTATAGAGATGATTTCACGTTGCTAATATGGTATTTGGAATGTACATATAAAATCGTGAATGAGATTGTACCATAATAACTTTCTTGTTTGGATTTGATATTAAAGTTATACTGTTTTATAAAGTGAATTAAAAACATTCTTCTCTATTTATTTTCTGAAGGAGTTTAGAGTATCTGAATAAACTGTTCCTTCAATATTTAGTAAAACCTGCTATAAAAGTTTGTAAAACTGGTGTTATATATTATAAAAACTGTTTAAATTTACTTTAAATGTTTACAGAAACTTTCAATTTTCTTTGAATTCCTGAATCACTATTGGCTGTCATGGTTTTAGTTTTTAATTTTTTATGTATTTGAATAGATTTTATATTAATTGTAGGTATGTTCTCAAATGCCATTTCATGGTATTTTATATGATATACATTAGTCAATATGTATTTGTGAACTCAAACTTTTAAAAGAGTTAGAAACCTGTGTAGTATATGAATTGATATTATGTTAAATCCCAATTGAGTTTAGGGTAGGACTTCGTAGTCAAGCATGTCAGTTCAATAGAGAAAAAGAATATTAACAATAAGGGAGATCCAAAAGTTTTATAAATAGTTTTACATAAATTTAATTGCACTACAAATTTAAAGGAAAGAATGTTTTTCAGATAATTTTGGAGTGGGGAATTATGTATAAGAAATTGTGCACACATAGTAAACTTCTTAAGTGTTCATATTTTGATTGTATGTTTCTTTTCATTTTTTCATTCCTTTTATATTATTGTTCTTTCATTTGTATACTACCAATTTTCTAGTTTCCTATCATGGATACTTAGCTCATTAATTTTGAACATCTGATATTTAAATTTTCACCATTTAACCTTATAAATAATCTGCTAATAATGCATTCATTTACTAATGACTTAACTAATATTATTTTAAAGGAATTTCATTGAAATTTAATGCACATATAGAAAACTACACAATCATAAGTTTCACTGAGTGAACTTTTGCACGAACATGCCCATATCACCACCATATAGATCATGAAATATAACATTTGCAGAAACACAAAACACTCCTTCCTCTAGTCTCCAAAAGTAACTGCAATCCTAACATATAATAACGTATTTAGATTAATCTATTTTAAACATCCCCTATGTTTAATCATATAAAATTTGCTCTTTCTGTCTTCTTTTTTCTGCATTATTATACTGTGAGATTGTGATGCTTTTCTGTATCATAAGCTCTGGTAATTCCTTAATTTCATTATTGGTATTTTATTGTATGAATATACCATCAACTATTCATTCTATATTTGAGTTCTTAAAAGTTTATGGCTGAGGAATTGTGTGAAGATGGCATCAGATTAGGTAAGCAAGGCTCAGCTCTCTCACAAAAACAACAGAGAAAGAGCCAAAAGCTGCCTGAGGGACCAGCTTTGGGGATCAGCAGACAAGGAGAGTGCTTCACACCTCCCAGGAGACTGAGGGACAGAGAGAAGAAGCACCTGAAACAACAAACTGTGAATTATTAAATGACCCAGCCACTGGCATAGGCTCCACTTGCCCATACTCATTTATTAAGTGGGAGTAAAACCCCTGGCTCATTGTAGCTGACTGAGACGGGAGCAGATGCCTTCCTCCTTGTCAGCTGTTACAAGGAAAAGGGAGGAGAAGTTGGGGATTTTTTCTTCAGTGAATTCAGCCAGTGGAGCCCACTTTGAATCTTTACTCTGGCCCAACCAGAACAAAGCAAAATGGAGAGAGATACACCTCCATGGAAAGGTGTACCAAATAGAGCCATTTGCTGGCCAGTCTTGAAAATGCACAGACAAAAACTACACTTGGGTCTCTCTGTTCTCTAACTTCTGGGAAAATAAATGTGCCCCATTAGTAAGTCCCTCACATGATTTTGACAATGTTAGACACATTGGATAAGGTGAACTAAATATCAAAGAAGAGTGGTGAAAAAATAATAACAACAGAGAAATAATTTAGTCATCAGAGTAAATTCACAAAAATATTTAGATGTCTAGAAATTAAAAAAAACAAAAAATTACAAGCCATACTAGGAAACAGGAAGAGATGGCTGAGCCAAAATCAAGTATCCTGAAGAGATACAGGATACAATACCATTAATCAGTGGTAATCACACAAATCTCCTAAGTCAATTTAAAGAATTAAAAGAAAATATGCCTAAAGATGTAAAGGATATTATGAAGTCATTGGGTGAGCAAAAGAACCATTGGAAAGTCTGCAACAAAAAAGTAACAGACCTTAAGGAAATGAAAGGCATGATGGGTGAGATTAAAATAAGAAGAGATGCAGATGTGGTTTAAGTAGTTGGAATCTCGTCTGCCATATGTGATGCCCTGGGTATGGTTTCTGAGGCCTTCTGGTGAGGGACTGTCCCACACCTGTGGCAGACTGACAGCCCACACCCACAGAGAGCTGATGGCCCATGCTCAGACCCATGGATAGCTGACAGCCCATGTCCATCCCAACAGAGTGCTAGTGGTCTGCACCCATGGAGAGCTGGTGGAAAGATGATGCAACAAAGGGAAGTCAAGAAGACACAGAGGAAATGCATTACAAATAGAAAGAGAAAGGAGACAGCAAGCACAAGCAGTAAGTGGGGGGGGGTGCAAATAAATAAATAAATAAAATCTTTTTTAAAATTTTGTCTTTAAAAAAATAAATATCTTTGTGCCTAATCTGGTTCTCTGGCCCTTAGTGATTTCCAATTTTATTCCATTGTATTCAGGGAAATTACTTTGTATAATCTCAATCTTTCTGAATTCAATAAGAGTTGTTCTGTGGCCTAGCATGTGGTCTATTTTGGAGTATGGTCGAAGCCCACTCAAGAAGAATGTGTATTTGGGTGTAACATCATGTAGATATCTATTAGGTCCAGCTCCTGTAATGTACTATTCAGAGGCTTTATTTCTTTATTGATTCTCTGTCTAGATGTTCTGTCTAATGGTGATAATGGCGTATTAAAATCCCCTACTATAACTGTAGAGGCATTTATGTCTCCTCTTAGCTTTTCCAGTGTTTGCCTCATGTATTTTGATGTGCCCTGATTAAGTGCAAAAATGTTTATTGTTGTTCTTTCTTCTGAAAAGATTATCCCTTTTACTAATATATAGTATCCATCTTTGTCTCTTACAATAGTTTTGCATTTAAAGTCTATTTTGTCTGATATTAGGATAGCTACTCCTGCCCTTTTTTGGTTATTGTTTACTTGTAAAATTGTTTTCCAGCAATTTATTTTCAGCTTCCTTGAATCCCTGAGTCTAAGGTGGATTTCTTGTAGACAACATATAGATGAGTCATATTCCTTTATCCTTTCTGCCAGTCTGTGTCTTTTGACTGGTGAGTTTAATCGATTAACATTCAGTGTTATTACTCCCAAGGAATTTCTTACATCAGCCATATTTTCTTTGGATTTATGTATGTCATATGTTGTTTTTATTTCTCTTTTTGTCTTTTTAGGTATTCTTACACTCTCCTCTAACTCTATTTCTCCTGTTTTTTACTTTCAACCTGTAAAAATTCCTTTAGTATTTCTTAAAGTACAGGTTTCTTATTGGCATATTCTCTTAATTTCTGTTTATTTAGAACTGTGTGGGAGACAGTACAGTCTACAATGTGAACTATGGTCCATGCTTAGTGGCAAAGCCCCAGGATGTATATGTCCATTGCAGGTGATGTGCCACACTAATGAAGGATGTTTATGTGGAAGGTTGTGGGAAGTGTGGGAGGTGGGGCTTATGGGAATCCCTATATTTTTTGTGTAACATTTTTATGTAATCTAAGTATCTTTTAAAAAAAATAGTTAAAATAAATAATAAATAAGAGGCAGATAAGAGCATTTTGAATGGCTTGAAGTCAGAATTAGTGATTTCAAAAACAGAACTTCTGAACTGGAAAAGACAGAACAGGAAGTGAAGAGAATGGTTAAAATAAAACAGTGTATCAGGTAACTGAATGACAATGTGGAATGCAAAAACATATGCACTGTCATAACCTAGAAGGAGAAGAAAATGGAAAAAGACTAGAAAGAATATTTGAGGCAATAATGACTGAAAAATTTTCAACCCTTAGGAAAGACATAAATATCAATATCCAAGTGCAATGTAGCCCAAACAGAATAAATTCAAATAGACCTATCCCAACATACCTACTATTCAAAATGAAAAAAATATCAGAGATAAAGGGAAGATTTTGAAAGCAGCAAGAGAAAAGCAAAGCATCACATACAAGGGAACCTCAATACGATTAAGTGCCAACCTCTCATCAGAAACCATGGAGGAGATAAGAAAGTGGTATGATGTATTTAAGGTGCTGAAAAAGAAAAACTGCCAGCCAAACATTCTGTATCCAGTAAAGCTGTCCTTCAAAAATGAAGGGGAGTTCAAAGACTTCACAGACAAACAAAACCGAAAGAATATGTTACCAAAAGATCAGTATTATAAATGATATAAAAGGAGTGCTGCAGCCTGAAAGGTAAAAGCAAGGGCAAGAGACTTGGAGAAGAGTGTAGAAATGAAGATTATTAGAAAGGGTAAATTAAAGGGTAAAAAAGATAGACAATAGTATGATATGACAACATAAAGAACAGGTCAAAATTGATGAAATAAATAATGCCTTTGCAGTAATAATATTGAGTGTCAATGGCTCAAACTCCCAGTCAAAAGGCATAGAATAACAGAATGGATTAAAAAATATGATCCATGTATATGTTGTCTGAAAGACATTCATCTCAGATATAAGGACACATGAGGTTAAAGGTGAATGGTTGGAAATAGATATTCCATGCAAATAGTAAACAAAAAAATCTGGTGTAGCAATGTTAATATCAGACAAAATAAATTTTAAACACAGACTGTTATAAGGGATAAAAAAGGTCATTACATAGTCATAAAAGGGACAATTCAGCAAGAAGAAATAACTGTACTAAATATTTATGCACCTAGCTTCAGTGCCCAAGATACATGAGGCACACACTGGCAAAGCTGAAAGGAGAAATAGATAACCATACAATAATAATTGGAGAATTCTATACACCACTCTTATAGTGAGTAGAACACCTGAACAAAGGATAAATAAAGAAACATAGCATTTGAATAATAGAAATAAAAAATGGATTAGACCAAACAGATATCTATAGAGCATTGAATCCCAAAACAGCAGAATATACACTCTTTTGAAGAGATCATGGATCTTTCTCCAAGACAGACAATATGTTGGGTCACAAAACAAGTTTCAATAAATTTTAAAAGTTTGAAATTATATAAAACACTTTCTATGCTCATAATAGAATGAAGCTGGAATTCAATAATGGATGGAAAAATGGAAAATTCATAAATACATGGAGATTAAACAACACAATCTTAAACAATCAGTGGGTCAAAGAAGAACTTGGAAGAAAATTCAGGAAATATTTGAGATGAATGAAATTAAGAACACAACTTATAAAATTCCACAGGTCACAACAAAGGCAGTGCTGAGAATGAAATTTATAGCCCTCAATTCTTATATTAAAAAAGAAGAAAGAGCTAAAATTGAAGACCTAACTGCACCCCTGGAGGAACTAGAAGAGGAATAGCAAACTAATCCCAAAGCAATCCAAAGGAAAGAAATAGTAAAGATCAGAGCAGAAATAAATGAAATTGAGAACAAAGAAACAATAGAGAGAATCAATGAAATAAATTGATCTTTGAGAAGATCAACAAAATCAAACCCTGAGCTAGACTGACAAAGAAAAATAGAGAAGATGCAAATAAATAAAATCAGAAATGAAAGGAGGGACATTACCACTGACCCCACAAAAATAAGAGAGATCATAAGATGATACTATGAAAAACTGTATGCCAAGAATCTACAAAATGTAAACAAGATGAACAAATTCCAAGAAACACACATGGGCCTCCTACACTGACCCGAGAAGAATTATAAATCCTCAACAAACTAATCACAAATGAACAGATTGAAATAGTCATGAAAAACCTCCTAAAGATGAAAAGGCTGTGACCAGATGACTTCACAGGTTAATTCTAACAATCATTAAAGACGACCTAGTACTGATTTTGCTCAAGCTCTACCAAAATTTGAAAAGGAAAGAATTCTACCAGAGTCATTTTTTGAAGCCAAAATAACTCTAATATCAAAACCAGATAAAGATAGTATCAAAAAAGAAAATGACAGTTCAATATCTCTAATGAATATAGATGGAAAAATCCTCAACAAAATACTTACAAACTGAATCCAAAAGTAGATTAAAAAAGTAATAGACCATGATCAAGTGGGTTTTATCACAGGCATGCAAGGATGGTAAAACACAAGAAAATCAATCAGTGTAATAAACCACATTGAGAAACTGAAGAAGAAAAATCACACGGTCCTCTCAATTGATGCAGAAATGGCATTTGAAAAAATACAGCATCTTTTTTTGATAAAAACACTCCAAATGATAGGACTAGAAGGAAGTTTTCTCAATATGATAAACTGCATATATGAAAAACCGACGGCTATCATTGTACTTAAAAGTGAAAGAATGAAAGCTTTCCCACTAAGAGCAGGAACAAGAAATGGATACTCACCGTCACCATTATTATTCAATATTGTGCTAGAAGTTTTAGCTACAACAAATATGCTAGACAAAGAAATAAAAGGCACCCAAATGGGAAAGGAAGAAGTAAAACTTTCACTATTCACTGATGACACGATCCTATATTTAGAAAATCATGAAAAAATCCACAGAAAATGTACTAGAATTAGTAGATGAGTCCAGCAAAGTAGAAGGATGCAAGATTAATACGTAAAAATAATAGAGTACATAAACACTACTGATGTGCAACTGAGGAAAAAATTCAATTTACAATAGTGACTAAAATAATCAAATTTTTAAGAATAATCTTAAGCAAGGACATAAAGGACCTGTATTCAGAAAACTACAAAACACTGCTAAAAGAAACCGAAGAAGACTTACATAAATGGAAGGACATTCTGTGTTTATGGATTGGAAAACCAAATAACATTAAAATGTCAATTTTAATGAAACTGATTTTCAGATTCAATGCAATCCCAATAAAAACCCCAATAACATTTTTTTTTTTTTGCAGAAATTGAAAAACCAGAATTCAAATATATTTGGGAAGGTAAGGGGCCTTGCATAGCCAAAAATGTTTTTAAAAAGAACAGCAAAGCAGGAGGACACTCACTTCTTGACTTTAAAGCATATCACTCTATCTTAAAGATTTGTGGTAGGTGGTAGTTTCTTAAACCTTATGCCTACAGCACCAGCAATAAATAAATAAATAAATAGGACCTTCTCAAAATTAAACACTTTTGCACCTCCAAGGGCTCTTTCAAACGAGTGAAAAGGCAGCCATCTCATTGGGAGAAAATATTTGGAAATAAAAATTTGATTAGGGTTTAATATCATTGATATATAAAGAAATCATACAAGTCAGCAATAAAAAATCAAACTATCCAATTAAAATATGGGCAAAAGACTTGAAAAGACAACTGTCCAAATAACAAATATAAGTGGCAAAGAAACATAAGAAAAAATGTTCAACACCCCTAGGGATTAGGTAAATGCAAATCAAAACTATGAGATATCATTTCACACTTATTTTACTGGCTGTTATTAAAAAGTCAGAAAACTAAATATTGGAGAAGATGTTTAAAGATGTTCAAACTGTTGGTGTGAATGTAGAATGATACAGCCAATATGTAGAACTGTTTGGCATTTGCTAAGGAAGTTGAATATAGACTTACCATGGGACCGGGCAATACCATTGCTAGGTGAAAACCCAGAAGAACTGAGAGCAGTGACAAGAATACACATCTGCACATCGATGTTTATAGCAGCCTTATTCATGATCGCCAAAAGTTGGAAACAAACCATGTGTAATGGAGTTTCAATTAAAGGCCATGGCAACTGAAAGAATAGAAGGTCACCCTGGAATGTAGGA
>JAKSZT010054442.1:99859-149302 GCA_026826555.1 Tolypeutes matacus | reverse complement strand
CATTTTAGTAAAATGTAAACTGTCAAGTATCTATTGAATTTATATATATATATACATATTTTCTTTGTTCTAAAGCCAAAATAAAAGCCGCACCTTATGAGGTGGCAGGGCTCTTCTCTGCATATCTGATGGAGAGTCCCCTGATCCCAGTTTTTCTTCTCTTTGTCTTATTCTTTCTTTCTCATCTACGGCACCGTTTTCACGGACCCAGAGCCTGACCGGCAACACATGTGTCCATCAACTGATGAATGGATGAATGGATAAACAAATTGTTGAGTATATACATGATGGAATATTATGCAGCAGTAAGAAGAAATGAATTTTTTAAACATATGACAACATGGATGAACCTGGAGGACATTATGTTGAATGAAGTGAACCAGACACATAAGGACAAATACTGTATGACTGTGCAGTTACGAATTAATATTTTATGTGAAATATAAATATATCATGTGAAATATGAATATGGGTAAAATAGTAAATATAAGAATGTTTTTCTTTGAAGCTGAACAAATCTAGGTTAATACTACAAAATGTTAATATCAGACAAAAAAAAGCATTTTACTAAGTGAAGGAGACAAGACACAGATGATTACATATTTTATGATTCCATTTATGCAAAATATAAATATAAATCAATTTAAAGATGAAATTCATTAGTGATTATGTAGGGCTTCAGTAGAAAATCTAAGGGGTGTAGAATTTTTCTTTTTGGAGTAATGAAATTGTTCTAAAAATTTTGAGATGATGAATGTACAACATTGTGAGTATACTAATAGCCATTGATTATACACTTATGATAGATCTTAAGGTATGTGAATATATCTCATTTAGACTGCTTAATAGACAAATAAATAATTGTGTAAGAATAGCCAGAAATAGCAGCTATGTACAGCAGGGGTACATAGAGAGACCGAGAGGTTAAGAATTTTCTTATTTGCTTGTTTGTCTGTTTATTATTATTATTAATGGAATAATAAAAATGCTCTAATAATGATTGAAGTGATGAACACCTACTATGTGATTAAAACAAAAGCCACAATTGTACATTTTGGATGGAATGTACGCTTTATTAATAGGTATCAATAAAATTGTCTTGTTTAAAAATGTGGCTATTCAATGTTCTCTTAAGTCCATATCTTTGGGGGATATATAAATATTTCTGTAGAGTGTATTTAGGATTGGATTTCTAGGACATGCGAACATGGTATGGTCAATTTTCAACAATTATTTTCCAAAGTATGTTTTTGTTTATATTGATTTACACACACCAGTAATTCATGAGTTTTCTAATTGTAACAAATTCTTGCAAACACGTGTTTTATTTAATCTGTCTATATGTTGGCTGATGTTTGAAAATCATACAATGAAACTACAACACTGAATATCAGACTAATCTGTGCATACATTGTTCCTCCCTGGTCTCTTGGCTAGTCCACCACTTAGGTGGCTCTCTAAATATTTAAAGAGTCATCTTACTCCCACTAAAACACCCAATTTTCTAATTGTCCTGTCAATAAGTTTTTCAGGTGCAAGTTATAATGGCAAATTCTATGAATATGGAATGTCTTATCATCTTATTACACATCTAGCATTGAGTCTTATCAAGTAACATTTCATAACAAAAATTAATGTGGCAGTGCATGCAACTCCAAGGAATTCACTTGTCTTACCATGTACCCATTATATTGTTGTAGTTGGTATGATGGTATGATGGAAAAACTTACTGAACATTAAAGTACCAATTCAGAGAATTCACTGTGAAAATCTGAGGCTTTATCTTTAAGGATGTACTGACCAATGTTTCTTTCATAGCCAGAATAATATCAAGGGGTATTAATAAAATCAAGTGTATCAAGGGAGGTAAGTGTAAGTAGTTAAATTTTCTTTTTACACCAAAAACCCACTAAGATAATTTTTGCTTCCCCTCCCACCATTTTTGTTCAACAATATCCTAGGTCTAAGTTACATAGAGGTTAAGTTTTCAACAGGGAACACAGCAGTGATTTTATTGAATTAGTAATTGAAAATACGACCTGGAAGTTTTGGGCTCCTCACACCTCTATTAAACAGACAATTAAGGGGTTGGATTGATAGATACTGATGAGTAGAGGAAATTTGGTGGCAGAATCACAATGAGTACAGAGATGAACAATATTCTCTATTCGTGGAATTCTATAAGGCACCTCTTAAAATTATCAAGACAAATGCAAAAGGTAGTGAAAAAATAAACAACAAATAATGCAAGCTATAAAGTCTAAATAAAATCTCATGCTAAATTGCAGCAACAAGGACTGTTGTAACAGTTCATTTTTTTTGCTTGTTAGATTTATATTTATGTGCGTGTGTTTGCATACACACACATTTATCTGCTAATATATATATAGGCATATTAACTAAAAAATTTTCTATTTTTCTTATTTCACAAAATACTTTTTAGTATTTAATTGTACAATACAATCTTTATGTTACAGAGTCTTCAAGTTGGATTGTACCCCAAATTAAAGAGAAACAAACATTTTGTTTAGCGTTATCCACATATGTCTACAAAGGCAATGTTATGTTGTATTTATCTTTATGTGTGAAAAGTGATTATACCTTTGTAGATTGATCTTGTCCAATTGGGGGAGAAAGATGTTACTGTTTTGTTATGGAGTTTCAATAAATATAAACGAGTGCTAATGTATTCTGAGTAGCTGAAGTTGTTAAAAGGTTTATTCTTTGGACTCAGCTAAAAATTCATCCTTCTAAAATCTGTTCTCTGTTACTTGGACTGAGAGTCCAAAAATGGAATTTCTCCCTTACCAGAAGTTTTCCTTTTAGATTTATATAAGAAATGTGTAAAAGAAGGGAGAAAAGACAGCATTATGCTCTCAAAATAAACTGTTAAAATAAGATGAGCTTTTTACATTATAATTCACACTTTGTACCAAGCAATTTTATAGGTTTTGAGAAAATGTTTGATGACATGTATCCATCATTGCAATGTCATGCACACCAATTCTAATGTCCCCAAAATGTCCTATGTTACAATTGTTCTTCTCTCTCCTTTCTCTCATAACCTCTGGTGGCCACTGTAGTTATATCAATGATAGGAGTTCTTCCATTGCTAGAATAATAACTTCTATTTTAGAGCATAGTTTCATTCCTCCCTTATGTTCATTCATTCCTTGATCTTGAGGATTTTGGGAAGGTTATGCCCACTGTGTTTTTTATTGAAAGGGGTCTTATATCACATGGGGCAAACAGATGTAACTGTCTTGCTTACTGTTGTAGGCACTCTTTGATTTTTGAGATGAATGTTGTCCATTATCATCCTATTGTTAGTTGTCCAGGGCAATGAACTGTAGAGTAGGTGTTGTAATTATGCTGAGATTCAGGGTACAATGGCTATAAGAACAGAATGAAGATTTAAGTCTCTGGGACAACATTTAATGAGCATAGTGCTAATTATAGGTTCAAATAAATGGGGCAGAAGATCCATGTGTAGGGGAATTGTAAATGAGTCTAATACTGTTACTCATTTATGTTACATTAGGGTACATATATTCCAAGGTTAGGCTCATTGACAAGATGCCAAATTCCTGATATAGTCTGCCATGCCTATAGTGTCTAGATGTCTCTATAGCCCTTAGGAGCCCCACTGTTTGATGCATTCTTTTCTGTGGCAGTCAATGATATCCTGCTGAGACATGCATAAATGTAGCCTCTGGAATGAACTCGACTCTCTTTGAAGCCTCTTAGCCATAAAATCTCATTTTCATTTAATATTTATCACTACTGGTTAAAGTCTTTTTCCAGATTCATCACTAGTCTGTGCTTGGTAGTAATCCCTCAATGTCAAGAAGTCACATCCCCAGGTGTCATGTCCCATGATGGGGGGAAGTTACTGCATTTATATGCTGAGTTTGGCATAGAGAGGCACAATATTTGAGAAAATAGGCTTTCATGAGGGAACTCTTAGGCAATACATAATACTAGACTCAGTTTCAATTTCACTAGAAAAGGTTTATAAGTACATCATCAATATGATGTGTTTGATATAATTGTCTGTCCTCCTTCACTAGGGACTGCCCATGTACTCAAGTGATTTTTGCTGCTCTGTTACAGAATTTAGCAGGACTTTCCAGGATGGGAATTCAACATTCTTTTGGTTACTGTGTGGGTCTCCACCCACCAATATAATGACCCATGACCACTTGAACATATCTCTATGCCATAAAGTAATGCCCAAGGCGCACTCCTCCCCACACATCCCCCATCACCACACTTCTCACTAATGATCCTTCCCTCACATGTAAAATGTTATTAATGGGGGATAGCAGGAGGGCTTTGGGTATATGGGTATCCCATATATTTTCTGTATGACTTTTCTGTAAAATAAAGCTTCTTTGAATATAAAGCAAAAATAAATTAAGACACTGGAGGAACATATGGAAGAAATTGTCACATTTCATAAAAGATAGATCTTACAGTGATGAAAAACACAATGAAAACAATTTTTTTTATTTTTAATTTTAATTTTTGTATTATTTGTTATTTATAATTATTATTATTTTATTTTCCTATGTTTTTAATTGTTTATTGTTTGGCTTTGTTTAGGGGAAGTTTTATTATTTTTTATTTTTTATTTTTTTAGCTTTATTTATTTATTTATTTATTTATTTTTTTATTATGGGTAAAAATCAAAATTCTCACAATACATACAAACATTTGTAAAATGATATATAAATATATATGCATATATGTGTATTTGCTTACAAAAATGTTATTTATATATATATATATACATATATTTTAAGAGGTGCTTAGATTACCTAAAATATTACACAGAACCCACTGGGATTCCCATGTTGCCCACCTCCCACACCTCCCACCACATCCCACACAAACATCTCCCACAGTGTGGCCCACCAACACCAATGAACTTACACATCCTGGAGCCTTGCCACCAACCATAGACCACAGTTCACACTGTAGACCACACTCTCTCCCACTCAGTTCTGAGTGGTGTGTGCTGATTTAAAATGGCCTACATCCATTGCCACAACAGTACTCAGGACAACCTCCAACTCCCAAAGAAGCCCCTGTATTTCAACTGCTCATCCCCTCCCTACCCAAAAACTGTCAAGTGGCCACTGGCTCCACCTCATTGTTATAATTTCTTGCATTGCAAGAATCACCATATGTGAGCAAGAGAATACCATCAAGTCCACTCTAGTCCATAGTTCTTCCCCCAATCCAGAGGCGACTGGGATGGTGATGTCCACTCCAACTCCAAGTGAGAGAGGGCTTATGTCCCATGGATATGGTGGGTGGGATGATCCTGCTTGCAGATGCAGGCTAGGGGAAGTTTTAGATCGCAGAAGGGTCACAACTGTGGCACACTCCACTTTTATAGGTTTTGACAAAATTTAAAGTGGCCTGTATCCATCTTTGCATGATCATGCAGAACAATTCCAATGTCCTGAAAATGCCCTATATTGTATCTATTCTATTCCATCCATCTCCCCTCAGAACCTATGGTAACCACTAAATTTAGATGTAAAAAGAAAAAAGTTCATAATTATGTGTGATAATATTGAGGGCTTGACAGATTGGTCTGTTTTCTTTTATTAGGCACTGCCTATATTTTCAAGAAATTCTTGCCCCTCTAATTGAGAACATAGCAGGACACGGGTCTTCCCAGGATGACAGTTTTATATTTTCTTGTTTATTGTGTGTGTATCCACCCATTGAGATAACACACTATGACAAGATGAACACTTTCATATTCCATAGAAGCATGACCCAGTTGCACCCTATACCACATATCCCTCCACCTCCAACACCCTGCATCAAAACCCCTCCACTGCCATATTTGCCAAAAGAACATTCCCACCATTGTAGTTTTTACCACAGACCTACAAAATCCTTGTTTCTTCCTTCAGCCCTCCTGTCAGTTCCTTGAATAGTCCAACCTGACCTCCCAGCCTATTCCCTCTCACATACCAGCAGCATTGAACCCAATCACATCACTGCACCACTATCACTGCCATTCACTGCCCAACTACCCTCTTCCAATTTCTCATAGAATTTGCCTACATTGAGAAACAGCTCACCACCCACTCCTCCCTTTCTGTCTCCTGATAACTTATCTCCCAGACTCTAGGTCTGTGAATCTGCTCAATTTGCTTAATTCATATCAGTGAGGTCATATAATATTGGTGCTTCAGTGACTAGCTTACTTCACTCAACATAAAGAAGAGACCAATTCTTTATATATCTGTGCAGACAAATTTCAGCAAATGATACACATCAGAGAAGTAGTGATTTATCTCTTGGTACCACAGAAGCATAAGAAGAGGGTGAGAAGTAACTGACTGGCAGAGTGTGCCCATTTCTCATTAAAACAAGCTATGATGATCACTTTCTTCTACTGGATGAGGTGATTGATCTTGACTGTCATGGGAAAATTTGACTGCTACTCCACAGTAGAATTAAAGAAGAGTATGCCTGCATTATAGGGGATGCTTTAGATAATCTCTTAGTACTACCATGTTCTATGATTAAAGTCAATAGAAAGCTACAATACCCCCATTCAAATAGGAAAATTTATAGTCTGAAAACTTCAGGAATGAAGGTTGAGTTCACTCCATCAAACAAATAACTATTATCAGATGTGGCACTTGCTCTAGGTAAAGTGTATATAGAAAGGGTAGTGGAAGAAGGTAGTTATAATTCCCAGCTTTGGCCACATGGCAAATGACAGGAACAAGGCTCTATGTTATGAATATTTCTTCCTTATTTAGTAATTAATATGTTTACCTAAAATATCTTTATTTTTAACCTCTCTTAACCCTTAATAATATAACATAATTTTTATTAATTAGATGATAGAATATTTAAGTAAAGGGATATCAAGTATGAGAATGACTATCACCAAAAACTTGAATTCTCTTCTGAGAAAAAGCATTAGTGAATTTTTGGTTGTTTGTATTGTAGTAGTGTCATGCTACAAGGAAGTATGGCAATGGTAATATCTTTTATGGAGATTAACTATGGTTTAAAAAATGGGTATGTATGCCAATTTAACAAGGCAGTGATAGTGATGGTCAGTTTCCCATGTCACCTTGGCAAGGTTATGATGTCCAATTATTTAATCCAGGAAGCACTGTTGTCATTGTCAATTTGAAGGCATTTCTTAAAATCTTTTGCATCTATATGCAGTTGACTGCAATGGAGACTGATTGCATCTATTAAAAAAATATGGAGATTGCCTCAGCAATGAGGGAACCTCCTCATCCAATCAGTTGGATATATTAAAAGAGTTAACTGAGGATTTCAGACATCAGAAAGAATTTCTGACTTTAAGTCATCCAGTTACTATTGGGGAATTTAACTCCATCTTCATAAGTTTCCAGTTTTCAGCCTGCTCTATGGAATTCAGACTTGCCAATTTCCAAGGTTTTGTGAATCAATGTGTCACTGGGTTGTGGGAATTGTTTTCCACCCAATTTCTCCCTTTTAGAATGGGAATTTTTATCCCTTGTCTGTCTACCATCATGTATTTGAAGCAGATAATGTGTGTTCTAGGTACCAATGGTCTACAGACAGGAGAATTGTGTTCCAGGACAGATCACCACACCCATACTGGTTTTAAAGTTTCTTTGTAATTAGCATTGGTACTGAAATAACTTAAGGCATTTGGGATGTTTTGATGGAATGATTACAATTTGCATGTAGAAAGAACATGTCTGTTAGAGGGTCCAGAGGGCAGAATGTGATGGTTTGGAGCTGTGTACCTGAGGAAAGCAAATTGATGATACCTTAATTTGGAATTCTCCCAGCCTCAAAACTATGAACTAATAAATTCCCACTGAGCAGCCAAAAAAATCTAAAGCATTGCTAAGGCCATGTACAACCTCCATTCTTACCACCACTGCAACATTTTTCATGACTTTATTGAACAAAGACAGAAGTTTCTGTACAAAGATGTTGACTGGGAACAGATCCAAGATGGTGTCAGAGTAACTTATGCAGGGCATATATCTCTTTCAAAATAAAGGAGAAGACATAGAAGTAGACTGAGCAAACTACTTTGGGGATCCCTGTAGGCCATGAAAGTGTTACACTTATCATCCAGGAGGGACTGGAGATGTGGAGACAGACAGATCAAAGGGAAAACCTTGAATTTATGTGCCTGTGGCTGAGAACACTGTCCATACCACACAAATTATTTGAACAGCCTCAGTAAAACCTGCAGCTGAGAGACCAAAGGAGAGTGGAAATGATAGATTTTTCCCTGAGAAGATGGAGGGTTTGGTGGAAGGCAGACTGGTTTCCTTTCAGTGAATATAAATACCATAAATCATTAGCTGAGAAGATGTAGTGGTAATTGAAGGATTCATCTCTTTAGAAGGATTTGACAAAAAATGCCATTTCTTGGTCAGCCAAGAAAGACAGACTGGTATTTCCAAAATCTTTCCCAGCAAAGTAGGCCTGGTTGGGCAACATTACTGGCCTCTTCCACATTTTTGACTGCTTATACAGGGCATTTTTAAAGTTTTAGAAATAAAGTAAAATCAAAGATGAGGTGTGCAATAAAACCAATAAGCAGGAGAGAGATATCGACCAACAGAGCAAAATCATCAATATAAGCAGATGCCTAGGTATCAAGAAAAGATAACAACCCACACTAAGGAACAAGAATATATGGTTCAGTCAAGGGAACAAACCAAGAATCTACATGAGACTCAGGAATTAAAACAACTAATAAATGATATTCTCAAAACCTGCCTAATCAATTTAAGGAGTTGAAGGAAAGTATGACTAAAGAGGCAAAGGATATTAAAGTGACAATGTGTAAACATAAAGAACATTTTGAAAGACTTCAAAAAGTAATAGATCTTATGGGAACGAAAAACACAATGGATGAGATTAAAAAAATAAATTAGAGGCATATACAAATTGATTTTAAATTTTAGAAGCAAGAATTAGTGTATACTAAGATGTAACATTTGAAATTGAAAAGATTGGACAGAGAAAAGAATGCAAAAACATACAGGGTCACAGGGAACTGAATGACAACATGAAACACAAAACATATGAGGTATATATGTCCCAGAAGAAGATAATGGAAATGAAAGAATATTTCAGGTATTATTGAAAGAAAATTTTCCAACCCTTATGAAGGATGCAAATATCAATCTTCAAGAAGGACAACATACTCCAAAAAGAATATACCCGAATAGACCTACTCCTAGACATCTACTATTCAGACTATGAAAGGTAAAAGATAAAGTAAGGATTCTAAAAGCAGCAAGACATGAGCAATGTATTACTTAAAATGGAGACTTAATAAGGCTAAGTGCAAACACTTTTCAGGAATCATGGCAGCAAGAAGGCAGTGGTACAATATATTTAAGTTACTGAAAAAGAAAAGAAAAACTGCCAAAAAACAATGCTTTATCTGGCAAAGCTATCCTTCAGAAATGAAGGTGATTTTAAAGACTTTACAACAAACAAATACTCAGAGAGTATGTTTCCAAGAGAAAAAAGTTAAAATAGATATTAAAGAGTGTGTTACAGCCTGATAAGAAAAGACAAGGAAGAAAGCCATGGAAGAGTATAGAAATGAAAAACATAAGAAAGAGAAATTGAAAGGGTTAAAAGACAGGCAATAGTAAGAATGAAACAGAAAGCCAAGCGATAAAAGAGATGAAGAAAGGAATGCACTTATAGTAGTATCACTAAAAGTTAATGGATTGAATTCTCCAATTAAAAGACAGAGAATGATAGAATGGATATAAGAACGTGAACCACTCACCTTAGATGCAGGACACAATCAGTATGATAGCAAAAGTTTGGAAAAATATATTGTGTGTGGGTGTAGCGATATTAAAAATCAGATAATATAGATTTTCAGTGCAAAATTGTTAAAAGAGATGAAGTAGTTTACTATATATTAATAAAAGGGATAATTCACCAAGAAGAATAACATAGATGCCCAAAAAATGCATGAGACACTGTAGCAGTTTGGCATGTTTATGAATTCCAAAAATAGGTATTGGATTATGTTTGTAAACTGGCCTGTACCTGGGCATGAATAATTATAATTAGGGCTCTGATTGAACCATATTAGTAGAAAACTACATGGCAGTGAAGAGAGTTGGAGTTTTAATGCTGGAGCCCATGAAGTAAGTACATAAAGGAGGAGAGAGTAGACTTGATTAGACATGGCAGATGTCTCAGGAAGAGAGATGATCCATTTGGTTGATAGTCTATAGCTGGCCTTGTAGAGACAGCAGAGCAGTTGAGCTGGGAAAGAAGCAAGCCCTGTGGAGAGAGGAACCCAGGAAGCCTAAACCCTCAGAGATATCAGCAGCCACATTGCTCCAACACATGGCAATAAACTTTGGTGAGGGAAGTAATATATGATTTATGGCCTGGTAACTGTAAGCTTCTATCACCAAAAAAATACGTTTTATAAAAAACAACAGATTTCAGATATTTTGCATCAGCACCCCTTTGGATGACTGATACAGACACACATTGAAAAAGCTGAAGTGAGCAGCAAACATCTGTACAATAATAGTTGGGAACTTCAATATTCCACACTCAACTTAGGTAGAATATCTGGACAGATGATAACTAAGTAAATGAGAGCTTGAAAAACATGATCAATAAACCAGGTATAAAAGACATTTATAGAGAATTATACCACAAAAGAGAGGATATACATTCTTCTCAAGGGCTCATGGATCTTTCTCCAGGATATACCATATATTAGGAACTAAGTCAGACATCACTAAACTAATGAACATTGAAATTATGCAAAACACTTTCTCTGATCATAATGGAATTAAGTTAGAAATTAATAACAGTGGGAAAAAAGAAAAATCCACAAATATATGGTGATTATACAATACACTTTTAAATAACCAGTGGATTAAAGAAGAAGTTACAAGAGAAATCAGTAAATACCTCAAGAAAATGAAAATGATAATACAACATACAAAAAATTTATGGGATACAGCAAAGGCAGTGCTAAGAGGGAAATTTATGGCCCTCAATGCTTATATTCAAAAAGAAGAAAGAGCTTAAATGAAAGACCTGATTGAACACATGGAAGGAACTAGAAACAAACAAACAAACAAACAAACAGGAAACCAATCACAAAGCAAGCAGAAAGTAAGAAAAAATAAAGATTAGAACAGGAATAAATGAAATTTTAAAAAAATAGCAAAAACCAACAGAACTACAAGTTAGTTCTTTGAGGAGATAACAAAATTGGGAAATGTTTAGCAAGATTAACATAGAAAAAAGAATATAAAAATAAATTAAACAAGAAAGTAGAAGAGTGACATTACCTCTGAGCCAGCAGAAATAAAAAAAGTTCGTAAGTGGATACTATGAACAATTGTATGCCAACACACTAGACAACATTGATGAAGTGGAAAATTTCTGAAAGTGCATGTACAAGCCACACTGTCCCAAGAAGAATTAGAAGACCTCAATAAACAAATAACAAGTTAAGAGATTGAAACAGTCATCCGAAAACTCCCAAAAATGAAAAGTCTAGGACCAGATGGTTTCACAGGTGAATTATACCAATCCTTTAAAGATGATCTAATAACAATCCTTCTCAAATCTTCCAAAAAAATTGAACAGGAAGGAATGCTAACAAATTCATTTTATGAAGATAACATCACCCTACTACCAAAACCCAATGAAGATATTATGCAGAAAGAAAATTACAGACCAATTTCTTTCATGAATATGGATGCAAAAATCATGAAAAATATGTTTGATAACTGAATCCAAAAACATACAAAAAATTATACATCATGATTAATCAGGTTATATATCAGGTATGCAAGGGTAAGAAAATCATTCAGTGTAATATACCACATTAGTAAATTGAAGATGAAAATGAACATGATCATTTTTAATTGATAAAGAAAAGCCATTTGAAAAAAACCCAACATCCTTTCTTGATAAAAATACATCAAAAGATAGGAATAGAAGGAAAGTTTTTTTATACAATAAACTAAATATATGAGAAACCCATAGCCAACATTGTACTTGATGGTGAAATAGTGAAATCTTTCCCACTGAGATTGGGAAAAAGACAAGGATGTCCACTCTCCCCACTATTATTCAATATTATGCAAGAAATTCTAGTTACAGTAATTAGGGTAGAAACAGAAAGATAAAGCACCCAAAAATAGTAAAAGAAGTAGTAAAACTTTTGTTATTTGTTGATGATATGATCCTATACTTAGAAAATCCCAAAAAATCCACAACAAAACTATTAAAACTTATAGACAATTTCATCAAAGATGCAGGATACAAGGCTAATATACAAAAATCAATAGTGTTTCTATATACTACTAATGACCAATGAAAGGAGGAATTTAAAAAAAATTCCAGTTACAATAGTGACTAAAAGAATCAAATATTTAGGATTAAAATTATCCCAGGATGGAAAGGACCTGTATTTAGAAAGCTATAAAACATTACCAAAAGAAACCAATGATGATATAAATAAATGGAAGGATATCCTGTGTTCATGGGTTGGAAGATTAAATATCATTAGAATATCAATTCTACCCAAAATTATCTACACATTTAACATAATCCCAATAAAAATTTCAATATTCTTCTTTGTAGATTTGGAAAAGGAAATTATAAAACTGATCTGGTATGATAATGGCCCCTTATTAGCCAAAAATAAACTTGAAAAGAAGAAAGAAGTTGAGGGACACTCACTTTCAGAATTTTAAGCATGTTATGTAGCTACCATGATTAAAAACAAATACTGCAGGCTAAGTCTCATTTTTTTTGTGTGTGGGGTGCCTAAGGGTTGCCACCTGAGAGCCTCCTTGTTGCTCAAATGTGGCCTCTCTCTAAGCCAAACTCAGCATATGATTGCATTACCTTCCCCACAACATGAGGCATGACTCCCGGGGATGAGCCTCCCTGGCAACGAGGGATTAATACCAAGTGCCAACTGGCAGCTTTGCACAGTGGCAGTATCTTAGCCAATGAGGTTTATCTGAGGCACGATTATTGCTAATTGAAAACTTTTCCCAAGTGCCAACTGGCAACACAACTGGAAAAAGACCTTGAATAAAAGGGGGAAATGGTAAAGACAATTGAGTTCAAGTGGCTAAGAGACTTCAAAGAGAGTTGGGAGGTCATCCCAGAGGTAACTCTTACGCACACCTCAGTAGGAGCTCATAGAACATCTAAGTGCCTATCACCCCACTCAGTGGGGTTCCTGAGAGCTACGGAGACACCCTGGTCCTATATAAGGGGGGATAGCCCCAGAGACTGATGTCTTATCAGTGGGTTCTATTTTGGAATCTGTGCTCCTGAGAGTGACAGAATTAGACTCAAATAAGTCCTCCCTGCACATGGTTCACCAGTCCCTTCTATTCAAACTTATATGCGATGCTGGAGTTTTTAGGTATACTTCCAGAGACTGGAGCCTCCCGCCTACTTATGTGCCAGGTGTGCATGAAATCTAGGTGGAGCTGCAACTCCGACCCTACAGCTCAATAGACTCATCTAAGTCACCTGGTGAGGAGACAATGATGGGAAATGGCCATCCCAGGGAATGGAGAGGGCCTGCATCTGCAGGCAGGATCATCCCACCCACCATATCCATGGGATATAAGCCCTCTCTCACTTGGAGTTGGAGTGGACATCACCATCCCAGTCCCCTCAGGACTGGGGGAAGAACTATGGACTAGTGTGGACTTGATGGTATTCTCTTGTTCACATATGGTGATTCTGGCAATGCAAGAAATTATAACAATGAGGTGGAGCCAGTGGCCACTTGACACTTTTGTGGTAGGGGGGGATGAGCAGTTGAAATACAGTGGCTTCTTTGGGAAAACAAAAAAAAAAAGAACTGACTGTTATTACATCATATAGCTGTACCATGATTTTTTAAAAGTCCAGTAATTTTGCTCATTTATGTCATTAAATTTTTTTTTGCTTGCTGAAAAAAAAAATAAAGTTAATCTGAGCAAAAAAACAAAAAACAAATAAAGGGAAAAAAAAAAACAAACAAGCAGCATGGTACTGGCATAAAAACAGACAGATTGACCAATGAAATAGAATTAAGAGTTAAGAAATAGTCACTCACATCTTTGGTTAGGTGATTTTTGTCAAGGCTGTGAAACCCAATCAGTTCATTCACAATAGCCTATTCAAAGGAAAACTGGATATCCATATCTAAAAGAAAGAAAGAAGAACATTATCTCACACCTTATAGAAAACTTATTTAAAAATGGGTCAAGGACTTAAATATAAAAACTAGAACCATGAAACTCTTAGGAGAAAATGTAGGGAAACATTTTAATGATCTTTTTCTTGGTAGTGCTTTCTTGGACCTTTTATCCAAAGCAAGAACAACAAAAGGAAAAATAGATAAATGGTATTGCCTCAAAATGAAATATTTTTGTTCTTCAAAAGACTTTGTCAAGAAAGTAAAAATGCAGCCTACTCAATAGGAGAAAAAAATCTTCACAAACCCTATATCTGAAAAAGGATTGACCTCCATGTTATAGAGAGGTTATATAATAATGACACAATGACAAGCAACCCCGTTAAAAATGGGCAAAAGAATTGATCAGGCATTTTTCCAAAGTAGAAATATATATGGTCAAAAGACACATGAAAAGATGTTCAAATTCACTAGCTTTTAGGGAAACAGAGATCAAATTTACAATGAGTTCTCACCTCATACTGTAGAGAAAGGCCATTATTAAAATAACAGAAAACTTCAAGTGCTGGAGAGGATTTAGAGAAATAGCAATACTCCTTTCACTTATGGTGGGAGAGGAAAATGGTGCAACCTCTGCAGAAGGCAATTTGGCAGCTCCTCAGGAAATGAAATATAGAAATGCCCTATGATCCAGCAGTCCCACTACTAGGGTATGTATTCAGAATAACTGAAAGCAAGGACACGAACAGATGCTTTACTCTTTTGCTAAGTAGAGGCTGATCTCTATCTTCCACTTAGACTTTCCCACCATAAAAGCCCTCACTGCACAGGTCAGGAAACAATGTGGTGATTCTACCATTTAGCTGATCTGTCTATTCTGATAATACCTAGTAGATCTGGGGAAATAACTGTAGAATGAGTTCTGAGTCTTACCGGAATCACTTTGAAATGTACCTGAAATAAAACTCCATTGAAGAGAAAAGAGGCCATCGGTTTAGGAGGGCACTCACTAACTCACTATTGGAGGATGGCTGATTGGGGACAGGATCCTGCATGATTGGTCTGTGCTGGGGGCACATAGAGTGAGAACATTGGGGACATTGATCTGGAGGGAGATGGATGATGAGGTGGATTGCTCAGGAAAGAATCATGAGTCTTTCCCCTGGTTGTGGTAGTCAACACAGAGAGCTTGGCCCCAGCTTCAGGGAAAAAGCCAGGGACAATCTGTGACTCCTGCTGGCAACCCGGTGAGAGGGAGCATTCTCTGAGAGTGGGAGAGTGCTGACAGAAGGTAGAGAGGGGTTTCCTTTCTGTGGGTTTGGTTGCCTGGAACACCTTGCAGCTTTGGGGAACAAAATAGCTGGCTTAAAGCAGCAGGCTGATGGGAGTGGCAAATCTGCTGAAGAAGGTAGATTAACCTAGCTGTCCAGGGATACACCCTGACTCACACCAGTAACCCGGTGAGAGGGAGCATTCTCCAAGAGTGGGAGGGTGCTGACAGAAGTTGGAGAGGGGTTTCCTTTCTGTGGCTTTGGTTGCCTGGACCCCCTCACAGCTTTGGGGAACAAATAAGCTGGCTTGAAGGGACACCAGGCATAGGGGAGAGGTGAATCTGCTGAGGAAGCCTGATTTACCTAATGCCCAGTGACACTGAGGCTTGGCTCCGGATGGGGTGGAGTCAGCGAATTTTATCATACTGCACTGACAAGCATCAGAGCTTCACCTCCCTTGGGGAGGCCAGGAAGTGGGAAGTGCTTGATTAGGTTCCAGGAGACTTTTTGGGGTCCCCTCGGTGAAGTTGGTGGTCTAGAAGAGACCTTCTTTGGGTCCCTTATTTTGCAAAAAAAAAAAAAAAAAAAGGCAGTCACTTTACGAAAAAAAAGAAAAAAAAATTTAACTTAGTTTAATTGCTAAAATCTGCCTCAAACCCTGCAGATAGAAGCTTGCAGTGAAATTCATTGATGAACACAAACGGCTGAGAGGCTCCACAAGGGCCCAAAAAGGAACATGGTTCTTCCTAAGCTTTGTTTGACTGCTTGCTTTTGCAGTTGTTTGGTTTACTTTGTTTATTTCTTGTTCTTGCTTTTCTTTCGTCTTTCCTCCCCACCCCCTTTTTTTCTTTTTTTTTAAATTAGCTGCTACTAGCTTGTCTCTTCTTTGCTGTGCTTCTTATTCCATGATTTCCCATTCTCTGTCTATATTGATTTTTGTCTCCCAATGCTATCACTTTTCCTTCCTTCATATTTCTACTTTCTGCTTTCTGTTATGGTTCTTACATACCACCTTTTTTCAATAGCCCACAACTGAAAAGGTGTCAATTTCTCTTCTATCTATTCTGTTTTTTTCTTTTATTATTATTATTAACTTTTTCTTTACAGCCCTTACTTACCCTTTCTCACCTCATCATTCTGGCCTTCTAAATCATTATATATATATTTTCCTTTATTTGATTTCCCAGTCCATTGTATGTACTCCACTTTTATTCTATTACACTACACTGAATACATGAGTTAAATATTCATTTTACTAAGTCTTATACGGCCCATCTTCTAACTTTGATCAATATTACTATAATCTTTCTACCTTTCTCACATCTTTTGATTCCTCCGGCCCTAATCTTTGGCCTTCAAGGGAACAAAGAAGCAAAGAAATAAAATAATAAGAAGAAAGTGTCAAAGAGAAAACTTAACACACACAAAGAATCACCAGCTAAATAAAACTCTAAAGCAGAGAGTGAAGCTAATAAACCCATCAAGATAAAATGATGACTAGAAAGTAACAAAAAATTACAAACGACATTGAGAAACAGGGAGACATTGACCAGTCCAATGAACAAACTAAAAACCAGAAAGAGATGCAGAATATTGAAAAAGTAACCAAAGCTTTCCAAACAAATATCATGGGCCCATTTAATGTAGTGAAGGAAGAGATTAAGGATATTAAGAAGACACTGGGACAACATACTGAAGAAATTGTAAACATTCACAAAAAGATAATGGATATGATGGTGATCAATGGCATAATCCAAGAAATCAAAAGATGCTGGATTCACATAACAGCAGATTTGAACAGGCAGAAAAAAGAATTAGTGATGTGGAAGACAATACATCTGAAATCAAACAGATAGTAAACAGATAGATGTAAAGATAAAAACTCATTAAAGATTTATTGGCCAAAATACGATATTGCTTATTCATTTTTAAGAAAAAGAAGTTATAGATATAAAATGGTATAACTGCAAGTAGCTCCCTTTATTATATTAAAAACCCATTAATAGACTGTCCAGTCCAGCTGGTTTAAAATCTTAGCTACCATATTATGCATTTATTGAAGAAAAGAGAAATGATTTTATTGAATTAGTAATTAAGAATGCCACTGGATATTTTGGGCTCCTCACACCTCTGTAAAGCCAATAAACAAATGAGGGATTATATTTATTGGTAGTGATGACCAGGGGAAATGTGGTAGTTTCAACACAATAAGGGTAGATGACAATATCTGCTGCCCAGGGGATTCTCTGTGCATCTCTTAAAATTTCCAAGACAAATAGTAAGAGATAATGGAAAAATAAAGGACCTGAAATGTCAGGATCATTGAGGATTCAGAAACTCAGGAAGTAGAGGTAATGAATCAAAAACAGGAACACTAGGTAATGAATCACAAACAGATGAATGTCAACCTGAGAATGAAAGGAAGGTGGAGCATCAACAGGAAGAAATAAAGATAGTAACATTAATGAAAATCTGATGACCAATTACACCAATAAGAGCTGTGGTAGCAATGCATATTTTCTTTTATTGTTACTGTTCATACATATATATGAAATAACAAATTTACTAATTTTATATGAGATATTTCTGATCATTAATTTCTCAATCTAATGTTTATGTTATAGATAATTCATTTGTGATTATAATCTGAATTAGAAGAGAAACTAACATTTTAATATACATTACTCAGAGTCATATAGCAAGATTTGAGGCATGACATATTTCTCATTTTGTGGGAGAGGATGAAGATATCTTTGTAGAAGCATCTTGCTCAATGTAAACAGAAAGTTGTTTCTGTTTTATTAGGAGCTTCAAAATGTATATAAAGGTTATATGAATGCTGAGTAGCCAAGGTGGTTAAATGATCCACACATTTATCTATTATCCTCAGCTGAACAATCCAGTCTTCTAAGTTCTGCTTCATGATACTTGACCTGAGCACCTAAAATCATCAATTCTCCTCTCACAGATGGCTTCCAGTTAGGTTTTTAACAAGAGAATTACAAGAGAAACAGAGAAAGCATTTCCTTATACTGTCAGAAAGAATAGTAATAGTAAGGCAGATTTGAGGTAGATATGTGAAGATAGTGAAAGAAAAATTGCCATGAGAAAATAAATCAAATATGCCCAACTAGAAAGAGAACTTGGCAAGGAATGAAGACACTGATCTATGATTTGAGGTTGGCTTTTGCATGCTCTTGAATAAAATCTATCTATCATTCCAGATCTATTTTAGGACTCAGGATTGAGTAGACACTTATTTAACAATGCTTAGAGGAAGACTCAGTAATGGCTTTTATAAAAATGACTTATTTTAGAAAGCAAAATGGTGGGACCATAATTTCCTCAAGGCATTCTTCTATTTAAATAAAATTTTATTGAAGTATATCATTCATACATGAACATACCTAAAAAATAAATGTATAGCAAAATCTGTGAATTTACAAAACATACATTTATATCATCATACAAGGACCCCATACATCTCCACACCACCAATGCCTTGCATGGTTGTGAAACATTTCTTATAAACTGAAATGTCATTGTTGGAATACTTATACTTTAGTAATATTTAGCCCACATCCCCAAGGCATTCTTCATTTCAGAATTTCTCAGAGTGTAAATCAGAGTGTTGAACATGGCAGCAATTATCATTTGGAAAATGGCTGATCTAATGTAAATGAAGATAGATGGTAACAAGAATAGCACTACAAATGTTATGTGAGAACTGCAAGTGGAGTTTGCTACTTTCTGCAGGGTATGCCCTGAAAGTGTATAATATCAGGAATTAAGAAACCATCAAAATAACAATAGATACCAAAGAAATCACACCTGAGTTGGCAATAATCATGAAACCAATTCAATGTGTATCATTGCAGGCCAATTTCAGCAAAGGATACACATCACAAAAGAAGTGATCTATCTCAGGAGGACCACAGAAGGTTATGCAGATGATGAAACTAATTGGCAGAGTGTACCAACCCCCCAATACAACCAGTTATGATGATTATGTTAAACATCTGCCTACTCATGCTGACAGTATAGTTCAGGGGCTTGCAGATGGTCACATAGTGGTCAAAGGCCACCCCTGTTAGGATAAGGTCTTGATGTATCCAAAGAAATGTGTGGAAAAGAGCGGTGTCATTCAGTTATTATAAGAAATCATCTTCCTTTCTCCCAGGAAGTCAGTCATTGTTTTGGGCATCACTGTGGTAAGGTAGCAAAGGTCAGAGAGTGAAAGGTACTTAAGGAAGCAATACATGGGATGGTTAATTAGCTGACTACATGGGATAGAAATAATTATGAGAAATTTTCATAAACAAACAGCAATGTAACAAAATAAAAATAATACAAAACATATTATTTCAGGGGATTTGTTGTGGGAAAGTACCAAGAAAATAAACACAGTGACATTAATGTCATTTTCCATGGTTTAATGAAGTAAAAATATCTAACAGTCACTTGAAATTACATAATACATAAGATGCTATCAGAAATGTTTGTGGAGAATAATTATGATTACACACATCATGAAACTATGCTAAATTACATGATTTCAGTTTTATAGAAAATGGAAATCTTATGTGTAATGAAAGAATCTTCCCTGGTTTGTCTCATGATGACTTCCAGAGGTCTTTCAGAACATTACGTTCAATCTTGATATTAATAAACATGAATGCATTCAATCAGTCAATTACAAAATTTTAAAAAGCCAAAGAGATACCAAACATTTTCCAATTCCAATGAACTACAGAACTAAGTACTTAGAAAGGAATTCACTCTGAATTCTTATGAACACAAAATTTGTTAAAAATGTGTGTATTAGTCATGTATTTTCTTTGTTCAACCATGCAGAAGCAAATGGAAAGTTTTACTAGTAGAATAGAGTCTATCTAAAGTGTGGAATGTGGTAGAAAATAAATTAAAGGTGAATATGATGATACATCCATTTTTAATAATTAGAAGGAAAAAGTTCACTGCTAGATGCCAATGAAATTCATTTGTCTAATTTTTTTAAGTTTCTTGTTTACCTTTTTCTTAGTAATTTGTGACAATCAATGCTGTTATTATATAACAGAGTATATTTATCCCTACTGGTATTTTAATGAAAATCATATATATATATGTATATGTATGTATACACACACACAGAATAAAGCATTAGTTAAAACTAAAAGAGGAGAGCATAAGAAAGTTTGACTTGATTGTATTATTTAATGGTACAATGTGTGAATTTTGGAACTGCTAACTTTATCTATGAATGTTCCATCCTATTTAAAATGGTGATAGGAGGAGATAGAAAACAGATAGTGGTGAGCCAATGCTCAATCTGGTAGACTCTGATAAGGCGGATGGGGGAGGTTTGACAGAGGATGGGGGTGATGGTGGTGCAGCAATGTACATGGTGTTGAGGATGCTGGAGTGTGAGTGTGAGCAGGATTGGGGGTTGGATTGGGCCATCCATACAGTTGGGGTGAGGGCTGGAGGAAGGAACAGGTACAGTCTGAGTAGGTAGAGGACTGGTTGAGAAAGCAATTGTGGGAGTGTTCTTTTGGCAACTGTGTTAGGGAAGGTTCAATGGTGCAAGGTGTTGGTGCTGGGGTGATGTGTGGGGAAGGGTGTATCTGGGGCATGCTTCTGTAGGAGATGAATGTGTTCATGTGTTCATAGACTGTTATCTCAGTGAGTGAAGACCTACACAATAAACAAGAAAATATTAAATTCCCATCCAGGGGAGTCTTGCTGTGTCTTCTAATAGAGGGGCAACAATCTAGAGATACATAGGCAGTGACAAATAAAATAAAACAGACCAATATGTTAAGCCCTTGTTATTAGTGTTTGTACTTCTGAAGCTTATTCTTATAAAACTGAAACTTAGCCTAACAATATAAATTGCCTAAACTCAGCAAATTAACTTACTACCCCTCTCCCCAGTTTGGGACATGAATCATGGGGATGAGTCTCCCTGGCAATGAGGGATTATTACCAAGCACTAACCGGTTAGGCATTTGGAAAAAGACCTTGACGAAAAAGAGGAAAATTAAATAGAAAAGAGTTTATTTATTTTCTTTCTTTTTTTTATTAGAGAAGTTGTAGGTTTACAAAAATCCATGCATAAAATAGATTTCCCATGCCACCCTATTACTAGCTCTTTGCATTTGTGTGTCACATTTGTTACAATTCCTGAAAGAACATTTTTATAATCATACTACACACTGTAGTCCATCATTTACAATAGGGTTCATTTTGTTGTATATTCCTGGTTTTTAAAATATATTTATTCTATTAACATATATACAGCCTAAAATTTTCCCTTTTAACCACATTCATATATATGATTCAGCGCTGTTAATTACATTCACAATGTTCTGCGATTATCACCACGTTTCATTACAAAAACCTTACAATCAACCCAAATAGAAACTCTAAACAAGTTATGCATATGATACATGTTTTCTCATTTTTTAAATTTATTTTCCACCATCATTACCCAAAGCCTTTATTTTTTTTTAATTTTATATTTTTAATTTATTTAAAAATACTTAGATTATACAAATGTCAGATAAAACATATAAGGGTTTCCCATATGCCTGCTCCCCACACCTCCCACATTTTCCCACATTAACAACATCCTTCATTAGTGAGGTACATTCATTGCAATTAATGAAAACATTTTTAAGCATTGCCATTCAGTGTGGATTAAAGTTTACATTGTAGTTTACTCTGACTCCCACACGATTCTGCAGGTTTTGGCAAGATTTATAATGGCCTGTATCTGTTGTGGCAACGTCATTCAGGACAATTCCCCAGTCCCAAAAATGCACCCATATTACATCTGTTTTTCCCTCTTCCTGCCCTCAGAGAAAAGAGTTTTTACAGCTAAGAAATTTCAAATTGCGTCAGGCAGTCATTCTAGAGGTTACACTTATGCACGTCTTAGGCAGATCTCACTAACTGCCAGTTAACAAAGCTTCAAACTGGGGTGCTCATGAGGGTTCTAGAGACATCTGAACACAATAGGCAAGACACACAGTCCATGAAATCAGCTCCCTGTCATTGGGCCTTATCTTGGACTATATGAAAACCTATTTCCTCACTGTAACAGAGTTAGACTCATTTATAAATTCCTTACACGTTTCTCCTATCACTTTTATTTGAACCTATAATTAGAACCATACCTATTAAATATGTGTCCCAGAGACTTACATTTTTTATATGTTCATATGACAGTTGAGTCCTCAATCTCTGTAGAGTTTCAGTCAACAACTACTTCCCAGGTCATCAGACAAACCAAGGACAACTAACAAAATGATGATGATGGACAACACCCACCCCTAAAATCAAATAGTATCTATAACTTCAAGCAAAATAGTGCCTTTGTTCTGTCCCATAAAATCTGAACCATCTCTCAATCTGAAGCATTATGGACATCACTATGCCAAAATCCTCAAGAATGAGGAATTAACAAACATAATGGGGGGATGTAACCATGGACCAAATAGAATTATTATTATTGTAGTAACAAAAGAACTTGTAACACTGATATAAATTTAGTGGTTACCAGATGTCCTGAGAGGAGGGGGAGAGAAGAATAAGTGCAACATAGGGCTTTTTTAGGGCATTGGAATTGTTCGGCATGATACTGCAAAGATGGATACAGGCCATTATACATTTTGTCAAAACATATAAAATTGTACAGTGGAGAGTGGAAACCATAATGTAGAGTATAGACCATTATTAGAAGTACTGTTTCAGTGTTTTTTCATCAATTGTCACAAATGTGCTACACTAATGTAACATGTTATTAATAGGGGAAAAATATGAGAGGGGGATAGGGTAGGGTATATGGGAATGACCTATATTTTGATGTAACTTTTCTGTAATCTAAAGATGCTTTAAAAATAAATTTTAAATAAATAAATAATTAATTAATTAAAATGATGAATTTGTGACTTTACTTTGTCACAAGGGGTTGTAAAGATCAAAACCACCAATAAATGACCATTGTTTAGTCATAGATATATTAAATTCTGATTTTATTATCAAAATAGTAGTGCTACCAAATCAATATTCTTAAAGTTGTTAAGAACACTGCCAAATAATTTTGACTTCTATATAGAAAATGAAAGAGTAGCATCATAAAATCATTTTGCACAGTAAGAAATCTTTGAAGTCTACTCATTGAATCCCTTCATTCTTTTTTAAAATTTACATTTTATAGAAATGGAATCATACAATATGTTACAGAATGTATTGATTCATAGTAACACAGTCATATAGTATTTGTCCTTTGTGTTTGGCTTGCTTCATCAGGTTCATCCATGTGTCATATTTTCTTTATGGCTTCATTTCCTCTTACAGCTGCATAATATTCCATCATGTGAATACACCAGTTTGTTTATCCATTCATAGATTGATGGAGATCTGGGTTGTTTCCAACTTTTGGCAATCATGAATAACATTGCTATGAACACAGGTGTGCAGATTTCTATTTGTGTCTCTGCTCTCAGTTCTTCTGGGTATGTACCTATTAGTGGTACTGCTGGGTCACATGTCAAGTATATATTCAAATTCCTTTGAACTGCAAATAGTCCTCCACAGTGGCTGTACCATTCTACATTCCCACCAACACTGAATAAGTATTCCTATCTCTCCACATCCTCTCCAACACTTGTAATTCTTTGGCTTTTTAATAGTGGCCATTCTGATAGGTGTGCGATGATATCTCATTGTAGTTTTGAGTTGCAATTCCCTAATCATTAGTGATGTTGAATATTTTTTTATGTGTGTTTTTCAATTTTTTTTTTTTGATAAATGTCTATTCAAGTCTTTTGCCCACTTTTTAATAGGGTTGTTTGTCTTTTTTATTGTTGAGTTGTTACATCTCTTTTTATAGCATGGATAGTAAACCTTTATTGGACATGTGATTTCCACATATTTTCTCCCATGGAGTTGGCTGCCTTTTCACCCTTTTGAAAAGATCTGTGAGGTGAAAAAGTGTTTAATTTTTATGAGCTCCCATTTATTTTTTTCTTTTGTTGCACGTGTTTTGGATGTAAGGTTCAAGTAAACACCACCTACCACAAGTTCTTGAAGATGTTTGCCTACATTTTCTTCTAGTTGTTTTATGGTTCTGGCTGTTATATTTAGGTCTCTGATCCATTTTGAGTTGATTCTTGTATAGGGATTCAGATAGATACTCTCATTCATTCTTTTGGTTATAGATATCTAGTTCTCCAGGCACCATTTGTTGAAATGACTACTTTGTCCCATTAGCATGGAATTGGTAGCTTTGTCAAAAATCAGTTGACTGTATATGTGAGGGATTATTTCTGGACTCTCAGTTCTATTCCACTGATCGATGAGTCTATCTTTATGCTAGTACCATGCTGTTTTGACTACTGTAGCTTTGTAATATGTTACAAGGTCAGGCAGTGAAATTCCTCCCTTGTCATTCTTCATTTTTAGAATGCTTTTGGTTATTCTGGTGCACTTTCCCTTCCAAATGAAAATTGCATTTTCTAATTCCATAAAGTTGGCTGTTGGAATTTTTATTGTTATTGCATTGAATCTATGAATCAGTTTAGGTGGAATTGACATCTTCACAATATTTAGTCTTCCAATCCATGAAAACAGAATATCTTTCCATTGAATTCTTTTTGCATTCTTTGTGGGTTACCACATAAAAGTCCTGTACTTCTTTGGTTAAATTAATTCCTAGGTATTTGTGTCTTCTTGTTGCAAGTGTAAATGGAATTTTCCCCCCGATTTCCTCCTTATATTTTTCAGTTCTAGAGTACAAAAACATTACTGATGTTTGTGTGTTTATCTTGTATCCTGCCACTTTGCTGAACTCACTTATTAGCTCAAGGAGCTTTGTCTTAGACATTTCAGAATTTTCTAAAAATTGAATTATGTCATCCACAAATAGTGAGAGTTTTACTTCCTCTATTGCTATATGGATGATTTTATTTTTTCTTTCTTCCCTAATTGCACTAGCTAGAACTTCTACTACAATGTTAAATAACAATGGTGACAGAGGGCATTCTTGTCCTATTCCCGTTCTTAGAGGGAAAGATATCAACCATTCTCCACTGAGTGTGATGTTGGCTGTGGGTTTTTCATATGTCTTTTATGATATTGAGGAATTTCCTTCTATTCCTATATTTTAAAGTGCTTTTATCAAAAAAAGATACTGGATTTTCTCAAATACCTTTTCTGACTATATTGAAATGATCATATGTGGCTTTTTTTTGCCTTCAATTTGTTAATGTGGTGCACTACATTGATTGATTTTCTTATGTTGAACCAGCCTTGCATACCAGGAATAAATCTCATTTGGTCATTATGTATAAGTACTTTTATATTCTGTTTGATATGATTTGCAAGTATTTTGTTGAGAATTTTTGCACCTATGCTCATTAAAGAGAGAATTCATATAAAAGGATCCAACTTTGCAGGAAATCTTGAAGAAAGGCTTACAGCCATAAAGAAGAAGACAGGAAGGAGAGGTTGGAGAAGAGTATAGAAGAAATAATATCAGAAAGTATAACCAAAAGCATAAAAGACATATAAAAATATGATATGACATATGAAAACCAAAGAATAAAATGATAGAAGTAAATTTATGCGTTTATAGCAATATCATTGAACATGAATGAATTAAACTCCCCAATCAAAAGATATAGGCTGACAGAATGGTTTACAAAATATGAGCCATCCATATGTTGCTTACAAGAGACTCACCCTAGACCCAGGGATACAAACCTGCTAAAAGTGAAAGGATGGAAAAAGATACTCCACACAAATTATAACAAAAAAGAATAGGCGTAGCTATACTAATATCATATGAACAGACTTTAAATGCAAAAAAAAATTATAAGAGATATAGAAGGCTATTATATATTAATAAAAGTGACAATCCATCAGGAAGATGTAACAGCCATAAATATCTATGCACCTAACCAGGGTGCACCAAAATATGTGAGACAAACTCTGGCAAAATTGAAGGGAGAAATAGGCATCTCTACAATAATTATTGGAGACTTCAACACACCATGCACATCATTAGATAGAACAATTAGTCAGAAGATCAACAAGGAAACAGAGAACAGCAATATGATAAACAAGTTAGACCTAACAGATATATACAGAATGATGCATCCAAACTCTGCAGGCTATGCATTCTTCTCAAGTGGCCATTCATCTTTCTCCAGAATAGACCACATGTTAGGACACAATGCAGGTCTCAATAAATGTAAAAAGTTTGAAATTATACAAAGCACCTTTTCAGATCATAATGGAATGAAACTGGCAAATGATAATAGACAGGATAAAGGTGAATTCGCAAATGTGTGGAGGCTAAACAACACACTCTTAAATAATCAGTGGGTCAAAGAAGAAATTGCAAGCAAAATCTGTAAACATATTGAGAAAAATGAAAATGAGAACAAAACTTACCAAGATGTATGGGATACAGTGAAGGCAGTCTTGGGAGGGAAATTTATAACCCTAAATGCCTATAGTAAAAAAGAAGAAAATAGCTAAATTCAAAGATTTAACTGAACAAGTAGAGAAACTAGAAAAAGAACAGCAAGCCAATCCCAAAGCAAGCATCAGGAAAGAAATAATAAAGACTAGAGCAGAAATAAATGAAATTGAGAAGAACAACAAAAACAAACAGAGAAAATCAACTAAACCAAAAGCTGTTTTTTTGAGAAGGTCAATAAACTTGACAAAACCCTAGCTAGACTAACAAAGAAAAAAAGAGGGAAGATGCAAATAAATACAATCAGAAATGAAAGGGGTAAAGTTATAACTGTCCCCACAGAAATAAAAAAGGATCATAAGAGGATATTATGATTATCTGTATGCCAACAATCTAGACAACCTAGACGAAATGGACAAATTCCTAGAAATGCATAAACAGATGCATTTCTACACTGATGATACAAGAAATACAAGAACTTAACAAACCAATCACATTTAATGGGATTGAATCTATCATCAAAAATCTCCCAACAAAGAAAAGGCCAAGATGAGATGCCCTCACAGGTGAATTCTACCAAGTATTTAAAAAATTATTAATACCAATCCTGTTTAAACTCTTCAAAAAAATCGAAGAGGGAGAAATACCCAACACATTTTATGGATCCAACATCACCCTAATACCGTTATTCTTAATAGAAGAGCTTTTAATTAATATTCAAGTATAGAATGAAAAACTTGTGTTAGAATCTCTTCATCATCCATCATATATTATTATATTAAATCAATAGCATTTGATATATGGAAATATAACTGATGGAGTTCAGGATGACCATGGCTTCTGTTAACTTAGTTTGAACCTCAACAATGATGGAAAATTAACACAGAATTGGTAAATACCTGGTACATGTCTTTTTTTTTTTTTTTGGTATAAATTTTGACCATGATCTGTATTATTAATACTCTTCACCTTTCCTAAAAATCTGTGATACATCTTTGGCCCTAATCTTGTAGCTATTTTTCCACATTAATTAATTTTTAATTCCCTCTGCATCTTTCTATTTAAAAGATTATTTTAACCATATCACCATCAAAATATTTTTAAAAATCCATGCAATCAATTGGAACCTTACCACAATTGAATTTATTTCTGTGGTGCAGTTTTAAGGTTTAGAATTAACTAATGGACAATTCATTATGGAGAAAGTCCTCTCTATATAGCTCTATATATTACTTTGTAAATATTTGCTCACCTATAAGTTAAAAGAGTATTTTTTATTTTGAAATAATATTTAAAATATTGTTTTGAACAAACCAATGTAATTTCCTATTCATTTACATGGACATAAAAGGAAAACATTACTTTAATCAAGTACCAGGATATAAAACCCAACTTGATTGTTCTCCTCCAGTCCCATCACTGAAAATAAAAAATTAGAAAATTATGTTTTACACATGAAAATATGATTCAAAAAAATTAAGATTCATAGAGTACTCAGAAAAGTCCATAGAAAGATTTATCTGACTTTATCGATTCAAAATTAATGTCATTACTAATTAAATGTGTTCTGACATTTTGACTAATCATTTTTAATGAAAAGTGTCTGAAAGATCAGTTTTCTACATTACCAAGACCATAAGTGATTTTCATTTCCTTTCCTGGAAATCCTTCCTGCTGGGTTATGTTTCCCATAAAATAATACTTTTTCTTATGAAAACTGCCACTTAATTTCTAGCTTCTTAATTTTAGAATACAAAAAAAACCCTAGTTTTATTCTGGACTCAGCCATTAATTTTGTTAGTGAACCCTGCAATTGACGTAATTTGCTTCCAAAACAATTTCTTCATCCAAAGTTAGACATAAATCTTCCTTACCTAAAACAGTGAGATCTAAGTTTCAAATTTAAAAATAGGTAAAGAAGAAGTTTGAAAATAAAAGATACAATGTAAGGAATATAGAATTATAATCAGTTTGACACTCATACAAGAGTAATAGTATTTTAGAGAGGTAAAAATTCCTTAAAGCTTTCCTGAGTTTATTATATACAGAATACCTCATTAACATTTAAAAAATAAGAACAGAAAACCAGAGTTATCTGAGCTCAGTACCCAAATGCATAAACCATTAAAGATATTTAATTGAAGTAATAATAAATTTAATGTTAAAATCCCCACTTTTTCTATTACCTGCTTATTTCATATACAGTCATGATATCGCACTGTTATTAGAATTGAACTTCTTCAGCCGTTCTAATTTTATGTTAGGTGAAAATGGATTAATAAATTAAGCCAAATTCTCTAATTCTATAAAAATATTGATAAAACTCAAACACAAACTAAAAACTCATCCTGTTTATTTCTCCTACATATGTAGGAAAACTCATTACCACCATAAACATCATAGGTAAGAATGGCAGTTAACAAGGTCCGGAGAAATAAGATAAACACAGATTCCAGTTTAGAGATACTTCCATTTCATTTTTAGTGCCCTGTTTGGCATCTCTGGGTAAGTTTATTAGTCAGGTAGGTGATGTTTCAGAGACATTATTCTTTTGATTTGTCTTCTCACTACCTTCTAACATGCAAATAACTTTTTCTTATTCAACACTTTGTTGACTTTCTACCAAAAGTTTTTATATTTTCTTCCTATGGAAATTCTCCCCACAGCTAAGCATAATTTCTCTGACACTGAGTGCCTTACCTATCCTTTCAGATCATCACATCACAACCTCCCCAGGCAACTCTTTGAATTAATTAGTAACCTAATCACAAAACAATTAAGTCTATGAAAATCAGAGATTATCTCTGTGTTCAACTCTGTTTAACTATTAATTATGTATAATGGGGAGACAAAAATAAATAATTCATATATCATATATAAGAAGGAAAGAGAAAGAATTTAATGCACAGGTTCTAATCTTTCTTCAATTATTGTGGATCCATTCCTATGCTCTTCCACTCATTGTTTTCTCTCAGTCATTGAAATGCTGGTTATTCTCCTAATGTTCAGATTATTTAATTTCAGATTCTTCAATTCATAATTCCCCCACTATTCATGATATTAATAATATGAACTTTCTAATTCCTCCTACCATTCATAGATGAAAACTGTGGATGATTATAGGGAAAACTTGCACATGTCATTCAACAAGTGTTCATTCAAATAATGGCAGGTCATACATTCAGAGCAATAGTTTGAAGACATGTAGAATAATTTGAATATCCAAGAAATCAAAGGAGATCTGTATTTCCATAACTAAAATATTTCTAGAGGTATCCATATGAAAATGACCTGCTAAATACTGGCTAAACAGTACATTAGAAAAGTACATTTCTCATTCTCATTCTATGACATTAACTACCCCTTCCATACTTTTTGGAACTACCTTCCCAATAGTCAACTCATCAACTGGATTTCCTTTAGATTCAAGTTATCAGTCCCACAGCACAAAGATACAATCTGGATTATATATAGTATCCAATTTATAATTAGCCTAGTTACATTTGATTTAGGCATCTTTCACATTAGATATTCCTTCTGGGCCTTAATGATTTAATGTTCCTGCTCTATGCAAAGTGATTTTTTCAGGAAAGAAATTTGTGGGGCTTTTTATTTGATGATCTTTTCTTTTCTTTAGTTTGCTTTATATTGTCCAAAGAGAAAATAATAGCCCACATATTAAATAATGGTCTTCATCTGTCCTCAAAGTGACTTTATTGGGCTCCCTGAGAGCATTACAATGGGTTTTGTTTATTTCCAAGTACCATTTTAGGAGATTTCCTAAAGCAATTATCAACTTGGAAACTCAATTTTATTCTCCATAAATTAGAAAACCCTTACCAGAATAATTTGAAAAAAAGAAAACAAAACACCACTTGAGTTTATCTTAAATATCTCTAATTCTTATTTCCATACTTCTCTTTTTCCTTATTTTCTTCCTCACATATGTGTGCAAAGTTAAACCTATCTTCTGATGTGCTGTGTGAGCAGAACAAATCATGGCAAATGCTTACTGAGCACTTGTACTCGTTCCCTACACCAAGTGTTCTCATTCAATCTTCAAAGCAAACTAATGATATGGGCACTAAGATAATCTATGAGAAAATTCTAAGGACACCAGGTGAGCTAGTGTTGCTGGATTTCCTCTAGGTCCTTGGCTGTGTAACATAAAAGAATTTAAGAACATGCCAGTTTAGTTAGGCCAGTAGTTTATTAAGGAAATGAGAGAAAGTGAGAAAATGATAGATTATGTGTTCCCAGGTATTCTTGCAGGCTGATCCAGGTAAAGAAGGCACGAAAAGGGGTGATTTTTCCTCTGTGCTTGCTTTTTTTAATGATTAATTATCCCTCCTACTTGCTAATGTTCAGGGGAGGGGTCCCAGTTGTTTGCTGTTTTGATTACTTCACCCAATAATTCCCCCATGGCAGGGCCCAATGATATGGCCCTTTGAGAATATCTGGAGCCTTATCCCATGGGTTCTTTCAGTAGCTTTCTGGTGGGGGTCTTTCTCACAGAGGATTTCCAGGTGGAATTCCATGGCCATGTGTTTCACTGCCATGGTTTTCTGCCAGGTTTAGATTCATCTTCTCATTTCCTAAACTAACTTGCCTCATTAGAGATGGCAATAAAAGTCAGAGGAATACCTAATTCTAGGGAAAGGGAAGAATTAAAGTCAGAAAGTTCTATAAAGTGGGCTCCAAAAGTAGACTGTTCTCTACTTGATTCAGGGACATTTCAATTGTAATGGTTTTTGTCAATTTTCTTTATATATTCTATTCCATAATTTAAAGGCATCAAAATATTCAAGTCAAGTCTAAAACAATGTCCAAGTCCGTGACACAACCTAGCATATGAGATTTGATTTGCCTCCAAAGAAGTAACTTGAAAACAATTTTAGGATTTTGTTTTTATTTTTTCAGTCCAGGCACTTCTGTATAATGCTGACAAATCTGTTTTATACATTATTACACTTTTCTTCTAAACATCTCAATCAGTCTAAGTTATGTTTTAATAATTGTTACTTTTCTTTAGGGAGAAAAATATTAGGGGTCCTCTCTGAGCTTCCCCTTCTCTCTGTACTTTTCTAACCTTACCCTCATTCTAGAAGCACATTCGCTTCCACGGATTCTCCACCACGTCCCAAATTGTAAAAGAAAAATCAACTATGCCTTTCTATTTTGGCTTCTTTAAAAAATATGTCTATTTTAAAAATACATATAAGTTATACTATCCCCTTATCTAACATATATGTATATATGTGGATAAAGCAAAATTGGGTTTGCACTCTATGCATTTTTTTTACAAAGTATTCTTTAAGTCATTACAGGATCACTAAATCTTCAAAAAGGCAGAAAAAACAACTGTTCCTATCTGTTTCAAGTAATAATTGTACTCATTTATTAGAATATTTAGTTCTTTTTGATATTGTATTTACACCTTTATGAACAGTGTATCTTTTTAAATTGCTTCATATCATTATCCCACAGTTTTATTAAATAATATTACAGCATTGTACCTTGTGATTTGCATTCTTAATGGACACTATCTTGCCAAAAAATATATAGTTTCATAGGTGATATAATTCAAAAATTTAATAAAATCCTAGGCCAATTGCACAATAAGATCAATGATTGATCACATAATTTATTTTTCTCAATTAAACTGCTAGTTAGATGGGTAACTAAAGGGTTCCTTGGGCTTGCTTTCATGAGGACAGTCTTAGCAATGTAAACCTGGTAGGCTATGACTTAAAAATGAGGAATAGGCATTTAATTAATAAGAACAGAAGCACAAAAGGAGCAAAAACACTGAAAGCAGAAGAACCTGCTTGTTTAAAATGCTTAGTAAAACTTTGCCTAGGATTATTCATGAAATGTTCTTGGATAGATTGTGTATGAAGATAATTTGGGCAGCTCTGAATGAAAATTGAATGTGCTCTACTCAGTTCAAGTTCTTGTGTTATATGGGTATAATACAAGTTTTATAGTTTGGGAGGATCTATTATGATTTATGTTTCTCTGAATAACATCTGAAACATTTATGTTTCTCTGTGGATTTCTTTTTCAAGAAGGTTTAGAAGAAATCACCACTGATAACAAGATATATAAAATATGGAAATAGTTGTATCACTTTTGCTATAAATTTTTAATGCTCTCTAAATAATAAAAGTCCATGTACTTTATCCACTAATCAATTATCTTTCACATGGCAATTCTATCTCATATTTAAGTGATATTGATAACTTTTCTTCTCATTTTGATATTATTAATGCAAAATATGACACATAGATGGTTTTTGTTTTTTGTTTTAGTTTGTTTTTGCTATCAAAATATACTTTACTATGTGAAATTATGATTTCAATTATAACTCCTTAATCTCTTTAATGCCTATTGTAATGATCCTAAGACAACACTAAGACATATATATGCATAAATATATACATTACATATGAATACACATGCACACAAACATACACACACAATCTGGGGTCTGCACTTCCAGTAGAATCTATCTATCTATCTATATATATATATATTTTAAAGATGCTTAGATTACATAAATGTTACACAAAAATATATGTTTTTTGATTTGGCCAAATTTGGCAGTAAATAAGTTCAAATCAAGCCCTACAGAATCTTGGTTCAAAGAACTTGAACATTTCCAGTGTCATTAGTTTCTGAGAATGCACAAAAATATATTGAGTATTTTTTAATATTTTTACTGGTATAGTTTTATGCAAATAAAATTATATTAAAGGCATCCATGCAATTAAAATATATATATATATTGTGATGGTGAGGCCAATGTGTCAACTCAGCCAGGTAACTGTGCCCTGTTGTTTGGTCAAGCAAATACTGGGTTAATTGTTATACAAGGACATTTATGGACTTTAGTCATCTGTGAGTTTACTGCATAGATGGCTGATTACATCTACGATCAACCAGGGAGATTGCCATCAGTAATGAATGACGTTTTATCCAATCAGTTGAATGCTTTAAAAAGGAAAGTGATTTCAGAATTCAGAGAGAATTTTCCAGCTTGTCTTTGGACAGCCATCATCTCTCAGGAACTCATAAAAGACCTTAATCAGACTTTCCTTGAAGTCTCTGGTTTGGATCCTGCCTGTGGAATGTGGACTTGTGCATCCCATGGACACATGAGAGAATTTTATAAAATCTCATACTATTTACAGATATCTCCTATTGATTCTGCTTCCCTAGAGAACCTGAAAAGATATACCATGTCACAGAAAAGCCAAGGGCCAAGGATCCCCGGCACCCAGCTCCAGAATGACACAGTCTTCTGGGAGAAAGCATCATCTTGATGACTCCTTGATTTTGGACTTCTAGAAAAATAACAACGCAAGCCAATAAATTCCCATTGTTTAAACCACCCTAATACCTGGTATTTGGAAGCCAGGAGAACACACTGCCCAAACATTCATACACATCCCCATGCCTGAGGTACTCATCAGGGATCCCTAGGCAGGGAATTCTATGAACTCGAAGAGAACAACCTTGGAAAAACAAGGAATTTAGCAGATTACCAGAAAAAAACCCTCCTCATGTTTGCTGGTCCCCCATGTGAAGACCAGCTCCCCACAAACCAGTCTGAAGTCCACACCGACTGTCACCACTCACAGGCACAGGCACCAAGTCAGTCTTGCTAATAAATATAGACAGGACAATGTGAATCTTCATTTGTGAAAGAAAGTGGCAGTTGAAAGACCAACAATAAAACACTGAACATAACTTCCAGAGGAGCAAGGCTCCAGCTCCTTCCTCACTCTGGCCCCATGTCCTTCTCTTGTACAAGGCAGAGCTGGAACCCAGTTTCAACAGGACCCCTTCAGCCAGTGAAAAATATATTTTAAAAAATTTAATTAGTATCCTCAGAGAAATATAAGATATTGTATCCATAAGGAGATAATATATTAGTTTCCAGGCTCTTAAAACAAGTACCCTACAGTGGGTGACCTTAATAATAGGAATTTATTGGCTCCCAGTTTCAGAGGCTAAAAGAATCATTCCCTGCCAGGGTTGGTATCTTTGTGCTTCTCTGCAAACTTTGGGGTTCCTTGGCTTTTCTGTCACTTGGCACATATATCTTGGCATCTTCTCCTTTCTTTTCTGGGTTCCATGAACTTTCAGCTTGTGGTGGCTCCCAGTGGCTTCCCTTTTAGTCTCCATTTTCCATTGTTCATAAGGATTTCACTCATATTGGATTAAGGCCTGCCTTCATTCTATTTGTGTACACCTTAATTAATAACATCTTCAAAGTATCTACATACAAATTGATTCACACCCACAAGACAGGGGTTACAATCCTTTTCTGAGGGACATGATTCATTCCCCAAAATTCAGATATCATGAAAGAGTTTTTGGAATTTAAAATATAACTGTCAAAATAAATAATAAAACTGCATTATTGAATGGCATAGTTTAAGAAAAACCCAAAAAGTACAATTAAGAAGAAATGATAAGTACACAAAAAAAATTAAAATGAGGAGGAAGTATTTGAAAAAGGGTAACCTATTCAGGAGATTGATCAAGGGGTTCCAACATGCAAATAAAATTTGTGCTCTAAAGGGCATTCACACAATGTGGAGGGAGGAAATTATCAAAAATATATATCAAATAAACAGTTTCAGAAATGTTTAGAGCTTAAAGATGACTTTCTTGTTTAAACCAAAGGGCTTAAGAGCAAGTGAATTGAAAAGATCCATAACTTGGAACATTATTGTGAAATTTCAGAAGACCAAGATTGTGTCAGTTTGAAGTTTTTATGAATCCCCAAAAGAGAAAGATTATGTTTTTCTAATAATCCATTCCTGTGGGTTTGAGACCCTTTAAAATGGACTAAATTAATGAGGCATGATTCAGGTTGAGTCTCCTCTCTTTTGCTAGGTCTAATATAAACAGAGACACACACAGGAAAAGAAAGCTCAGCAATATTTGATTTGACTATGTGTGAGAGAGGACTGCAGGAAAACAGAGTGGCCCAGGGGAAGGCAGATAACCTCAGGAGAGATCAGTGGCCTTTTTGATTCACCATGTGGCCAGTGAACAGGATCAAGAGTAGCTGACTTTGGTGAGATATCACCTCTTTCTTGGCCTCAGAAATGTAACCATTTACAAAATAAATTTCCCACTATGAAACCTAACCTATTTCTGGTATTTGCATCCACAGCCCTTTGGCAAACTAAAAAAAGATTAAAAATAAAAAAGGAACCTAAAAGCTCTCTGAAAGTAAAATAGGTTAGCTGTGAAGGAATAAACACCAGAAAGGTATTAGACCCAGCAGCAACAACATGGATGCTACAAAATAATGTTACAATACCTTCAAGTTGATGAAGAGAAGAGTATTTCAACTCGGAATTCTGTTCTTACCAAATTGTCAATTACCTGTGAGGACACATAAGAACTCAGAACTTTATCTTCCAGGGACCTTAACTTGCAACCCTCATTTAAGATATTCTCTAATAAGATAAGGGATTCCTGAGAGAGAACAAGATGCAATTTAGAAGGGAAGCAGTAGAACAAACCCAGAGAAGCAATTTAGGACGTCTTAGTAAGAAAGCTTACCCCAGGCCTGGGAAAACTTCACCCCAAGTGGAAACAGGAAGAGGGATGGTGCCCAGCAGAAAGGATATGGAAATCTCAAAATTCTGGAAGAAATTAAGGATGAGATAAAAGTAGATAATGTAAAAGTAAAGAAAAGCAGTTAGAAATCCCAGGAAAGCAAAATATTGAAGAGAAAAGATATCTATCTATCTATTTTATCTATCTATCTACCTACCTGTAAAACCATGGAATACTAGGGAATTTAGATGAGTTGACAGTGTCAGTCTCCTACTCACAATTTGGGAAGCTGAAATGTTCTGCTATATTTTAAGACATTCAACACTACAATAATAAATAGAATAGTGAAAAGCTATGATAATTATATATCTCCCATGGGATGAGGATGGAGGAAAGCTGGGGAATCTAAGAAGCTCAATCTTACTCTGCCCAGAAGATATTAACAGGTAACACTGGAGGGGGAGCTCTCGAGGGGGAGCAAAGGGGAAGCAGCTCTTTCATTTTAATTCCTTCTATACTCTTCCTCTTTAGCCATGTGCATATTTTATTGTGCAAAATAAACTAAATGTAATTGGAAATAATTGTGGAAAAATTCTTTGTTCCAGTGGCACACGTTCTGGGTCTAACTGGAAGGCACAGGGTATAAGTAAATATTCTGACCCTTTCCACCCTCCTGTCCCCTCAAAAAAGGTGTTAGAGGGTCATGGCATCTTGTGTAGAAATTAAACATCCTGTCTGGAGCAGAACCGCCTGTGGAGCTGGGATCATTCAGGGTGGTGAGGGGTGCAGCTGCATTGGCGTCCAGACAGGGTATTGTGAAGTCCTTCTCTGGACCATTGACTGTCTGCCCATCTGGAAATAAACTTCCATGGAGGATGCCAGCATGATGGACATCATCCAGGATCCTAAGGCAGCCAACTAGTGTCAATCAGTTTGTTGCTGGCAACCAGACAGCAGAGGCCAGGTCCAGGGCAAACAGGGGACCAGGGGGCAGCATGGCAGCCTGGATACTCTGCCTATATCTTGGTGCCCTACAGAGACCTGGGGGACAAGCAAACACCATCCCTTGGTGGGTAGAGGCTCCCTCCTGATGATGCAGGTAACCAGGATAGGCAGGTCTAGGCAGGAGATAAGAGTTTTGTGTGGAAAAAAAAAAAAAAACATTTTGGAAAATTTCAAACATATACAAAGCTCTTTTACTTGAATAAATTATAATACATGTCCAATATCCACTCATCTGTCCCTCCTCCTTTCCCTCTCCCCTCCTGGTTTATTTTAAAGAAATTTCAAAACTACTATAATTATATCCATAAAAAAGAGTACTGAAGTGTAAGACAGGTAGGGACCCTAGTCTGCTGACTATGCCAATTGTAACACAGACGGTCAAACCCGGCCAACTAATTTGATATTCCAGAGAAACCTCACTGGAGCCCAGTTACAGCCATGCCCTTCTTACTTACTCATACACAGAGCCAAGTGTGGCAGGCTGGGGGAAGCTCTGCCATTATCACTTACAGAATGCAACCAGCCCTGACCAACCAGTGGGAGGTGGGGGAATGCTCTGCACTGCCTAACAGAGTCAGCTTTTATAAAGTTACAAACAGTGGGACTAGTTAACAATTACCAGACCTCCTGATTATTTTCACAGGTGTTCCTTTGAAGCTTAGACCCAAATCTCTTGTTTATGAGGGTCAAGTGGCTGGCCAGATCCATTCATCCTCATTCCAGGACCATGTGGAAAGGGCATTCCATCTTCATTTACCCTGATTAAGAAACAAAGACACTTTAAAAGACATAACCTCAAGATTAATACACCTAAAAATAACAATTATCCCTCAGTTTTTGGTAAAATGGCATAGACAAAGCACTGGGGGCCTCTCAGAGCCAAAACAAACAAACAAAACAACAAAAATCTCTATCTTATGAAATTTGAATGTCCATGAAGGTAGTCACCCCACAGCCAATTGAGCCGCTACTTCATTACCTTTAACCCAATACTAGCAAAGCCCACATACCTTAAACATGTAAACAGGCATCTATAGAACAAACCCTTGCCCAATTAGTAGGAGTCAAGCTAACTTCCTTTCTGTCAAAAAAAAAAAAATAATTTGCCCCTCCTAGACCCCAAAGCTTCTTTCACTCTGGCTTCCTTTGCTGAAGCAAAAACTTTGTTGTCTCACATAAACTGCTGTAGTTTAAAAACTGTGTTCTGATTTGGCTTTCAAAATCTCATCATTCACATTTCTGCCATCTCATGATTTTCTTTGTGGTTGGACTATTTGATAAGGGTCCAAAAGAAGTCCACACACTGAAGAACTGCCTGGTCTCTGCATTTGGGGAATATTCACTTATGAACGTGGACACTGGAGGAACTGGTGGGAGACAAGAGGGTTGGGATGGGGAGGAGGGCAATGGGTATTTGAATTCCCGGCAGGAACCTTACTCAGCAGTCAGTGCAGGGTGTGTGTGCTGTGTCCTCACTGAATAGGCTTATTGTCTTCTTGGTGAGGGCTGCTTCATGAGTTGCCTGGAAGCACCTGGAAAATGAAAGCCACTGAGTTCTCAGGTCCTGAAGATCATCCAGTGGGGTCTGAGACACAGCCCACCTGCTAACTGCATGCTCTCTAGTTCCCCTGAGGCAATTGTTTCTTCCCTGGACAAAAAGGGTCCTGAGCATGCCTGGGTCTCCCTCACACTAGTTTTGGTGCCTTAATACTTCTGCCTTTTCTGACTGACTTGGTTTGAAGGCTTGGCAGAGATTTGGATGATTTTCACCCATAAGGCACTGTTAGTTAGATAACATTAATGAATTCCAGAAAGAAATTCTGATTATGTTTGTAAACTGGTCTTTTCCTTTGGGCTAGTGATACCCTTAGATTTTATTGAATTCCAACGTTTCACTTTTACTTGATTAAATTATGACTAGGGCTTTGATTGGGCCACATCAGTAGGATGTTGAGTCCCCACCACCTTGGTGGGTGGGGACTCACAGAGAAAAAGCATGGCAGAGGACAAGTGTGGAGTTTTAATGCTGTAGCACCAGGAAGTAAATAGAGAGAGAAGCAGATATGTGAGGAAAAAGAGAGGGCTCCATTAGACACAGCAGAAGCTTGGGAAGAGAGATGAGCTATGTGCCTTATAGTTTACAGCTGGCCTTGGGGAGAGACCCGAGCAGCTGAACCTGGAGAGAAATGAGCCCCAGGAAAACAGGAAACCAGAAAGCCTGAACTCTCAACCTGAACACTTGCAGACATTGGCAGCAATCTTGCTCCAACATGTGGCAACAGACTTTGGTGAGGGAAGTAACTTATGCTTACTGTAAGCTTCTACCCCAAATAAATACACTTTATAAAAGCCAACAGAGTTCTGGCATTTTGAATCAGCATCACTTTGGCTGACTAATTCAGACACTGAGGGCAAGGGCATGGCCCATGATTGTTAAAGCCATCTCTACTTCCTTTAGGCTGTTCCTCAACACATTTCAGCTGCCAATGGAACAACATCTGGCATCATTTTTCCTTGCATCTTCTGTGACATGCCCCTCCTGGGGATTTGGCAGTATGGCACAAGGAAGGACTTTCATTCTGAGCTCTGTTTCTGAGGAAAAGTTGGTTATCTGCAGGCAATTGGGCAGAAGTTCACAAACCCTCTTGATACTCAATCAAATGTGAATTTTACAAAGATTCTAGCCAACTTTGATGGGAGAAATTTTTAGCACTGGGAGACTGATGTGCTGCTTTCCCCAGGGTAGCATTAAAAAGAAAGTGGATGGGCTTTGGGGAGGCTAAGCAGCAGAGCCTGAGGAGGCCACCTGCCCAGGCTACTGGTGTATTAGAAAGTTGGGTGTTTCTGGCTCATTAGCCAGCTGTGAGACCTGGAGCAGAGAGTCAGTCCAGAGGCCTGGGAGGACTATCTCTAATGCCCCAACCCTGGTCTTCTGTAGAAATTTGTGAGGCCAATTAATAATGCTCTCAAATTCACCTAGGGCCTCAGTTGGAGGTGGCAATTAATTTCAACAAGAAATTAGGTCTCCTGAGGGCTGGGACACCTGAAGCTGGAGGCAAGAGTCAAGGAGAGAGTGTTAATAGTGTTTTTCCTGAGCTGGGGCTTCCTCAATGAAAAATTTGACTTGGAGGGGGGCAAAGGGAATGAGACATTTTGTGACTTTCCCTGCCTCTGCAGCTGCCTGATTTCCTGGTCCCTGTGGCATTTTCCTGCAAAGAGCTGGCTACCATGCTTAGTCCTGGCAGGTCTGTTGCTTCACCAGAGCACACTTTAAATTCTGCTTATTTTTGTCACATAGCTAAGACATTAAACTCCCACATGCCCAAGATCACTCTCACAACACCAGCTTTCCCTCTGTTCCTGAGGGCCCTGCCTGTTACCTGAAAACATTCATCTCTTGAAGATCTGGCTGGACCATCTCTGCCTATGACTTTAACCCTCATTTTGTGGTACATTAATTTTCACCCATTTCTGCATTCACCCACTATCTAGACTTTAAAGGGATTAGATGGTTGCTCCTTGTGTAGACTTTTAATGAATCATAGCATACATAAGGAAAGTGACCTAATCATTAAGTATAAAATTTGATGAATTTTTAGGAACTGAACACCCGCACCTATTCAAGAAGCAGACACCACCAGAACACCAGAACCCCCCAATGTTTCTTCCACCCATATCCACAGGCCCTGACCACCTGCTGCTTTACTTTGACATTAAAATTGGAATTTCATGCAAATGTTAAAAACACATAAAGAGAAACTCTGGAGTTCTGCTTTCAGTTAATCATTCAGATTAACCCTCCATCTGAGAAACCTAGAAGAGCTGTATAACATCAACCAAACCCCATTTGTCTGAAGGTACTGAGAGCTGGCAAAACAGTGAGTACTGCAAGACCTAGAGCCAAGAGACAGGAAAGCCCAGAAAAGCAATCCTGGCATTTAGGACCATTTGTACCCCAGAGATTTCTGCTGTTTCTGATGGAGGCTGAAAAGCTGAACAGGGCATTGGGGAAATATATGAAGTCATGACTGGCACTTACTCTGATGCTACCTTCCTTTGAAGGGATTAGTTTGTTGTCTTCAATTCTCACAGGCACATATTGGCGATATTTTTCTGGAATTATGTGAATCAAAATTCAAAACCTGCACTTTTCTTTTCCATTTTGATGATTCAAAGTTTTCCTGGGTCAATGGGAAGGCTGGATCTTCTGGTTCAAGCCTCCCATCCCTGGCAGGGTGTACGCTCTCAGGGTTACTACTGGTAGGCTATGGAGGTTTTTGTTAACTCCTTCCTCTGTGAGGCCTCAGCCAAATCAAGAGACCCTTATTGCTGGGCTCACTTCACAGGGTACCAGTCTTCTGTCCATTCCTAGAAGGTTCTGGCAGAGGAACATATGGGCCCCCTGGAACAAGGGAGTCTAGGCAGAGGGACAAGTGTGATACCTGGAAGGAAGGGTTCTGGCACAGGGACTTGTGTGATATCCTGGATGGAGGGGATTGAGGTAAAGAGATGTGTGACTCCCCTGGAGGGAGGGATCCAGGAAGAGGGACATATGAGCTCCCCATTCACTTGGCCCCACTTGGGACATCTCCTAGGGTTCTCCATGTCCTTTCCCTTCATTTCCTGAGGAGTTTTCACAGGCTCTGATGAGGACTTCCTCTCTTCCTACCCTTACCTCTCTCTAGGCAACCTCACACATGTTCCTGACTTTTACTACCTTCTGTATTTCTATTTTTAGATCAGATTTCTCTCTGGATCTCTAAGTCCAGATATTGAATTATCTACTGAACATTTCCAAGTCTTCCCCCTGAACCTTACTCCTGGCTCTTGTCTGGGTAGATGGTGCCCCCCATCCTCATGGGACATGGTTCTTATCCTCAATACTTCCTCTTTCACTTTTTCAATGAGTCAATGATTTTGTGGTTCTACATCCTGGACATCTCTTTAACCCCATTCAATTATTGTTTCCTTACTTTCCTGGACAAGTCTGAGACATCATAATCCTTGCATGAGCTTCTGCAACAACTTCCTAACTGGATTTTTTGTTTTGCTCTTGGGCTCCTACATCTCATGTCCACTCTGAGGTTAGAACAATTTTGTAAACACATAATTATCATTTTATGATTTCCACAGTCAAGGACTTTCATGGCTTCCCAGTGCCCTTGAGATGAAGTCCAAGAACCTTGCCCAGGCCTGCAAGTCCCTATATCAGGCCCCTGATGGCCTCCCCAACACCCACCCCAGCTCCAGAAACCTTGGGCTTCCTCTTGGCTTTGGTTTGGGTTGCCCACACAGGAACCCCTGGTGCTATCCAGGATTCCTAATTTTCACTTCCTTCCACATAGTGGCCCAAACTGGCTGCTTCTATGGTTCCAATCATTCCTTGTCACCAGGCAAGACAATTCCCTCTAGATGATGCAGTACACTTTTCCCCTGTTTCCTAGCTCTCCTAAGGCCCTCTGTGCCACACCTGCCCAGTCCTCCAAGGTGACATGATTAAATTCCCAACACCGACCTTTAGCTCTCTTCTTTCCACCTACCAGACCCTCAGCCTTTCCCTGACCTGACCCTATATTTTCTCCTGACCTGACCTTCTACCAACTCCTTAATTGACCCTCTATCTTCCACCTACCTGACCCTCTGTCCACTCCTTACCTTGACTTCTTCCCTCTCCCTAACTGGCCCACTGCCCTCACATTACCTTACCCATTGCCCTCCCCCTACCTGACACCATCCATCCCCTCACCTGACCCACTTCCCTCCCCTAACAAACCCTCAGATCTCCATGAAAGAGTCCCACTATTCTCCCCTTTCCTTGACTCTCTAACCTCTCCATACCTGATAATCTGCTGTGCCCTTCCTTTATGCTCTGGCCTTTCTCTACTTGAAACCCGACATCCCCCTACCTGACCCTTTGCTGTCCACTTACCTGACCCCTGCCCTCCCATTACCAGACCCTCTGCCATCACCCTACCTGATCCTCTGACCTCCCTTTATTTGAACCTGCTTGTTTCTACCTGTCCCCTGTATCTCCTCTACCTGACAATTTGTCAGGGCTTTACTTGAACTTATGCCCTTCCCTTACCTGGCTTTATGGTCTCCAACTATCCAACCCTCTGCCTTCCCCCTACTTGAACCTCTGACTTCCTCATACTTGACTCTCTATTCTCACCCTATGTAATTCTCTTTTCTCCAAATACCATACTTCTATTCTCACTTTATCTGACTCTCCAACCTCCCTTACCTGATGCTCTGCTTTTCCCTTACCTGGCCTTCTGCGTTCCCATTATCTGTGCCTTTGCCCTTTCTCAACCTGACCCTCTTCCCTCCCACCTCTGACCCTCTATTCTCCCCCTACTTGAACTCTGCACATCCCTCACCTGACCCTCTGTTCTCCCCCTAACTAACCCTCTGATCTCTATGCACCTGACCCTCTGTTCTTCTATTCCCTGACTCTTTAACTTCCCCATACCTGATGATCTGCTGTCCCCTTACCTTACCTTCTACCCTTCCTCTACCTGAACCTCTGCCCTTCCTCTGCCTGGCCCCTGTCCTCCCCTTACCTGACCCTCTGTTCTCACTCTACCTGACCCTCTGCCTGTTCTCTACCAGATCCTTTGCTATTCCTCTAACTGAATCTCTGCCCTCCTCTTACCTTATATTCTGTCCTTCTTCTATCTGACTCTCTGCCCTCCCTTTGTCTGACCCTCTGTTCTCCAGTTACCTGAACCTCTGTTCCTCCTCTGCCTGATATTTTGTTTTTCCCTTACCTGACCCTCTGCTCTCCCCTGTCTGACCCCTTGCTTTTTCCTTCCTAACCCTGTGCTCTCCCCTACCTGACTCTCTCCTGTCCCTTTGCCTTACTCATTGCTTTCCTGTCTGCCCCTCAGCCAATGCCACTGCCTTTATGGGGATTTGACAGCAGAGGACAGAGCTAAAGCCAGGTGATGAATGGATGGAATGAGGAAACCAACACTCAGTGCTGGGCTGCTGCTGCCTCCTAGACCTCAAGTTGGCCCTGGGGGTCAGTGGTGGAAAGTCCTGGCAGGAGGTGGAATTCTCGTGGTCCATCCAATAGTCCACATCATGCAATGCATGGCCATCCATGTGTAGCAGCCTCAATGGGTTCGCAGGCACTGGCAAAGGGGGTGCTCACAGTGGGGTGATTGGTATTCAGGTCTTTGTGAGAATCAGTCAGAAATCTGGAGGCCAGGATGTGTAGTGAGGCTGGCAGCTGAGGCCCATCCAGTGTGTGCTCAGACAGAGCAATAGCATGCTGAACCTAATCACTATCTATTCTGACTCTCTGACTCATCCTCATCTTCTCCCTGACTGCAGGGCTCTGGCCTAACCATCCCTTACCTGCAGCCTCATTTCCTAAGCTGTTTCTCATTTCCCCTCCCTCTGAGTATCAAATTACCCTGCAGCACAACTACCACCAGCTCTCTCCTGAGAGTTATTTAGTTTTGCCAAACAACTAACAACTCCATCAGTATAATATAAACAAATTCATTTGCTTTTTGGTAGAGAGAATTCACTGTGGAGCCCTAGGAGAGATTTTGTGGGTGATGCTTGAGATAGGGTGTGGGATCTCCTATTGTGTCCAAGGCCCATCTCCATCTCTTGAGGACCTTTGCATCTCCCCCCTCTGACTTGCACACCACCCCACCACACCTCCCTGCTGGACTGACAGCGCAAGTGCTTCTCTTTATAACATTTCATCTGATATATCCTAAGCCAATTTCATCATGAAATTGCTCAGATGGGTATACACTCTACAATTGCCATCTTGAAATTCTTAATAATTTTTATCAAAGGGCTCAGTATTTTCACTTACACTGAGACCCACAAATTTTGTAACCAGTCCTGGGTATATTTTTGATTTATTGAAATTATTCTGTTTGGAAAAGTGATGTAAGTTTATTTTAGAATATGTAGGAAGTGCAGATAAGACAAAAGAAGAAAATAAAAAAATCATTTAACATTCTGTGTCCCAGAAATGAGCCTTTTTAACCTTGTGGTTTATGTCTACTGAGGACTTTCCCTTGCAGAAATGAACAAAAGAGAGCATCTTTTACAGAATGCAGCACAGCATGATTTCTATTGTTTTGCTCTGTTTTTAACTTAATTTTTCCTATTGGCTTCTCTATACTTTCCTCATTTATATCATCATTTTTAATGATGGCCTCATGTTTCATTGTGTGCCTGTCCCGAAATTTATTTAATCTTCTCTCCTTGAATATTGACTGATTTCCTGAGGACAGACATCCTCCCAGTGATAGGAGTATGAGTCTTTGATGGTAGCCTAGGACCCATTCCTAGAGGAAAATTAGGATATTGATTGTATTACTACATGTCTATTCCTGGGTCACATAAGTTTAGAGCAACCCCTGGTATTCAATCAAACCTTCCATGTGAGTGCAGACCAACAGTCCTGCTGAGCGCTGAACTCTCTTGTGCTGCAGCCATAGAGCTCAGTCCTCACTGAGGACAGGCCCATGGCATCTCCCATCAGCTTGCAGGAAACCTACAGACTTTCTCTGCCCACCTGAGAATGTCTAGGGATGAGCTTACACCCCTGTGGCAGATGAGATCTCTGATACACGCAAAGACATCTGAGTGCTCCTTGGTTTCCTTCCAGGATGTTGGAACAGCTGGGTTGGGTCCACTGTCTATTTGTGAGCAGACCACACACACTCTCTCCCTGAGGCTGTAGGCCCAGGGTGGCTACAGAAGAGGTGACTAGGGATGGTACTGTCTCCTCCAATGGGCTCATAAACTGGTGCTTTCAGCAGATTTGAGCTGGCTTTGCCCACAGCTATTGAGAACAAGCTGGAGGTGATTGTGTTCATCCTGTAAAGTTTCACTGAGGACTCTCATTCCAGGCAGTCCTCTTCTGCCTCTTCTTAGATGTTTGTGGTGGCCCTGACCATAAATGTCCTGATCATCACAGCCATTTATTTTAGCCCCAATGTCCACACCCCCATGGACTTCCTCTTGGTCAACCTGTCCGTGATGGACATGGTCTGAACCTCATTCACACTCTCCAAGTTACTGCAGAGCCTGGTTGCAAAGAGCACCATCTCCTACGTCAGGTGCCTTAGGCAGATGTTTTACCTGTTCACTGCCTATGAAACTTCTTATCTTCACCACCATGACCTATAACCACTACCTGACCATCTGTTGGCTGCAGCACAACCACACCCTGATGAGGTCTCTCCTTGGTGGCTTTAAGGTGGTCTGCAGGTGTGTTCAAACCTCCATGCTCACTGCTCTGATCTTCAGGCTGTCATGTGACTCCAACACCATTGCTCACTTCTTTGCAAAATCTCACCCATGCTGCTGATATCTTGTTCCCCAACTTTACTCATAGATATCATGACCATCACTTCAGAGATGTTCCTTATGGGGATGCACTTCCTGGTCATCATTGCATCTTGAGGCTGCATCATTGCCAGCATCCTTTTCATCTACTCAGCTGAGGGCAAGTGGTGGCTTTCTCCACCTACAACAACCACCTCCTGGTGATCACCATTTATTACTACACCTTTCTGTACACCAACATCCATCTAGCCCTTGACTCTGCAGGGTTTCTAGACAGGACTATTGCTACATAGAACACCATCATCACTCCCACCCTGAACTGCTTCATTTATACCCTGAAGAATAAGGAATTCAAAGTATCCCTTAAAGATCTCCTCCTTCTACAAATGACACTGGGTAAAGAGGAGAGAATAGGTCTGACCTTGGGAAGCTAGGAAGCCACACTTCATATCCCCCCTCCCACCTAAGAGGGACCTTTTGGCCTCACTGGACACATTTGGGAGGTAGTTTCTCTAAGAAATTGTTACTAGAGTCTTTGTCTTAAAAGATTCTTTAATGTACAGAATTTTCACTGTTTCTAGTTTTTAAATAATGTATTTAATAATCATATAAATTGTTTACTAAGCCCTTAAGCATTACACAGTTAATAATTTGAAGCATACATTTTATACATTATATCCCCTTGAACATTGAAATTTAGACTCATTCAGTCAATTCCCTCTGTTAGTTATATCACAAATGTAATATTTTCGATCTTTCAAATGTCTCAAACCCTTTAAACAACAAAGCATGGTTAAATTCTCAAAATGATGAAAAAATATGTTAGACCATAGTTAAACCTATCATGAAATCCTTAATATCATGGGTTTGATTGTTGTTCAATACTTTGATTCTTATTTTATTTTATTTTTATCTAAGGCTTCTCCTGTTCACTAGGCCAAATAAAAAGAATACCAGTTTAGATTAGAAGAGGGTACAAGTTATGAATTATTGACCATCTGGTTCTTATTGAGACTTATGTTCTGATTCTAATATCCAAAGTGGTTCACACCCAAGCCAAAGGCTTTCTGATTGATCTCCCCTTTTAGGCACTAATTACATCCAGAGATTTATAAGTCCATCTGTTTGAATTTATGTTATGCATTTGACTGGTGCCAAGCTCAAAGTTCACATGAGCATCCTTAGTTTCCTGTTACAGGAAATGTTGCATGTGTGGAGATATATGCAGGGTTGTTTGGGTAAATTATACTTTATGAGGTTGCTGAGGAATTCCATCGTCTGTGACATGAGTCTGAATAAAGCTAATTGTAAAAACTAAACATTTCTTTTTCTTTTTAAAGGATAGGATAAATTTAATTAAACCTCTACAAATGCAGGCATGTAAAAATAGACAAATTGAGCCCCCATAAATAAATGCTATTTTCATTGAAATTAAACATTCAGCTGATGATGTTGCATTAGGAGACTATTTGTTCTCTAGGAAAAGGTCAGAAAATATTACATAACCTATAAGACATGACCTAAAGTGATGTATGTTTTTCTTCAAAGCAGATATGAGACATGGAATTCAGAAAGTAATTTTGCTTCTACCTTTTGTAGTAGACCCCTGACAGAAAGGAGAGAAGGGAAATATTGAAAAGCAACTACAATGTTCTTCTGCAGAAAAACACATAACAAATTTGTGTTTTATATAGAATATCATAATTTAACATGCAACCATCTTGAATATAATTATTGTTCATCTTTACATAAATAACTTACATGCTTATAAATAACATAATATAAATAACAAACATAACAAAAATAACAAACATACAGATGTTTATATGGGATGTTATGGGAGGTGTGGGAGGTGGGGAACATGGGAATTCCTGTAATTTTTGTGTAACATTTATGTAATCTAAGCATCTTTTAAAATATATGTATAAAAATATAACATTTATGTAAGCAAGTGCACATATATGCATATATATTTATATATCATTTTACAAATATTTGTTTGTATTGTGAAAATATTGTGTATTATTATTTTACCCACGATAATAAAAAATAATAATTTTAAAAATCCAAAAAAAAGGAAAAGAAAAAGTACATATGTTATTTATGTAAGGATGAACAATAATTATATTAAACATTTCTTATTGTAGTCACCCTTTCATTATTTTGTTTTTGCAAACTTTATACAAAAATTTCCTTGTTGTGTCTCATTATGAATTAATGGTTTTGCATAGACTCAATTAAATTGAAAATTTTTTATCCTGATTCTTACAATTTCCCAGTAGTTTAAGCAGTATATTGGACACATTTTTTTTTCTGTAATCGTCTTTAATTTTAAGTAAGAAGCTGGCTAAGACCCATTTTGATTTTATCTTATCCCAAAGCTAATGGCATTAGCTATTTTCCCCAGGAGTCCTGCTTCCCCTTAATTTATATATAATGGATTCTATGCTGGAATATTGCAGGAAAATGTTTTAAATAATGTATTTTTTGTGTCAAAATAAAAGAATTACCATCAAATGGAAATGTCAAGGTGAATTCATCACTATAATAGT
>JAKSZT010054442.1:57214-99459 GCA_026826555.1 Tolypeutes matacus | reverse complement strand
GATTGGTGGGTAAATGATTGAAACTACAGTGTTGAGAAATCACTTTTGGCATTATGACAAGGAAGGATTACAAGTTTAGGGAGTTGGACAGGGGACATTCAAAACAGGGCTCACCTAGGGCACCTGGGGCAGTCTTCTAGAGAATATGTGAGTGATCATTTTGTCATAGTGTGTTGTATCAGTGGGTGGAGACCAACATAATGATCAGGAAGGAGTGGACTCCCATCCTGGGGAAGCCCGATTTGTTCACAAACAGAGGGGTGGGTGTCTCTCAAGAGTATAAATCACTCCTAATAAGTGATGACATTCTAGTGTGTCAAGGCCTCAGTGTTGTTGGAAGTATCTATGAATCTTGTCCTTAAGGAGTGAAGTCTGGTGGTCACTATGGGCTCCAAGGGGAGGGGAGAGAGGAATAGAATAGATGGAAATGGGGGTATTTAAGGGACAATGGAAGTGTTCTGAATGATCCTGCAATGATGGATCCAGACCATGTTAAATTTCATCTAAAATTTATATAAGTGTATCATCTAAAATGTAAACCATAATATAAACCATTGACCACATTTCAATATTTGTAAATCAGATGTAACAAATGCACTATCCACATATAAAAAAGGTTATTGATATGGGAAGGGGGAAAGTAGAAGGATGTTGGGTATATGGGAGTCCCCTGTATTCTGTGTGTGATTTTACCTGTGACCCAAAACTTCTTTGAAGATAAAATGAATAAAAGACACTGGGAAGAAATGGAAGAAAATGCCACCGTACATACAGGACAACAGATATTACAGTGATGAAAGGTAAAAGGTCAAAAAATTAAATATTTTTCATTTTTTAATATCCCAATTTTTAAATTTTATTTTAGTTTTAGTTTTTTCTAAATTATTATGTATTTTATCTCTTATTTTAAAATATATCATTATCATTTCATTTTCCTATTAATTGTATTTGTTGATATTCTTGGCTTCATTTTTGAAGAAGTTTTGTAATGGAAAGGCTAGAACTGAGGCACGGGAGGATCTTTGGTGTAGGGTGTCAGTCATAGGGGAATACATAGGAGAAAGTTCACCTGGTCATACATATAAGGTATATATATGTGTTCAAATGATCATGGGGCATTGCCACAGTGTGTAGAGATTCACTAAATAACTGAAAGAATATTGAATTCCTATCCTGGGGAGCTCTGCTACATTGTCTAATGGAACAGCAACAATCACCCAAGTACAGGGCCAATGACTAGTGACAAAGGATGGTCTATTGATGGGCCCTTGATATTGATGACTATGCTTATGAACCTTTGCTATTGAAATTTCATCTTAACCTAGTATTGTAGTGTGCATAAGAGTTACCTCTTGAGAGCCTTCATGTTACTCAAATGTGACCTCTCTCTAAGGCAAACTCAGCATATAAATGTTTTAACTCCCTCCCCCACCCCCACCCCCAAGTGTGGTACATGATTCCTGGGGATGAGACTCCCTGGCACTAAGGGATTAGTACCAAGCACCAGGTGGTGATGCAACTGGAAAAAGATTGTGAATAAATGGGGGAGAATGTAAAAACAAATGAGTATATATGGCTAAGAAACTCAAAGTGAGTCAGTAGGTCATCTGAGAGGCAAGGATTATGCACATTTCAGCAGGATCTCCTAGACTGCCAAAGTAGATAGTGCCCCCAGATAGTGGGGCTCCTGAGTGCTCTGGAGACACACAGGTCCTATGGCAATGGCAGATAGCTCCAGAATTTGATGCCTTGCCAGGGGGTGCGATTTTAGAGTTTGTGATCCCGAGTGTGACAGAGTTGGACTCAGTTGTGATTTCTCTACACGTGCCTCTTCTGTCTCTTCTAGTTGAACCTATAGTTGGTGCTGGAGTTGGTAGGTATACATCCAAGAGACTTGAATCTCTTGTCCATGTGCCAACTTGACCTTAAGCTTCAGTGGAGTTGTAACACAAACTCTCCAGTTCATTAGACTCAAAAGGACATCTAACAAGGAGATAAGGATGGACAGCCACCATGCTAAGGAACCAAGAGTGCCTACAACTGCAATCAAGAGAGTCCCATCATCCATATGGGATTGAAGCCCCCTTTCAAGATAGGTGGATTGTGCATCACCATCCTAGAATACTCAGAATTAGGGAATAAATGATGGACTAGAGTGGACTTACTGGTATTTAACTGTAGACTTATTGTGATTCTAACAATGGAAGAAATTATATCATTGATGTGGAGACAGGGGCCAATGGAGGTGCTGAAATCAGGGAGAGGGAAAAAGAGATGTAATATGGGGGCATTTTTGGGACTTGAATTTGTCCTGAATGACATTGTAACAGCAGATACAGACCACTATATATCCTGCTATAACCTAAAGAATTGAGTGGGAGTGAGTGTAAACTACAATGTAAACTAGTATCCATGCTTAGTGGCAATGCTCTAAAATGTGTTCATCAATTGCGATGAATGTATCACACTAATGAAAGACCGTGTTAATGTGGGGGAAAATGGGAGTTGTGGGAAGTGGGGCAAATGGGAATCCCTTATATTTTTTTATGTAACATTTTATGTAACCTAAATATCTTTTTTTTTTTTTTTGAACTTCAAGTATTTTATTAATAATTTATTTTCAGTAAGAAAGACTGGCTAATGGGAGTTTTTCAGTAAAAACTTTTACAAGACCATTAAATAAAAATATATTAAAAAATAATAAAAAAAACAAAAAGCAAAAACCCAAAATATAAGGAACTCCCACACATCCCACTCCTTCTTCTTCCCAAACTCTCCCCATCAACAACATCTTTCATTAGTGTGGTATATATTTTACAATTCATGAGTACACATTGAAGCATTGCTACTAACCATGGTCTAGAGTGTACATTATGATTTGAACTTTGCAACACACAATTTTATAGTTTTGACAAAATGTAAACTGGCCTTATCCATCATTGCAATGTCATGTAGAATGATTGCAATGTCCTGAAAATGCCCCATGTTACACCTATTCTTCCTTCTTCCTCCCCTCATAATCTCTGGTTATCAGTGTATTTTTTTTTTCTTTTTAATTTTTTAATTTTTTAAAAGATACATAGATTACTTAAATGTTATACAAAAAATATAAGGATTCCCACATACCCCACCTCCCACACCTCCCACAACTTCCCACATCAACATCATTCATTACTGTGGCACATTACTTGCAATTGATAAACACATCCTGGAGCTTTGCCATTAAGCATGGACCATGGTTCACATTGTAGACCACACTCTCTGCCACACAATTCTGCAAGTTATGTGATGATATAAAATGGCCTATATCTTTCATTGCAATGTCACTAAGAACAATCCCCAAGACCTGAAAAATCTCCCATATTACAACTCTTTTTCCCTCTCCCTGTCCCCAGAGCCTCCAGTGGCCACTGGCTCCACATCAATGTTGTAATTTCTTCCATAGCTAGATTCATAATATGTCTATAGTAGAATACCAGTAAGCCCATGTTATACCTCTTCTTCCCGCTCCATCCCCACAGAACTTCTGGTGACCACTCTCATTATATCAATGTTACCCATTCTTCCATTACAACAACAATAATTCTACTTTAGTCCATAGTTGCATTCCCCCTTATGTTTGTTCATTCCCCAATCCTGAGGATTTTGGGATAATGATGCCCACTATAATTCTGATTGAGAGGAAGCTTAGATCACATGGATCAGATGGATAGAAATGTCTTGATTGCCTTTGCATATTCTCTTTGCTACTTGGGATAGGCATTGTCCATCATCATACTTTTGTTTGTTGTCCTGGGTGAGTGCAATCACCTGGACAGTAAGTGTTGGTTGCAACTCTGCAGAGATTCACCTCTCAAAATCATATGAACAGACAGAAAATAAAAGACTGTGTGATATATATTTAATGAGAATAATGCTAATTATGATTCAAATAAAAAAGGCAGAAGAACCATGTGAAGGAAAATTTAAAGGAGTCTAAATCTGGTACATTGGGGAGATAAGTTGTCATATATTCTAAGGTAAGTTCCACTGATGGGGTGCCAAATATTCCTGGTTGTCTGCCCCTGCTGATAAAGTCTAGATGGCTCTAGAACCCTCAGGTTCACCCCAGTTTGGCACTTTGTTTGCTGTGGCAGTCAGTGGGAACCTCCTGATATGTGTATAAGTGTAATCTCTGGAATGACCTCCCTACTCACTTTGAAATCTCATAGTCATAAATACTCATTTTTATTTAAAATTTCTCCCTTTTGGTCAAAGTCTTTTTCCAAATTAACTGCTAGTTTGTGCTTGGTAATAATCCCTCTGCACCAAGGAAGCTCATACCTGGGAGTCATTTTCCATGATGGGGGTAAGGTTGTGAGTTTATATGCTGTGTTTGGCTTAGGGAGATGGCACATTTGAGCAATACTGAGGCTTTCAAAAGGTAATTCTTAGGCAATATATACTAGGCTAAGTTTCAATTTTAGAAGAACAGTGTTCATAAGTACAAGCATCAATTTCAAGGGCCTGGTGAATTTGTCTGCTCATGTACTATAGAGATTCCTTGCCCCTCTAAATGAGAATATAGCAGGACTCCACAGAATAGGAATTCCATATTCTGTCAGTTATTATTTAGGTCTCCAAATAATATGATTTCATATGATATTTTATTTCAATCCGTTAATGTGGTGTATTATATTTATTGATTTTCTTAGGTTGAACCATCCTTGCATACCATGGATGAAACCCACTTGAACATGGCATATAATTTGTTAGATGTTTTGTTGAATATGATTTGCAAGTATTTTGTTGAGGATTTAGTATCCAGGTTGATTAGAGAGAAATTGGTGTGTAGTTTTCTTTTCTTGTGGCATCTTTATGTGGCTTTGATGTGAGGGTGATGTTGGAATTATAGTATGAGTTAGGCAATGTCCCTGCACTTCTAGTTTTTTTGGAAAAGTTTAATCAGGATTGGTTTAAGTTCTTTCCAGAATGATTGGTAGTATTCACCTGTGAAGTGATCTGTTCCTGGGCTCTTCACAGTTGGAAGATTTTAGATGGATTACTTGTGGTTGGTAAAAAAAATGAATTCACCAATTGTTTCATCAATGCAAGCTGCTTGTATGTTTCTAGAAATTTGTTCCATTTCATCTACATTATCCATCTTGTTGGCATGAAATTTTTCAAAGTATCCTCTTATGATACTCTTTATTTCTGTGGAATCAGTGATAATATCCTCTCCCTCATTTTTATTTTATGTATTTGCATCTTCACTGTCTTTTTATTAGTCTAGCTAAGAGTTTGTCAATTTTATTAATCTTTACAAAGTACCAGCTTTTGGTTTTGCTAATTTTTTCTAGTATTTTTTTATTCTCAATTTCATTTAGCTCTGCTATTATCTTTGCTATGTCCTTACTTCTCCTTGCTTTGGTATTAGGTTGTTCTTCTTTGAGTTAATCCAGGTGTGCAATTAGGTCTTTGATTTTAGCTCCTTTTTATTATAGGATTTTTTTGGCTATAAATTTCCCTTTCAGCACTGTGTTTGCTCCATACCATACAATTTGATATGTTTTAGTCTCATTTCCATTTGTTGCAAGGTAGTTACTGATTTCTTTTGTAATTAATCCCTTACCAACTGATTGTCTAGGATGTGTTATTTAACTTCCATATCTTTGTGCCTATTCTGGTTTTCTGCCCCTGTTTAATTTCCAGTTTCATTCCATTGTGGTCAGAGAAATTATTTGTATAATTTAATTCATTCTGAATTCATTGAGACTTGTTCTGTGACCTAGCCTGTGGTCTAATCTGTAGCCTGATCAATGTGTGCTTGAGAAGAAAGTATATACTACTATGTTTACATCTAAATTGTCTATATGTCTATTAGATCTAGATCCTCTAACATATTATTCCAAGTCTCTATTTCTTTATTGTCCTTCTGTCAAGATAGCCTGTCTAATGGTCATAATGGTTTATTAAATCCTCCAGTATATTGGTAGAGGCATTTATTTTCTCTACTTTGTTTTTCCTATGTTTGCAGCATGTATTTTGGGGCACCTTAGTTAAGTGCATAAATGTTTATGATTGCACTTACTTCTTGATAAATTACCCTTTTTATTCATATATAGTGCCTTTCTTTGTCTGTTGCAATAGTTTAGCACTTGATGTTTATTTTGTCCAATATTAGTATAGCTACTCCTATCTTTTTATGTTTACTGTTTGTATCTAAAACTGTTTTCTGATCATTCACTTGCAACTTCTTTGCATCCCTGGATCTAATGTGAATTTCTTGTAGATAGCAAATAGGTGAGTCATATTTCTTAACTCATTTTGCAAATCTGTGTGTTTTGATTGCAGAGATTCGCCATTAACATTCAATTTTATTTCTTTCAAGGCAGTACTTACATTATACATTTTCTCTTTAGGGTTATATATGTCATATTTTATTTATATTTCTCTATCATTTTAGCTATTCTTACTAATAATCTTTCTTTCTACACTCTCTTCCAACCTTCTCTCTTCTCTTTTACATTTCCACCTGCAGAAATCCCTTTAGAATTTCTTGAAGGGCTGCTTTCTTGTTGACAAGCTTTCTTAATTTTGGTTTATCTGAGTGTTTTGAAATCTCCCTAAATTTTTAAAATTTTTTCACTGTTTTTTTTTTTTAATGATTTTTTATTTTTAAAGATTTAGGTTACATTAATGTTCCATAAATAATATAGTGGATTCCTATATGCCCCATGCCCACCTCCTCCCACACATTCCCACATTAACAACATGCTTCCTTTGTATGGTACATTTGTTATAATTATTGAAAATGTATTGAAGCATTGCTCCTAATCATGGACTATAGTTTACATTTTAGCCTAAACTTTGTCTCACATAATTTTGTAGGTTATGATAAAATATATTGTGGCCTGTATCCATCATTGCAATGTCAGGCAGGAAAATTCTAATGCCCCAAAATTGCTCCAATATTACACATGTTCTTCCCTCTCCCTCCCTTCAGAACCTCTGGTGGCCACTGCCTTTTATATCAATGATAAATGTTCTTCCATTGTTGGAATAATAATGTCTATAATAGAATAATAATAAGTCTACTTTAGTCCATTGTTCATTTCCCAGTTTTGGGGATTTGGAGGTGGTGATGTCCACTCTGCTTCTAATAGAGAGGGAGCTTGGATCCCATGGAGCAGATGGATGGAAGTATCTTGCTTGCAGTTGCAGATACTCTCTGCTCCTTGGGATGGACAATGTCCATCATAGTCTCCTTGTTAGTTGTCCTGGATGAGTTCAATGAACAGTAGAGTGGACGTTTCAACTTTGCTGAAATTCAGGGCCCACCTGGAATATGGACACACCAAAGATTTGAGATCTGAGACATACAATTAACAAGCATATTTATAAGTGTAGGTTAAAATAGAGGGGCCCAAAGAATCATATGTAGGGCAACTATAAAAGAGTCTAGCTCTGCTACAGTGGGCAGCATAAATTCCAAAGTAAGGCCCAATTGTCTGTAATTGTCTGTCTTTCCTGAGATTGTCTGCCCTGCTCATAATGTTTGGATGTCTCTAGAGCCCTCAGGATCCCTGTTATTTGAGGCACTGTTTACTGTGGCAGTCAATGAGATCCTGCTGTGATTTGCATAAGCATAACCTCTGGAATGACAACCCAATTCACATTGAAGTTTCTTATTCATAAAAACTCACTTGTATTAAATCTTTCCCCCTTCTGGCCAAGGTGTTTTTTCCAGATGTATGTCTATTTGGCATTTAGTAATAATGCCTCGGTGCCAGGGAGCCTTATCCTGGGGAGTTATGTCCCATGCCAGGAGGAAGGTAGTGAGTGTATTTATATGCTGAGTTTGGCTTAGAGAGAGGCCTCATTTGAGGAAGAAGAAGGGTTTTAAGGAGGTAAGTCTTAGGCAATATATAACAATAGGCTAAGTTTCAATTTCACAAGAAAAAGGTCATGACTACAATCATCGCTATCAAGGGTCTGTTGTAATTGTCTGTCTTTCTTCACTAGGCACTTCTCTTGTACTCAGGGTATTCTTGCTGGCATTTTAGAAAATGTAGTATAACTCCCCAGATGGCATTTCATTCTTTTGGTTATTGTGTGGGTTTCCACCCACTAAGACCACACTCCATGGACATTTAAACATATTCTTATGATTTAGTGACATGTCCCAGGTGAACCACAACTCATGCATTCCCCTATCACTGATACCCCATACCAGTGATCCTCCCCTCCACAGTTGTGGCCCTTCTGTCATTTCTGCATAAAGAATTCTTGCCTGGCTGTTTTGTTTGTTTGTTTGTTTGTTTGTTTGTTTGTTTGTTTAGCACCTTAATTATGCCATACCACTGCCTTCTTGCCTACATGTTTTCAGATGTGAATCAGTGTTTATTCTTATTGAGCTCTCTTTTTATGTGATGTATCTCTTTTCACTTGCTGCTTTCAGTATTATTTCTTTGTCTTGAGCATTTGACAATTTAATAAGTAGATGTTTCAGTGTAGGCCTGTTAGAATTTATACTGTTTGGAGAGTGCTGCACTTCCTGGACATGTACATCCATGTCCCAGAAAAGAGTTAAGAAATTTTCAGTCATTATGTACTCCAGCACTCCTTCTGCCCTCTTTCCCTTCTCACTTCCCCTGGGATGCCTATAATGCATATGTTTGTGCATTTCTAGTTGTCATTCAAATCCCAAAGTCCTCTTTTTATCTATCTGTTTTACTATCTGTCCAATTTTAGATGTGCTATCTTTGACATTGTTAATTATGTCCTCTTCCTATTCAGATCTGCTGTTATGTGCTTCCAGTGTATTTTTTATTTCTTGCTTTGTGCCATTCATCAGAATCATATCTGTTTTATTTTTATATATGTTTATGATTTTGTCAGTATGCCCCCACCCCAGTGTCTTCCTACTATCCTTCATCTCTTCCTTCAGTAGTTTATGTGGATTCATATTTGTTTACACATCTGTGATTAGTTGTCCCATGTTCTGCATCACCTCCTGTTTTTTGGTTTGTTCATTAGACTGGGCCTTGTCTTCCTGTTTCTTAATATGGCTTGAATATTTTTGCTGGTGTCTAGGCATATGTTTGTCTTGATGGGCTTCTTCATATGATAAGCTTCTTTTTCTATTCTTTGGTTTTATTTTGTATTGTTTTGTGTTAGATACCTCTTTGACATCTGGGTCCACTTATTATATATCCTTGTATTTTTCTGTGTTCCCTTGAAAAAAAATAAGACCATTTAAAATGAAAGAGATAAGAGAGAAAAAAATAAAAGTAATAATTAAAATGTTAAAAATGGAAGTATAAAAGAGCCCAGAAAAAAAAAAGTGAAAGATCATAAAAAATACAAAGGAATAAGAATAAAAATGGTGGAATGAAAAAATGAAACAAGAAAAAAAATAGAATAAAGTATAAGACTGGAAATTTGATAAGAAGAAGAAAAAAATGAGGACCAAGTAAGAGAATGTGGAATGAAAGAAAAGCCAAAGAAGAATGAAGAATGAGATAAAGAAAAGAAATTAAGAACTAAGGAGAAAAAGTAGCAAAAAGAAAATAAAAGGAAATCAAGAAAGAGAAAAAACAACAAACAAAAAACAAAATCAACCCAGGAAAACAGGCTTCCCTCTTAGGTCCTTAGGAACTGTCCCTGGCTGCTGGTACTCATCAATCAATAACCCTGCAACCTGCCCTCCACATATGATGTAATTGGTTTTAGTGAATAAATTAAAGCATAAAAATTATAAAAACTATAAAATAACAGACCAAAAAACTTAAAACCAAAATCTCAGTCTATAAGTTCCTTGTCACATGATATTGGCTGGGTGCCTGATAACCCAGTGGATCACTCTGGATCTCTTCTCTTAGAAGGTACTGGATTGTAATATATGAGAACACCATTCCTACACTGAGCTACACTCACTCCAAAGGTTAGGTAGGCTACTATAAGCTTATCTGGCTCTCCCTGCCCTCTTTTCCTTTAGGCCAGTTGGGCTTCTAACATTTTGACTTATCTTTCCTTGGCTGGTTAGTTCCTCACTGACCTAGTTCCTCTCTCCCAGGGCAGTTGTGTGCGACTGCTTGCCTGATAAGATCCCTCTTTCCCTCCCACTGGGGCCACTTTAGTTCTGGGTAGGTTATATTTTTTGAGATTCAAAAGAGGCTCAGCTGGCCACAATCACTGAAGAGAAATCACTCTCTGCTCTCTTCCAGATATCTCTTCCTCTTAGGGAGGTGAGTGTTCTTTCCCCACTCAATTGGCTGTAGTGAACCAAGGTATTTACCAAGGATATTTACCTTGAGTTTGAGGTATATGTGCTGTTCAGCCATAGGGGCAATTCATTCATGGTTTTCATTTGGCCTCATAGTCTCTCTGTCCTTCTCACTCCTGGACAATGGGCAGCACTCTCCTTGGTCTGCAGATTCCTAAAGCAGCTTCCTTTGGTAGGTTTTTGGCCCTTCCTCTATTTATTTGTGAAATAGGTGAGCCGTGCCTACCTACTCTTATGCCATCTTCCATCTAGCCTTGGTTTGAAGGTAGATTTAGTGGTAATGAAAACCTTCACTTTTAGTTTTTACCTGGGAATGCCTTAATCTCCCTGTCATTTTTGAAAGAGTGTCTCACCAGATATAAAATTCTTAGTTGCCTGCAGTTTTCTTTCATTATTTTAGTTTTTCAGCCAATTGCCTTCTTTCCTCCAAGGTTTCTGATAAGAAATTGACAATCTAATTGGGACTTCCTTGTACATAACACACTTTTTGATGCTTTCAGAGCTCTTTCCTTGTCCTTTGCATTTGATAGTGTAAAAAGTATATGATGGGCATATTTTTCTTCATGTTTTTTGTTTAGTGTTCTCTGAGCTTCTTAGATGTGCATATTCTCATCTTTTCCTAATTTGAGGAGGTTCTCTGTCATTATTTCTTGCAAGATTTCTCCTGATCCTTTCTCTCTTCTTTTTCTTTGAGACCCATAATACCTATATTGGTGTGGTTAATATATCCCATAGCTGTCTTAGTTTATTTTCTCATTTAACATTTCTTTTTTCTTTCCACCCCATTTCATCTCATTTCAAATGACTTGTTTTCAGGTTCACTTATCATTTCTTCTGCTAGCTCCATTCAGCTCTTAAAACTCTCCAGTGAAATTTTCATTTCAATTATTGTGGTCTAAATTTCCAGCAGTACTGTTTACTTCCTTTTTAAAATTTCCCCCTTTACTTTTTTCTCTTATTGATAAAATTTGCTTTTCTGATATACTTGAGTTCTTTCTATGTATTTTCCCTCAATTCTCTGAGCATTTTTAAGATGATTTGTAAAGGCTTTTTTTGGTATATCCACTTTCTGTTCTTATTTGATGTTTTCTGGATTTTTGTCCTCTTCATTTAGATGGAAATCATTTCCTGTTGTATTTTGTCTTTTTCTCTGATTTCCTATTTTAAGATATTAGCTCTGGCGTTTATTCCATGGTAAGTCTATTTCTTGATTTTATAACCAGCTGCTGATAAGACAGATAATTTCTTGACCACTTACTCTATACTGAGGAATACAAATAAATAAAGATCAAGCTCATAAAAGAGGAATTGCCTTGAGTCCCCCACTCCCAGTATCACATGTCTGTCCTAGCTTCACTGGGCATGAGATAGTCTCAGGTGATCTGCATTCAATGTGCCTGAGTTTGGGTGTTATCCACCTTAAGGCATAACAACAAACTTTTCCACTTACCCTCATGAGATATAAGTCCATAGAACTAAAGACTTGGATTTTTGAGTTTTAAAAGCTAAATTGCTTTCTCAGGCACTCCCTGTAAAACATTTCTCATTGTAGGAACAAGTGTTTTAAAGAAAAGTAAAATATAAGAATATAAAATACATTGAAATAAAAATTCCAGAATGTCCTCTATTCTCTAAGATCCAAAGTAATTTAAATCGATCCATCTACCATTATTCATTCTTTTATTCACTCACTCATATAAAATTATGTAGTGAGTTGTGTCTGTGAGTTCACATGGATGTTTGGAGCATGGTTCTAGTTGTATAAAGGAGAGTAAAACAGTGTTTAGTGCTTCCTTTACATTTGTGTGTCTGATACAAAAGAAATGATACGCAAACCTGTAATTGCAAGGTGATATAAATTGTAAGAAAGACAAAAAACAATCAGAAGGGGTTGTTGCAGGAGAATCACAGAGAATATGATTTACATTAGGAGGGGCATTTAGAAGCGCTACATGTTGGTGGAATGTTTAAACTGAATTTTGAGGAAATAAGATTAAGAAGGTGTCACTGCAAGTCAGAATACACAATAGTTCTGGGTTCATTTGTTGAAAAGTCTATCCATATTCTACTGAATTACCTTTTTGCCATCACATAAACCAAGATAATAAATATTTACTCCTATAATTTCTTCTAATTATTTTGTGATATAGCTCCTTTATTAAATTCTATGATCTACTTTGGGTTGATTTTTGTGTTAATTAAGATTTTAAAGAAGGAGGATAGGCCATTGTCCAGAACAGAATAAGGAAACTATTCTTTCCCTCATTGAATTGTATTGGAACTCTTGTCCAAAATCAATTAACTATTATTATAAGTATCTATTTATGGGCTCACAACTCTATTTCACTGATTTGTATAACTATGCTTATGCTAAAGTCACAATATCCTGATTTCTTAGCTTTTTAGTAAGTTTTGAAATGGCAAAGTCTGAGTCCTCCAACTTTACTCTTGCTTACCATAATTCCTTAGGCTATTGTGGGTACCTTTCATTTTGAAATGAATTTTAAGATGAGTGTATTGTTTTAAACATTCATCTGAGATGCTGATGGTGGGGATTGAATATGTTATGCATCTTTAGGTAAATTTGGAGAGTATTACTCTCTTAACAACATTAAGTTTTCTAATCCATGAACAGTGGGTGTCTTTTCATTTATCTAGATACCGTGAGATTCTTTCTATAGTGCTCTGCAGTTTTCAGTTTACAAATCTTATAGTTTTTTTAAATTTATTCATAATTTTTTTCATTTTCATTTTATTGTAAATGAAATTTTTCTTAATTTCTATTTCAGATTGTTAATTGCTAGTATGTAAAAATGCAATTGAATTTTATATAATGAAGATGTGGCTATATATATATGTTGAACTCCTTCATTATAATTGTACTTTTGTTGACTTTTTAGATTTGTTCTTTACAAGAGAATGTCATATGTAAGAAGAGATGATTAATTCTTTTCTTCCAATATAGATCCCTATTATATCTTTCTCTTGACTAATTTTCTTCTTTAGAACCTCAAGTACAATGTTGAATACAAGTGGCTAGAAGAGATCCTTGCCTTATTCTTGATCTTTATGAGAATGAATTCAGAACTTCACTATTATGAATGTTAGTATTTGTAAATTTTAAATTGATGTATTTTGTCATATTTAGGTTATTCCCTTCCATTCTCACTTTTTCAAGCATTTTTATCATTAAAAGATGTTTTGGGCAATTGATTTTTCAGAATCTATTGAAATGAAGGTGGGATTTTGTCTTTTATTCTGTTAGTGTAGTGTATTACAGTATCTGATTTATGCATGTTAACCTAACTTTGCATTTTTTATATCAATGTCACTTGGTCTTGGTGTATAATCTTAGTATTATGTTGCTGGATTTGGATGGCCAATATTTTGTTGACGATTTTGCATTTTTGTAAGACAAAATGATCTGTAATTTTCATTTCTTGTGATATTTTTTGCCTGATTTTGGTATCCATGCAATACTGGCTTCATAGAATGAGCTGGGAAGTTTTATCTATTATTCTATTTTTGAAATGATTTGTGAGAAATTGGTGTTAATTATTTAAAGGTTAAGTAGAATTCACCGATTTAGCCAAAAAGCCTTTGGAATTTTTTGTGGGAAGTTTAAAATTACTAATTCAATCTCTTTAGCTATTATAAATCTACTCAGATACTATATTTTCTCTTAAGTCAGTTTCATAGCTTTTCTGAATCATTTAAGTTATTGAAATTGTTGGCATATAATTGTTAATGGTACTGATTACATTTATCTTTATTTCTGAGAGATTAATGGTGCTGTCCCCTCTTTATGCATATTTCTGATTTTAGTACTTTGAGACATCTTTCTGTGTTTCATTACCAGTCTAACAATTGGTTTTTCAGTTTTATTGATCTTTTCAAAGAATCTAATTTTTGTTTCATTGACCTCTATTTTTTCTATTGTTTAATTTATTTCTGTCCCATTTTAAAATATTTACCTTCATTATGCATGTTTTAAGTTTATAATTCTATACAGTCTCTACTTTCCTACAGTCGACAATTATGTTATTATTAATATTACTTCTTGCTTCCTTTTAAATATCTGCATTTGGAGCTAAAAACTTCTCTCTAAGCACTGCTTTGCTTGTATATCACAAGTTTTTAGTGTGATGTTTTCATTTGTATGTATATCATATATTGCTAGTTTCCTTTGTTATTTTATAATTTGTTAATTAGGATTATGTTGTTTAATATCCACATATTTGTGAAATTCCTTAATTTTCTTATGTTATTCAATTATAATTTAGTTCTATTGTAGTCACAAAACATACTTTACATGTTTCAATCCTCAAATTTTTTGAGGCTTGTAAAATCAGCTTTCATATATTCTCTTAGAGAATGATTTGTGTGAGCTTGAGAAGAATGTATGTATTCTTTTATTATTGGCTTCAATGTTCTGTTAGTCTTGGTTCTTTAAAATTTTATTTGCTTCTATATCATTTTGGATCTTCTGCCTAATTGTTCTATCCATTTTTGAAAGAGGGGAATGAAATCTACAATAGTATTTTTGATTTGCCTAGTTTCTCTTCAAATTTATATTTGTTTAATATATTTAAACTTCTCTACTTAATATATCATATTTATAATTTTTACATTTTCCTGATTGATTGGTTCTTTCATCAACATAAAATTCCACTTATTATCTCTAGTGACTTTTTTGTTTGTTTTAAAGTCTATTTTGTCTGATTTTGGTATAACCATCTAACGCTTTTGGTTGCAGTTTGTATAGTAAATGTTTTCTTAACATTTTCATTTTCAAACTTTTGCATGTTTTAATCTAAAATGATTCTCTTATAGACAAACAACATTTAGTTGGATCTTGTCTAACAATATTTGTTATTTGATTAGATATTTAATTCTTTCAGATATAATATTCATATTGATATGGTTGGATTTAAAACTTCCATTCACATATTTTCAACAAATTACATTTTTATTAATATGTTCCTTTTATTGTTTTCTTTTCCATTAAATGAATATTTTAGTGTAACATTTTAAGAAGTTTAAAATTTTTAACTATTTTTCATCATTTTCTTTGTAGTTGTTCTGAGGATTACAATATATGACTTACCTTTCAGAATCTTCTTCGTATGTATAATAAATTAAATCTAGTGAGATCTAGAAAATTTATTCTTATACAGAATTATTCTTTCTCCATTTGTGGTATTTCTCTTATCAATATTTCATTTATATATTTTACAACTCCAAACAGTGTTATAATTGACTTTATATAATTTTCTTTATCCTAAGATATCTGTGATGAGAAAGTGTAACAAGTGTGCATTTTAGTTTGGTATTTTACCTTCTTTTTTTACCATTTCTTATTTTATCTATTTATTTTTCTGTGTATGAGTTACTTTCCTGGTTTTGTTGCTTTTGTCCTACTCCCTTTTTTTATGCCATGTTGTCATGTGTATTGCATACTTCAGTGTTATAATCCCAAGTATATACTTAATGTTTTATTTCATTACTTGTTATATTAAATTAGTTAAAAACAATAAAAATTATGCAATATGCAATTATATTTCTTTTTAAGCTATCTATAATTAATTACCTTCACCTGAATTCTTTGTTTAGTTTTGTTTTAATTTGGATGTAAATTAATGTGTAGGGAACTGACTTTCAGGCTGACAAATTTCCTTTGTTTTCCTTTAAGGGCAGGTTTGTTAGCAATAGATAATTGTGTTTTTAATGTCTTCATTTCTTATTTTGAAGGTTTGGCTGAATATAGGATACTAGGTCAAGAGTTATTTTTTCTTGCACTATTTTAAAGACATCATACCACTTTCTTTGGACCTCCATTGTTTCTGATGACAATTCAGCTGTTAATCTTATTGACTTCTCTTTTTAAATGATAAATTGTTTTCTCTTGATCCTAAGATTTTCTCTGAATTTGGATTTCAACATTTTGACTATGGTGTGTATGGGTGTTGAAATCTATGTTTTCCTACTTAGATTTTATTGGGTTTCTTGCGATTATGTATAGATTAATGATTTTTTAAAAAGATGTGATGATTTCAGCCATTATTTCTTTCAATATTTTTCATAGGCTTCTCTCTCTGTCTACTTCTTGTATTCCCAATGCACATATATTAGTGCATTTAATAGTGTCCCACATTTTTCTGATGCTCTATTCATTTTTCATAATTCTTTAAACTCTCTGTTTTGCTGATTGCATAATCTCTATCAAGATATCTTCAGGTTCACTGATTCTTTCTTCTACCAGCTCAAACTTTGGTATATTTTCATTTGTTTTATTGCATTTTTTTTTCTTTTCCTATCTAAGTCCTATTTGTTTTTTGTTTTTGTTTTTTTAATAATTTCTATCTTTTTATTGTTACCTACTTGATGGGACATTGTAATCCCAACTTCCTTTAATTTCTCAAACATGCTTCCCTTTATTTTCTAAACACTTATAATAGCTGTTTGAAGTCTTTTTTAAGTCAAAGAGCTGGACCTCCATAAATTCAGTTTCAATTGCCCATTATTACCATATTTAAGAGTCACTTTTTCCTATTTGTATGTTCCTTATATTTTATTGAAATCTGCATATTTTAGATAGTATATTGTAGCAACTCTGAATAAAACTTCCCTCATACAATTGTTTCTTTTTGCTTATTTGCTTGGTGACTTGGCTGGACTATTTTAATAACATGTATTTCACACACAGCTTTTTGACTCTGGTGTTAATCCTCAAAAGGCATAGTATATGGTATATTCACAGACTCCCTGTTGACAATGGATGACTTAGATTTTACCTCTTCTCTATGTAGCTATGTGCCTCTCTGGTGCCTCTATTGATATCACACCAAGCTTTTTCAACATAATAGATCACTGTTCTGGTGGTTTTGATAATACCTGGAGTAAATGCTTGGTAACTGAGTGGGTTTGGCTGAGGTAAATGAGCTATTCCTTTCATCTATATGTCTATCCTTATCATGCTGTTTTAATTAATATAGTTTTAGTGTGAGTCTTCCAACTTTTGTTCTTCCTTTTTATGATTGCTTTGGTTATTTGCAACCCCTTGCAATTCTATATGAATTTGAGGATAAGATTTTTACTTCTCCAAAAAAGCCTGTAATTTTCATAGGGATTATATTGGATTTCATTATTTAAATGTTAACAATATTAAGTCTTCCTATCTATGAACATTGAATATTTTCATTTATTTATGTCTTCTTTAATTTCCTGCAACAATGTTTTGTAGTTTTTAGTGTACCATTATTTCACCTCCTTGGTTACATTTATTATTTTGAATTCCTATAGGTGCTACTGTAAATGGAATGGTTTTCTTGATTTCATTTTCATGTTATTAATTACTATGCATGTATAGAAAAAAATGGGCTTCTGCATGTTTATCTTGAATCCTGTAATTTTACTGAATTCATTACTTCTAGTATATTTCTTCTATGTTTGTTTTCTATATATAACATCATGTCATCTCTGAATATGGGTAACTTGACATTTTCTTTCCGATTTTTTTTATTGCTTTTGTTAGAACTTCTTGTACAATATTGAATAATAGTGGACAGCAAGCATACTTTTCTTGTTCCTGATCATAGAGGGAAAGCTTTCAGTCTTTCAACATTTTATGTATTTACATTGAATTTTTGAAAAGGTCTTTATCATATTGAGAAAATTCCCTTCTATTCCTAAATTTCTGAGCTTTTTATACTATGAAATAATGCTGGATTTTATCTAATGACTATCTGCATCAATTGAGATGATAATTTGTTTTTCATCTTTAATATTATTAATGTTGTGTATCACAAAGATTTTCTTATGTTGTACCATCATTGCACTCCTTGAATTCCACTTGATATTGCACAGAATTATATTAATATACTGTTGTATTTGTTTTACTATATTTTGCTGAGGATTTTTGCATCCATATTCATGAGATATTGGTCTGTAATTTTCTAATGTTTATTTTAATTTTTTGGCATTGGGATTATTGTAATGCTGGTCTAATAGAATGATTCTGGAAGTAAAATCTACACTTCTATTTTTGGAAGTGTTTGAGAATAATTAGTGTTAAATTTTCTTTCAATGTTTCATATAATTATGCACTAAAACCATCTGGTCCTGTACTTTTCTTTGTTGATAGATGTTTCAGAAGTGAATCAATCTCTTTACTTGTAATAGATCTACTGAGATTTCTGTTACTTTGTGTGTCAGATGAGATAATATGTACATTTCAAAGAATTTGTTAAATTCATTTAGGTATTCTACATTGGTGACAAGTAATTGTTCATAATACTCATAATTATTTCTATGTCTTTAAGTTTGGTAGTAATATTCCTGCATTCATTCCATTTGAGACATTTTTGTCCTGTCTCTCTATTTTTTCTGTCAGTCTAGCTAAATGTTTGTCAATTTTATTGGTATTTTCAAAAAACTTTTGATTTTATTTTTTTATATTTCCTATTTCAATAACCTCTGCTTTAGTCTTTAATGTATTTTCCTTCTATGACCTTTTCATTAATTTTTCTCTTGCTATTTTAGTAAAGTGAATTTTCTTTAGGTATGAAATTAAGTTATTGATTCATGATTTTTTTTCTTTTTAAATGTGGGCATTCAGAGCTCTAAAAATCCCTCTTACACTGTCTTCACTATATCCCATAAGTATTTGATATATTTTATTTTTATATTTGATTCACCTGAAGATATCTCCTGGAGATAGATATTGCTAAGATAGTGGAATAGGAAGGTCCAGGTGTCAGTTCCTCCACCAACACAATGATTGAACAGGTAGGAACCATAGGGATGAAATACTGTGAAACCACAGTCTAATTGAACTCTCGGAAGAACTGAAGGAAGAGATGAAGGAAGAGACTGTTAAACTGTGGCAAATATCAGTAAATTTCACTCTACCTGTAAGGGCTACCATCTGCATTCCCCAGATTCATGACAGACAGCAGTAGGGACTGCAGCCCTGAATCTTGATGCAGCTTGTTAGTGCCAGGGTGAGATGTAAATACCTAATCGTCTAAACTCCAGGTATATATGTTCAGATTGCTAATCAGTACTTTTTGATCAGTTGCTTCAGATTTCTGGAAGCCAAATTTTAGGTTGGCCATGGTTCCAAACTTGTGGCAGTTTGAATTACTTTTTTGAATCACAAAAAGAGAAAATTAAGTTTTTTAACTAATCCATTCTAGTGGATGTGAGACCTTTTTATTTGTGTTACATCAGTGACATGTGGTTCAGGTTAACTCTCTGCTCTCTTGTTGGTATGATATAAGCAGAGACACACAAAGAAAAAAGGTGATCTGCCATATTTGTCCAGCCATATGAGAGAGAAAAGAAGCTGAACTTTTGACCTTATTATGTGGGAGAAAGGACTCCATGCTTGCTTGCAGGTTCAGCAAATGGAGAGAAGCCCTGTGAGATTGAGAGCTCTGGCTCTGAAAGAGATAAGCTTTAAGCCTGGTGGCCCACAGCTGAGCTCCTGGAAGATAAGACAGAGACCTCAGCAAAGATCATCTGCTATCTTGCTTTACCATGTGACAACACACTAGCATCAAAAGTAGCTGAATTTGGTGAGAACACATCCCTGATGGTGCCTTGATTTGGACATTTTATGGTCTCAGAACTGTAAGCTTTTCCCAAAATAAATTCCTGCTAATAAAAGCCAACAAATTCTGGTACTTTACATCAGCAGCTCTTTGCCTAACTGAAACATCCCCTAATTAAAAATGGGAAAGGAATCTATAAGACAGTATTCATCCTCAGAACTGCAGAAAACCTTTAAATTGCTGTAGTAGCTAGATGAGTGGTAAATCAAGAGAAAGTGCTTCAAAAGCTATAGGAGAATGTCCTGGTGTTCTTGTCCCCTTCCTCAGTCCCTTACCAATGCTGTGAGGAAACAGCCTACACTCCCATTGTTGGTCCTTGACACCTTTCTAGAGGGAGCAGAATAAAATTTATGCACATCCATGGGAGACTGTATGCCATTGCCAATCTGGATGTTGGAAGTCTGAAAGACAGAACACTACACTTGTCTCAGTAACACTGTCCTAGATCCTTTCCCAAAGGCAGAGAAGCAGCTTTTAGATACCCAAAGCAGTGTAAGAAAAAATTAAGTCAAAGTGGTTTGGAGCAAAGACCATCTGCATTAAATCGAACAATAAAGCCCAAAGGAGGGGATGAAAGCTTACTTCAAAGGGAGTAGAGGGGCAAATTAAAATCCTATAAAATTGTAAACATGGGAATTCCTAAGACTGTAAGCAATCATAAGCCTAGATAAAGAAGAAGATCACACAGCTCCACACAGGCTCACATATGACAGAGTGGTTAATTCACATTAATCTCTGGCTGAAGTCCTTGAAATGCATACCATTATCTGAATAATACTGTCAGAAAAGAGAGAGAAAATTGCAAAGAATGTAAAAGGTATTTTTATATTCCTTCTCTCTCTCTCTCTCTCTCTCTCTCTCTCTCTCTCTCTCTCTCTCCCTCCTGGCCTAAAGAAACTATCTGTCTTATCACTAACTGTATACACACATAAGAAAGAGAGAGTTGAGAGGCTAATTTTCAGAGTTAATACCTTAAAATATTAAAATTTTCAGTGTGCTGGGAATATTACATGACAAACAAGAATTAGGAAATGATGGTCCATCCAAAGGAACAAGATAAAATTCCAGAAACCATCAAAGAAGAGCAGACTTTGGACCATTTAGACACAAACTTATAAAAAAGATGATTCTCAATATGCTTATGGAGATAAAGGAAAGCACAGAGAAATAATTAATTACATGAAAAGACAATGAATTAGCAATATGGGAGCGACTTTGAGATTGTCATTAAGAACCAAACAGAAACACATGAGTTGAAGGACACGACAACTGAAATTTAAAAAAAAAATTATCGGGGACATGACCAATGGGGTAGACAAATAAAGCTTATCTCTTACTAAAACAACTGAGAGGTAATATAGGGATTCCTTGGTAAGCTGCTTTATGGTACAGTAGTATAGGACACTGCTTCACAACTAACAGGAGAGTTGGGGACAGAAAGGAGGAAGCCAAAAAAGCAAACTGTGAGTTATTGACCCTCCCAGCCACCAGGAAGGGTTCCACTCCTCCATCGCTGAGATATCAGTTGAGAGAAAAACTCCTGACAATGGTATCTGATGAGAGAACAGACTTCTTCCCCCTGTCAGCACCTGAAGATAGATAAAGTGGTGTGAGTGCTCTGGGTCGTCTAGGAGGGTGCTAGAAAGAAAATTAAGCTGGGAAAAATCTTGAGTTTCTTCTGCCTGTGACTGAAAGAGGCATTTATACCCCACTCTCAGGACAAACAGCCTAAGTTGAGCCACTGGTTTCCTTCTCCAAAAAGAGTTTGTCAGTGACCTCCTGTGGGAGGAAGAGGGGTCAGAGAGGGTAGAAATTGGACTTTTTATGGTTATTTTAGCCACCAAGGTCCCCTTGGGTTTTGAAAGGGACCCTGATGCAACAGGGATAGAGAAGGAAGATTTCCTCAGGCAGGATGTCACACTCAGCATCCTGGGTAAAGAGAGGAATTACATCAGAGTGGAGAGGGGGATCTTCTTAGGCAGGTTGCCACACCTAGCATCTTAATTAAAGAGAGTTTACATCAGAAAGGAAGCAGAGATAACAGAGAGGAAATAGGGGCTGATAGGTATCTGAAAGTCCTTTCTAACCTAAGAAGGCACATGAGCTTAGTGGATAAGCTCCAACCTAGCATATACAAGGTCTCTGGTTTGACCCCAGCTCCTCTCTGAGAAGTGATGCAAGGCTATCAAGAAAGCAGGGAACCTTTTATTAGAGGTAACATACAGACATCCTCTTTGTATTAGCTTTTATTGGATCTCTTCCTTTAAAAAAAAATAAAGAAAAAGGTTCCTTTTATATTTTCCTTAATTTACTCAATAAAACCTGGTTTAAAACCAGCAGAGGATAAGCTGCAAGGCCATTGATTGTTGAAGAGCAACAGCCTGAGAAAATTACTAGGGGTCCAGGAGAGAAGCCTGCTTTTCTGTTTATCTTGACTTTTTTATCCTATTCCTGCCTTTGCCCTCTTTCTTTAAAAAAAAAAAAAAACAAGACAAAACAAGTAGCTGATGTCTGTATTTATTGTTGTGTTATCCACCCTTCTTTTGTTACTCTGTATTTTCTCTCTTTCTTTTGTTTCCCAATTTTCTCTACCTAGGCTATATCTTTTCACTCCTTCATCTTTATATTCTCTGTTTTCTATTGTTCATTCTTTCCACCTCTTTGGGCTTGGTCTTCAATTTTTCTTGTAGTCATTTATTTCTCTCTTCTACTTTGTCCATGTTTTATTTTCTCTTTTTTTACTCTTTTTTTTCTCTTTCCTTCTCTCTTCTACTTTTTCATTTCCCCTCCTCTCATCATTTTGGACTTTAATTCATTCTATATTTTTCTCTATTCTATTTCATGTCTCATTGTTTCTGTTCCACTTTTCTAATCTTATTCATCTGTACTCCCTTCTTGGGTTAATTATTCAATTGCCTACGTCTTGTATGCTCCCTCTCCTACCTTTTACTATTATCACTATTATTACTCATTTTCTCTTCCTATCTCTTCTTATGTCTCTGGTAGTAACATTTTTAGGGGAACATAGACAACCACAAGGAAATAGACAAAGATGAAAGAAGCATCAAAATGAAACCTTACCACACTCCAAAACATCAAAATAAAACCATAAAGCAAAGAGAGAAGCAAATCAACTGAAATAACACACCAAGATAAACAAATGACTAGATACCAGCCAAAAAACACAATCTATACTAAGGAAGAGGAAAGCATGGCCTAGTCCAATGAAAAACTAAAAATGAAGGCAAGATGCAAAACATGGAAGAATTAATCAGAGCTGTCCAGTCCAACAAATAACATGAATCAACTTAATGAAGTGAAGGAAGAGATTAAGGATATTAAGAAGACACTGGGAGGATATACTAAAGAAATTGTAAACATATATAAAAAGATAGTGGAAAAGAAGGTGATGAATGGCACAATCCAAGAAATCAAAAATACAATGGAAGCACAGAACAGCAGATTTGAAAAGAGGAAAGAATTAGCAATGTGAAAGACAGTACATCTTAAAAACATGATAGAACAGATAAATAAAAAGATTGTAAAAATTCAGCAGGGAATCTGGAAGTTGAAGGACAACACAAAAGGCACAAATAGATGCATTTTAAACATCCCAGAGGGAGAAATGAAAGGAAAGGGGACAGTAGGAGTGTTGGAGTAAATAATGGTTGAAAACTTCCCAACCCTATTGAAGGAGACAAATGTACATATCCATGAATGAGACAATGTACATATCCATGAAGCACACTTGAAAGAGTATAAATACCTATAGGCCTACTCCAAGATATATACTTGTCAAATTGTCCAGTGTTCAAGACAAAGGGAGAATAATGAACACAGCAAGAAAAAACAGAAACATCACATACAAAGAAGCTTTATAAAATTAAGTGTTGATTCCTAAGGTAAAACAATATAGACAAGAATGAAGAGTTATGACACAGTCCAGGTGCTAAAAGAAAAAGACGTTCAGCCAAGAATTCTCTTTCCAGCGAAAATGGCATTCAAAAAAGGAGATGTAAATGAGTATGTTAATAAGAAAGCTGCATTTCAAGAAATACTAAAGGGAATTCTGCAGGTTGAAAGGAAAAAAAAACAGGAGAGAGAGAGAGAGAGTTGGAGAAGAGTGTTAGAACAATTAAAAAGAAAAAATAAAGTAATAAAAACTATATGACATACATAAACCAAAAGAAAATGAGTAAACTAAGTAACTCCATGACAATATTAACACTGAATTTTAATAGACTATACTCATCAGTCAAGAGACACAGACTGGCAGAATGGATAAGGTAATATGACTCATCTATAGGCTCTCAATAAGAAACCCACCTTAGACCCAGTGATGCAAGAAGGCAGAAAGCGAATGGTTGGAAAACAATTTTACCAGCAAAAAAATGACCAAAAAATGGCTGGAGAAGCTATGTTAATATTGGAAAATATAGACTTTAAATGCAAAGCTATTGTAAGGGACAAAGACAGACACTATATATTAGTAAAAGGAGTAATCTTTCAAGAAACAAGAACAATCATAAACATTTATAAACCAAACTAGGGTGCTTCAAAATACATGAGGCAAACACTGGAAAAAATAAGTGGATAAATAGATGCTTCTACAATTTATACTGGATGGCTTTAATACAACATTACATCATTAGAGAGAACATCTCAACAGAGAATCACTAAAGCAACAAAGACTTTGAATAATACATTACAGTAGATGGACATAATAGACATATAAAGAACACTACACCCCAAAACAGCAGGATATACTTTCTTTTCAAGTGCACATGGACCATTCTCCAGTATAGACCACATGCTAGGCCACAGAACAATGCTCAATTAGTTCAGAAATATTGAAATAATGCAAAGTAATTTCCCTGACCACAATGGAATGAAGCTAGAAATCAGTAAAGTCCAGAGAACAAGATTAGGCACAAATATGTGGAAGTTAAACAATACACTCTTAGATAAAAAGTGGGTCAAGGAGGAAATTACAAAAGAAATCAGTAAGTACCTTCAAATGAATAAAAGTGAAAACAAAATATTTCAAAGCCTATGGGACACAGTGAAAGTGGTAATGAAAGGGAAATTCATAGCTGGAAATGCGTATATCAGATAAGAATAAAGAGCAAAAACTAAAGACCTAATTTAGCTGCATATCTGTAGCAATTAGAAAAAAACAACAACACTGACCCCAAAGGAAGTACAGGAAAGAAAAGAAAGAAAGAAGAAAGGGAAGAAGAAAGGAAAGAAGAAAGAAAGAAAGAAAGAAAGAAAGAAAGAAAGAAAGAAAGAAAGAAAGAAAGAAAGAAAGAAAGAGAGAGAGAGAGAAAGTGAAAGAAAGGAAAAAGAATTAGATCAGAAATAAATGAAATCAAAACTAAAAAAAAAGCAATAGAAAAATTAAACAAAACCGAAAAACTGGTTATTTGAGAGGGTCAATAAAATTGACATATCCATAGCTAGGTTAACAAAGAAAAAAAGAGAGAAGATGCAAATACACAAAATAAGAAATGAGGAAGAGGATATCACCACTGACCCCATAAAAAAAAAAAGAGTATCATAAGAGTGTACTTTGAAAAATTACTTCTCCTGTTTAATATCGTGTTAGAAGTACTTGCTCCAGCACTGAGGCAAGAAAAACATACAAAAGACATCAAATTGTAAAGGAAGAAGTAAAAACTTCACTATTTTCAGACAGCATGATACTATACATAAAAGCCCTGAGAAATCTATACACCTTGTAAAGCTTATAAATTAGTTCAGTAAAGTCACAGGTTTTAAGATCAATGTGAAAAATCAGTAGCATTTCTGTACACCAAAAATGAGCAATCTGAGGAGGAAATCAGGAAAAAAAATCCTAATTACAAAGGCAATTAAAAAAACAAATTCATAGGAATAAATTTAACTAAAGATGTAAGTGACATATGCAGAAAACTACACAAGCCTATTAAAGGAAATCAAAGACTTAAATAAATTGAAGAATATTCCCTGTTCATGGATAGGAAGACTAAACATTGTTAAGATGTCTATCCTACCCACACTGATATATAAATTTAATGCAATCCCAATAAAAATTAACAAGCATTCTTCAATGAGTTGGAAAAGCTAACTATGAAATTTATTTGGTAGGGCAAGAGGCCCCGAATAGCCCAAAAATGTATTGAAAAAGAAAATTGAAATGGGAAGAATATGACTTTAAAACATGCTACAAAACTACAATGAACAAAATTGCATGGTATTGATACAAGGACAGACATACTGACCAATGGAAAAGAATCTAGAATTCTGATCGAGATCCTCACATATATGGTCAAGTAGTATTTGACAAGGGCACCAAGCTAACTCAACTGGGAGAGAATAGGCTCTTCAACAACAAATGGTCTTTGGAGAACTGTATCTCTATATACAAAAGAATGAGAGAGGAGCACCATCTCACAACTTATACAATAACTAACTCAATATGGATAAAAAATATAAATATAAAAGCCGATACCATAAAGACCTTGGAATATAGTGGAGGAAAACATCTACAGGACCTTGTAATAGGAAATGATTTCATGAACTTGACAACCAAAGCATGAGCAGTGAAAGAAAAAAATAGACAAATAGGACCTCCTCAAAATTAAAAACGTTTACACCTCAAAGGAGTTTGTCAAGAAACTAAAAAGGCAACCTACTCAATGGGAGAAAGTATTTGGTAACCATATATCTGATAGGAGTCAATTATCGAACACATTTAAAGAAATCCTACACATCAAAAATAAAAAGACAAATAATCCATTTAAAAAAATGGGCAAGTGATTTGAATAGACACTTCTCCCAATAAGAATTACAAATTTCTAAGAAGCACATGAAAATATGCTCAACATCACTAGCTATTAGTGAAATGCAAATCAAAACTACAATGTAATACCATCTTATACCCATTAGCCTGGTGACTATTAAAAATCAGAGGACTAAATGTGTTAGAGAGGATTCAGGAAAATGGGTACCATCATAAAATGCTGATGGGAATGTAGAATTTTGCAGCCAATGCTGAGGACAGTTTGGTGGTCCTCAGAAAACTAACTATATATCTGCCATATGATCCAGAAATTCCACTGCTGGGTGGAATTGAAAGCAAGGATACGAACATGCACATCAATGTTCATAGTGGCATTATTCACTATTGCCAAAAGATGGAATCAACCCAAATTTCCATCAACTGATGAATGGATAAATAAATTGTGTTCTATACATACTATAGAATATTACTCAGCTGTGAGAAGGAATACAGTACTAACACACTGGATAAAATGGATAAATCCTGAGGACCTTGTGTTGAGTGAAACAAGCTAGGCATCGAGGGACATATTACCTGACCTTACTGATATAAATTAAGATAACTAATCAGACTCACAGAGCTAGAGTCTGGAATATAGTTTTACAGGAAATAGAAAAGAAGGTTGTGAGCCAATGCTCATAGGGACAAAATATATGACAAGGTGGAAGCATGCAGTTGTGCAGTGATGGGACATTACAAAGGCATAATGATAATATTGGGTTGAGTGGGCCAGGTTTGACAAAGAAGTAGTTTGGGAAGTGTGGGTTGGATGGTCCATGGAACTACGGGGAGGGTTTGGGGATCGAGTAGGTGGACACTGGGGATTGGTGGGCCCTTGGTTGAAATTACAATGTTGGGAATGCTCATTTGGCAATATGACAAGGAAAGTTTACTGGTTTAGGGTTTTAGATGGGGTGCATCCTGGGCCAGGCTTCTAAGAAGCATGTGAGAGATCATTTTGGCATAGTGTATTGCATCAGTGGGTAGAGACCCACATAATGAGTGGGAAGGTGTTAGACTCCAGTCCTAGGGAGTTTTGCTAAGGTCTCAAACAGAGGGATGGGAGGCACTTGAGATCATCAGCAGTGCCTAATAGGGGAGGACAGACCACTGTGTCAAGCCCTCAGTGAATATGCAAGTAACACTGAATCTTGTCCTTCAAGGAGTGAAACCTGGTGTTTGCCATGGACCCAAAAGGGAGGGGGAGGGAGGAATAAAATAGATGGAACAAGGGGCCTTTTATGGATGAATGAAGTGTTCTGCATTATCCTGCAATGAATACAGGACATGATAAATTATATCAGATTTTATAATAGTACATGGTCTAAAATGTAAACCATAATGTGAACCATTGATGATGGTTAGTAGCTATGTTCCAATATTTGTGCATCAATTGTAACAAAAGTACCATCCACACATAAAATTTTATTGATGGGGGAGGGGAAAGGGTGAGGATGTTGGGTTATTTGGGAATCCGCTGTGTGCTATACATGACTCTACTGTGTCCTAAAACTTCTTTGAAGAAAAATGAAAAAAAATAAAAAAGTAAGACACTTGTGGAATAAAAGGAATGTCACTGTACATACAGGGCAACAGTCTTACAGTGATGAAAGGCAAAATGTCATAAAAAGTTTTTTACAAATATTTTTCGTTATTGTTTAATATTCTCTTTTTAAAAATAATCTTTTACTTTTACTTTCTTTTCTGTATTTTTTTCTTATGTATAAAATGCATTATTTATGTGGCTATTTTATTGACTTCATTATTGAAGAAGTTTTAGATCACAGAAGAGTTACAACTGTGGCAGAGGAAGATCATTGATTTGGGGTGTCAGTAAGGGGGGGATATATGGGAGGAAGTAGCCACGGTGGGTGGAGATTCACACAATAACCAAAACAATATCAAATTCCCACCCAGGGGAGCTCTGCCACATTGTCTAATGGAACAAAAAGAATGCCTGAAGCATTCTTCACAATGACTTGTGAAGGAGGATGGCCCATTGAAAAAACCCTTCATATTGATGAGTATGCTTATGAGCCTTTTCTCTTAAAATTTAAATTTAGCCTAGTGACATAGGGTACCTAAGAGTGACCCATGGGGAGCCTCCTTGTTGCTCAAATGTGGTCTCTCTCTAAGCCAAAGTCAGCATATAAAAGCAATAACTTCCCCAACAGCATGGGACACTACTCCCGGGGATGTGCCTTCATGGCACTGAGGGATGGCTACCAAGTACTAATAAGCAATGCATCTGGGGGGGGGGGGATATACCTTTAAAAAAAGGGAGAAAATCTAAAGACAAATGAGTTTTTATGGCTAAGAGACTTCAAAGTTAGTTGGGAGGCAATCCCAGAGGTAGTGCTTATGCACATCCCAACACATTGACAACCAAAGTAGGTACTACCCCAAGTAATGAAGCTTCTCAGGGATATGGAGACATCCAGACACTGCAATCAGGGAAGATAGCTTAAGAATTTTGTCTTGCCACTGGAGCCTAACCTGGTATTTATGCTTCCCAGTGTGACAGAGATAGACTCAGCAGTGGTTTCCCTATGCATGACACTTCTGTCCTTCTATTGGAACCTGTAATTAGTACTAAAGTTGGTAAGTGTTGATTTAAGTCAAGAGACTTAAATCTTTGGTCTGCCTATGTGCCAACTGAGCCCTGAATCTCAACAGAGTTGCAACACCTAGTCTTCAGTTCAATGGATTCACCCAGGACAACTAACGGGGAGGAGATGATGGACAAACAACATGTCAAGGAACTCTGAGTGCCTATAGTTGCAAGCAAAATTCTCCCATCCATTGGATGTATGGGATTGAATCCCCCCTCAATTAATGGTGTTGTGGGCATCACCATCCCAGAGTCCTCACGATTGGGAAATGAATTATGGGCAAAAATAAACTTACTAGTATTGTACTGTAGACTTATTGTAATTATAGCAATGTAAGAAATACCACTGTTGTGGAGGCAGTGACCCATAGATGTTCTGGGGTGAGGGAGAGTGAAAAACACATGTACTAGGGGGACATTTTTGGGACTTGGGAAGTGTCCTCAATGACATTACAACAACATATACAGGACATTATATATCTGGCCATAACCTACAGATTTGAATGGCAGAGAGTGTAAACTACAATGTAAACTATAATCCATGCTTAGTGGCAATACTTCAAAATGTGCTTATCAATTTCAATGAATGTACCACACTGATGAAAGATGTTACTAATGTGGGAAAATGTGGGTGGTGTGGGGAACAGGGCATATGGGAATCCTCTATATGTTCTCTGTAACATTTATGTAATTAAGTAACTTTAAAAAATAAAAAAGTGAAAAAAAATTACCCAGAGGGTTATAACCGCAGACTGGAGCTTACAGTAGAAATGCACAGCTAAAACAATGGCCAGCCATGAATTCTATACCTGTTGAGACATTCTTTCAAAAATAAGGGCAAGATTATTTCCAAAATAAACAAATGCTGAGTTACTTCTTAAACCTACACCTGTTCTAATGGCAATGCTAAAGTGAGTTCTTCAGACTGAAAGGAATGATCACTAGACAGTGGTTCAAAGAGGCATAAAGAAATCAACACCTGTAGTAAAGTTGAACATATGTTTAATTATAAATGCCAGTCTTATTGTTGTGTTTTGTTTGGTATGTATCTCCACTTATTAATACCTCAAGATTTTAAACACAAATGCATAAAAAGACAGTATAAATTTATGATTTTGGACCTAATTTATAAAAATATAAGTGATAACAAGTATTAAAACAGGTGGGAGAGAGAGGGGTATGTGAAAAGACTGTTTATACTATTGAATTTAGTTGGTATCAAGTAAAATATGATTGTTATATATTTAAGATGTCACATCTTAACCCTATGGTATCCACAAGGAAAATAGAAGAAAAATATACCCAGATATAAAAAGAAAAGGCATTCAATATAGTAGAACACAAAAAAATTAAATATTATGAAAGTAATACTTAATGGAAGAATTGAGAAGCAAAAAAAAAAAAAAAAAAAAAAAAAGAAATGACTTTAAAAGCTAAATAGCAAAATGCCAGAAGAAAGTCCTGCATTAATAGTGGTTTGTTTTTTTAAATGTAAATGGAATGAACTAACCAGTCAAAAGACAGAATATGGCAAAATGAATCAAAAGCATGACTTAGCTATATTATGACTGCTAGAGACTCACATAAATTCAAAGATACAAGTAGGGGAAAGTGAAAGAAGGAAAAACTATATCATGTATGCAGTAATAAAAAGAGAGCAGGGGTAGCTATACAAATATCACATAAAATAGACCTTAATCAAAAACCATTATGAGGGACAAATATGATCATTATATACTGAATAAAGGGGTCAATTCACCAAGAGGTAACAATTATAGATATATATGTACCTAACAGCATAATGTCAAAATATTTGAAGCAAACACTGACAGATTTGAAGGGAGAAATTGATAGTTCTACATTAATAGTAGGAATCTTTAATACATCACTTTCAATATGGATAAAACATCTAGTCAGAAAATCAATAAGAAAATACAAGAATGGAATGATACTCTAAACCAACTAGACTTATCAGACATATATAGAACACATAACCCAATAACAAAGAATAAACATTTTTCTTGAGTGAACATGGAATATTCTTCAGGATAGACCAGATATTTGGTCACAAAATAAGACTCAATAAACTCAATAATATTGAAATCATGCAATGTATTTTTTTTTACTACCATGGAATGCAGCTAGAAATCCTTATTAGAGGGATAAATGGAAGATTTGCAAATATGTGGAAATTAAACATCATACTATTTGTCTTAATTTGCCACACAGCTGCCGATACAAAATACAAGTAATGGGTTGGATTTTATAATGAGAATTTTATAAGTGTAAAAGCCTCCAGGCTCCAAAAATATCCAAACTGAGGCATCAGAAGAAATACTTTCTCACCAAAGTCAGCTATTGGTGATCCAAGTGTACTGTCAAATGAGGAACCAAGATGGTGACTAATATCTGCCAAGGCCCCTGCTTTCCCCTCTGGGTTCACCATCTCACAGAGCCCAGCTTTAGGTGATCAGGCATATGGCTTGTCTCTTTTTTTTCTTCCTCTCTCAGCCTTAGCTGCTCTGCTTTCTCCGTAAGTTCAGCTGTGTGCAAACAGGTATCTGGATCATTTCTTCAGCATTGATTGTCTCCTTGGGCCTAGCCTCTTGGGAGCTTTGTGCTTCAGCTTTGGCTGCTAGTGATCCTCAAGTCCTCTCTCACATATGGCAGGTTAAAGATGGTGATGCCTCTCTTGCTTGTTACTGTTTTTGTTGGCCAAAAGGGCTACCAATCAAAAGGGCCATACATGGGTTGACTTTTATAAAATGGATTTATTAGGGGTAAAAATGTACAGTTCCAAGGCTGTGAGTAGTTCAATTCAGGGCACCATAAGACATGTTTTCTCAGGATGTTCAGTGACCATTGATCCTGTTGTCTGGGCATGTGGCAAACCAAGATGGCTATGATCTCTGTCAAGGTCTCTGCCTTTCTGCAGCTGTAGGCAAACTTGGCATACAGCTTGTCTCATATCAGAGCTGTCTTTCTTTCTCTGGGCCTCAGTTCTTTGAGCCTTTTGGAGGCTTATCTCTTTGCAGCTCAGCTGGGGATGAAACCTCTCACATGGCAGGATCAAATATGACAGTTTCCTTTTCCTATTTTTTTTGCTGACACTCTCTGTGTCTCTGAATTTATATCAGACCCAGCAATAGGGCAGAAACAACCTGAGTCATGCCTCACTGATGTAGTCCAATCAAAAGCCCTACAGTGATCCTATCACAAAATCTAATCTAATGAAAGGATCCTCAACCAAATGTAATGCAAAGCTATGAGAATAAATGTTTTAAAACATAATATTTCTCTTTTAAGAATTCATTAAAAAAATCTCAAAGTGCCAGACTCCATCCTCTGAATCCCAAAAAGACATGCTCTTCTGTATGCAAAATACATTCGTTATATCACAACATTCCAAAAATTTTAAATCAAGTCAGTAGAAATGCTAAGTACCAAAAAAAAAAAAAAAATCAATTTAGGAATGCAGTTTTGCTTGGGGAAAAATTTCCCTCTCACTATAGACCTCTGAAACTTAAAAAATAAGTTTTCTACTTCCAGTATACAAAGAAAGAACATACAGAGGAAAAACATTTGCATTATCATAAGGAGAAATTGGGAGGGAAAAAAGGAGTCAATTGTCCCAAATAGATCCAAAAATATGCAGAGCATACTCCATTGCATTTAAAAGTCAGTGAGTTATCCTTAGAATGATATCTTCTTCTCTTCTGGAGCTCATGGGGGCCCACCCTTTCCACAGACTTGCCAAATAGCCATACTTTCTCTTCTGCCCTCTTCAAGCATCTGAAGCTTGGCCACACATTACCCAATCTCTGGAGTGCAGTCTCAACCACCTTAGTAAAATGAAGCAATGACAACATACTCTGAATCTCTGGAATACAGGCCCAACACCTTCATAACAGTGTGGTGGTGACCTGATTTTCCCTAATTGTGGGGAGTAAGCCCAATCTGTTCAGATAAGTGGGGTGATGATCTAACTCTCCCCAAACACTGAGGAATGCACTCCACCTTACCTTTAGCCTGGGGCATCCAAAATCACCCTGAACAATGAGCTGGAATGCCAAGCTTCTTCAAATTCAGGGGCAAACTCACCCTTTCTGCCCACGTGGTGTGGTCCTTCTCTTGGCTTGAGGGGATCTTAAGTTCAGACCTCAGCTTCCATGGTTTTCCACTTGAGGCTATTTTCCCTTCAATTTCTATCCTCCCTGTCCCTTTACAACGATGCCGACAGTGGTTTCATTCAATAAAAATCTCACAAAAATCTTGTTGGTTTACCATGCAGGAAACAGGGATTCAGACAGTAAGACTTTCCACAACCCTTTCCTGGATAACTGCATTTACAATCCTAACTTGCAAGTCCCAAGTTTAGATGTTTCACATAGGGCACTATCCTCTGGGGGCTTGTTTTCTAGGAGTTTGGAAATTCTGATATCAGGCTCTGATTTCCTTGCACCCAGCAGTTAGTTATCATCTTATCTCTTTCCTTTTTCTATAAGGTGCAAGGAGAAGCCAGACCACATTTTCCACATTTATTTTGGAAATCTCAGCTAAATGCCCAAGCTCATCATTTTCACATTCTGTCTTCAATCTAACATCAGGAGGCAATTTTGCAAAGTTCTCTGCAATTTAAAACATGGATCATTTATTCCAGTTTCCCATAATTGTTTTAGAATTTCCTTCTAAGGCCTCACTGGAAATAACTTTAGGCTCCATTTTCCTATCAAAAGTCTCTTCAAAGCAATATTGGCATTTTATATCAAACATCTCACCATTCCTCCAAAAAATAACCTTTACTAATTTATAAAACTATTCCAATATTTTTAGTACTTAGTGGGAGCAGCACCCCACTCTTTTGATACTAATTTCTGTTTTAGTTTGCTAATGGGATGCCAATGTAAAATACCAAAAATGGGTTGATTTTTATAAAAGGGATTTATTTGCAGTAAAAACATACAGTTCCAAGGCTGTGAGAAGTCCAAAAGAGGGAACAATAAGAGGTACCTTCTCACAAAAGTCAGCAATCTTTGATTATGTTGTCTGGGCATGTTGCAAAGCAAGGTGGCCACAGTGTCTGCCAAGGTCTCTGCCTTTCTGCAGCTGTAGGTAGATAAAGCATAGAGCTTTTCATCTTTTACCAGGCCTCCTCTCTCTCTGGGCCTCAGTTCTTTGAGCCTCTAGGGTTCTTCTCTCTTTGTATCTAAGCTCTGGGCAAAATTTCTCTCACATGGCAAGATCAGATATGGCAGCTTCCTTTTCCTGTGTCTGTTTCTTTTTTTGCCTCAGCTTCCTTGGCTTATCAGACCCAGCAAGGAAGCAGAGACTTAACCTGCATCATGTCTCACTGACTTAGTCCAATCAAAAGTCCTAAAGCAATCTTATGAAATAATCTAATTATATGTTCCTCAACTAAATTTATTTCAATTAAATGGTATCACACACACAGGAATAGATTAGTTTAAATATATAATATTTTTCTTTTTGGAATTCATGAAATAATCTAAAAATTCCACAGTTTCTTTCTATGTGTTCTCAGTTTATATAAGATCTAGCAAAAGGGCAAAGACCTAACCTATGCCATTTCCCACTGATGCGATGCAATCAAACACTCCAATGCAATCTAATTGAAAGTGACAAGCAAAGTGAATTTTATGCAATAAAAGTGTACCACAGTCACAGGAGTGAATTAGTTTAAGAACTTAATCTTTGAGGATTCAGAACAAAACTTCAAACACACTCTTTAAATAAATTTCAGTGATATATATTAATAAAGCATACAATTCATCCAAAGTGTTCAATTAATGGTATTTGGTATAATAATAATAAAAAACAGACAAAACAGAATAACTCTACCCCTTAATAATAATTACCTCCCCAAATCTCTATGCTTTGTCTGCTGTACAATGTTGATATTTTGTTTCTTACTTTGTAATTTATTTGTATTTATATTTTGTATACATGGAGTAAAACAATATGTAGTATCTTTGTCTAGTTTCTTTTAATTCATATATTTCTTATTTTTTTCCTTAATGGAATATTATTCATAGATTATTATATAATACTATACATATGTTGATTTGTTTTTTATTTTGCCTGATTTTAACATCCTGTAACATTAACATACATTTGTTCAGTTTCAAAGAAAAACAGTTTTTTATATTTATATATACAATATTACCCATATTCATATTTCCCATGAGGTTTTGCTATGTTATTCAAACCCATATTACACTTTTTAGCTTTCCTTCTACTAATATACATTCTCTTAGACTCTCCCTTTCAACCACTGTCATACCCATATATTAGGACTGCTAGTTACAAAGATGATGATGTGCTTTCACGTTTCTATTCATTTCCAAAATTTATGAACCTTTTTACCAATTCTGCACAGATTAACCCTCATCTTTACATTCTTTAAACTCATTCTATTTTCTAGTGAACTATATTCTAGTTATTAACTACATGAATTTACACAAGGTATTTAGTTCATAATACCACAATCATATAGTATTTGCCCTTTTATGTCTGGCTAGTTTAATTCAATATAATATCCTCCAGCTTCATCCATGTTGTCATATGCTTCATGACTTCATTTCTTCTTACAGCTGCATAATATTCAATTGTATGTATGCACTACTCTATTTCCCTGCATTGGTTAATGGACACCTGGGTTGTTTCCATCTTTTGCAATTGTGAATAATGCTCCTATTAACATTGGTGTGCAGATATTGGTTCATGACACTGCTCTCAGCTCTTCTGCAAATATACCTAGTACTAGCATAGTTTATCCAACTACATTAGGAATTGTAAGACAAACCTCCATGTACCATTGTACATTTCCACCACCAGTTATTAAGTATTCTTACATCTGGGCATCCTCTCCAACAGTTAGAGTTTTCTGTCTTGTTAATAGTGGCTATTCAAATAGGTGTGAAATGACATCTTATTGTAGATTTGATTTGCAAATCCTTAATTACTAGTGATGAATACTTTATGTGTTTTTCCACCATTTGTATTTCTTCTTTGGACAAATGTCTATTCAAGTCTTGTGCCTATTTTGTAATTGGTTTTTTGGCTTTTTCTTGTTGAGTTGCAGCACCTCTTTATAAACATGGATATTAATCCCTTATAGGCTATATGATTTCAAAATATTTCCTTTTATTGAGTAAGTTGCATTATTACCCTTTTGACAAAATCTTTTGAGGTGCAAAAGTGTTTAATTTTGAGGTGGCCCCATTTATCTATTTTTACTTTTGTTCATGCTATGAAGTGTACGGTCCATGAAATCACTACCTATGACAACATCTTGAAGATATTTCCCTACATTTTCCTATAGTAATTTTATGACCATGGCTTTTATATTGAGGTCATTGATATATTTCCAGTTGATTCTTGTATAGGAGACAGATGAGTTCTCTTTCACTCTTTGGTTAAGAATATCCAGTTCTCTCAGCACCATTTGTTGAAGAAACAGTTGTATCCCCTTGGTAGGTGTGTCAAAAACCAGTTGGCCCTAGAAGTGAGGGAATATTTCTAGACTCTCAGTTATATTCCAATGATCAATGTGTCAGTCTTTATGCCAATACCATGCTACTGTGACCACTGTAGTTTTGTAATATATTTCAAGATTTAATTTTCAGTGACGTTTTAGGTCACAGCAAAGTCACACTCAGAATACAAGAGACTCTCATTTACCCAAACTCCTCCCCCTTTCCTCATCCCATATTAAAACCTTTTTGTATGTGAATGGTAGCATTGTTATAACTGATATGCAGATAGTGAAATATAGCTACTAAACACTGTCAATGGTTTACAATATGGTTTACATTTTAGACTGTATACTTTTTTATAAATTTTGATGATATTTACCATGTCCTTCGTCCATCACTGTAAGGTAATGGAAAACATATGCACTGACCACTAAATACCCCCTGTTTGATCTATTATGTTGTCCCATCCCCATGCCCCCAGGGTCCACAACAACACCCTGCCTTGACTTATTGGTTGACAAGATTCATAGTTGCATGCAACAAGAGGTCTTGACACACTGGTTTGTCCTCCCCTATTAGGAACCACACTTGCTCTTAAGAGATGCCCACCTGTCTATTTCTGAGTGAATCAGTCCTCCCAAATATGGGAGTCCATCTCCTTCCCACTCATTGTGTCGGTGTCCATCCACTGATACAACACATTATGACAGGGTGGACACTCACACAGTCCCTAGAAGCCTGTTCCAGATGAGCCCTGTCCCGAATGCTGCCCCACAACCAAGACCCTAAACCAGGGACACTTCCTTGTCATATTACCATAAGCACATTCCCACCTCTGTACTTTCAACCTCATACCCACAAATCCCAAGTGTTCACGTGTTCCTTCTTCCATATCTCCCCCCAGTGCCCTGGGTATTCTAACCCACCTTTCCCAATCTACCACCTGTCAACCCTGCACCACCAAACCCAATAATATCACTACCCACATATCTTATCCCTTCAATACGCAACTACACCCTATCACTTTACTATAGATTTTGTCCATATGGGTGATGGCTCACAACTTTCTCTTCTCTTTCTCTTTCTTGTAAATATACTTTTCAGACAATAGTTCTCAGAGACTGCTCAATTTCCTTAATTCATATCACTGAAGTCAGATACTGTTCATCCTTCAATGCCTGGCTTGATTTACTCAACCTAAATCTTCAAGATTCACCCATGTTTTCCAGTGGGTTAACACTTTATTGCTTCTTACAGCTGAGTAGTATTCCATTGCATGTATGTACCACATTTTGTTTATCCATTCATCTGTTAATGGACATTAGTATTGATTCCAAATTTTAGTAATAGTGAACAATAGCACTATGGACATTGGTGTGCATATATCAGTTCGTGTCTTTTCTTTCAATTCTTCTGGGTATATACCCAGCAGTAGAATAGCTGGATCATATGGAACATCTATAGTTAATATTTTGAGGAACCATCCAACTGTCCTCCATAGTGGCTTGATAATTCTACAATCCCAGCAGCAGTGGATGAGGGTTCCCATTACTCCACATCCTCTCTAACACTTATAGACTGCTGTTTTTTTTAATAGCCACAATTCTAATGGGTGTAAGATGATATCTCATTGTACTTTTGATTTGCATTTCCCTAATAGCTACTGATGTTGAATATCTTTTATGTGCTTTTTAGCTATTTGTATTACTTCCTTGGAGAAGTGTCTTTACAGTTCACTTGCCCATTTTTTAAATAGCTTTTTTGTCTTTTTTTTTTTTTGATGTGGAGGATTTCTTTATATGTGCAGGATATTAGGCTCCTATCAGATATATGGTTGCCAAATATTTTTTCCCATTGTGTAGGCTGCCTTTTTATTTTCTTGATAATGTCCTTTGAGGTGCAAATTTTTTTTATTTTTAGGAGATCACATTTATCTATTTTTTTTCTTTTTTTGCTCATGCTTTGGGTATGAACTTCATGAAACCATTTCCTAATACAATGTCCTGTAGATACTTCCCTAGATTATCTTCCAAGATTTTTATGGTCTTGGCTCTTATATTAAGATCTTTGATCCATCTTGAGTTGATTTTTGTATAAGGTTGAGACCGTATTCTTCTCTCATTCTTTTGCATATGGATATCCAGTTCTTCAAGCACCATTTATCTAAGAGGTAATTCTCTCCCAAATGAGTGGGCTTAGTGGTCTTGTTGAATATCAGATGACTGCATATGCAAAGATTTTTATCAGAATTCTCAATACAGTTCCTTGATCAGTATGTCTATCCTTGTGCTAATAGGATGCAGTTTTGACTGCCATAGATTTGTACAATGTTTTTAAGTCAGGTATGTGATACCTCCAACTTCTGTTTTTTTTTTTCAGTATGTCTTTGATAATTCGGGGCCTTTTACTCTTCCAAATAAATTTTTGAGTTAGTTTTTCCAATTCCTTAAAAAAACACAGTGTTGATTTTTATTGGGATTGCATTAAATCTGTAGATTAGTTTGAGAAAGATAGAAATGTTGATGATGTTTAGTCTTCCTATCCATGAACAGGGAATATTCTCCCATTTATTTAAGTCTTCTTTGATTTCCTTTAACAGTGTTGTGTAGTTTTCTGTATATAAGTTCTTTACATCTTTTTTTTTTTTTTAAGATTTTATTTATTTATTCATTTATCCCCCCCTTGCTGCTTGTGCTCACTGGGTCAGCTAACCACGCCGCGCGGGCAGGCTTGCCTTCACCAGGAGGCCCCGGGAACCGAACCTGGGGCCTCCCATATGGTAAACGGGAGCCCTACTGATTGAGCCACAGCCGCTTCCCAGTTCTTTACATCTTTAGTTAAATTTGTTCCTAGGTATTTGATTCTTATAGTTATTATTGTAAATTTTATATTTTTTCTTGATTTCCTCCTCAGATTGCTTATTATTGGTGTACAGAAATGCTGTTGAGTTTTGAGCATTGATCTTATAGCCTGTGACATTACTGAACTCTTTTATAAGTTCTAGAAGCTTTTTTTTAGATTTCTCAGTGCTTTCTATGTATAGGATCATGTCATCTGCAAATAATGAAATTTTTACATCTTCTTTTCCAATTTGGATGCCTTAATGCTCGAGCAAGTACTTCTAACATTTAATCAGGGTTCCTTAACATTCAAAACCTGAAAGCAAACATTAAACTAAGAAATACTCATTTATTTCACTGAATGGAGGACATAGACTCTTGCTCTATACTTATTAGCTGTTTGAGTTGGTTCATAACAACTAGAAGGTTCAGTGTCCTTATGTGACTAATAGAGCTCATAATATGTATTTCAAAATAGGCATTATTGTGAGGAATAATTGTTATAATGAACTTAATGTGTTCATAATTTCTCAATAAATCAATATTTTTTGCATTTTTCTAAGAATGCTGATCTGAACTAGACAAGGTACCTGATTTCCTAAAGTTTCAAATCTATGAGAAAATCTTTCATGAATGGTCTGGTGTACAGAAGAGACAGAAGAGCTCACTGAAAAATCATTGTGTGCATTTGAGACTGTGTGTGTACATCCTGCCCTAATGCAGTGATAAAGGGAGAAATAATCACAAGGTAAACAGAATAAAAGCCTTGTTATATTTTGAATGCTTATTTCTTCTGACATTTTCATTATGTTCTCACATAATGATAACCCCTTCGACCCAGCTAGGCATATGAAGGGAAGTTTTTTATTCCTTTTTTTCTCTTATTATTGTTCCTTTTCCATTCCACAACAATCTATTCCAACAATGTTAGTTCCTGGATCAACAAATAACTGGGACCCACCCATGATCTCATAAGTCACTGATTTTATTTATCTATCTAGTTCTATACATCTAGGATATTCTTGATAATGATCCATATCTGGATTGTGATGTCTGTATTTATTTCTTTTTGTTTTTCCTCATGTCAGATATTCCTGGCACTTAACCCAATACCAATCCAAGCTAAATTATCTTTCCTTCTTTCTTCACAAAACTATCTTTGCACAGAGCCAGCAAGTTTCCTGACTTGCATTGGGTCTGACTGTAGCCGTTTGGGGCCTCCAGAGAATCAGTGCCTGTGCCAGACCAAATAAAAATTGTAAAGTAAGTGTCCAGAGCCACAAGGGACATTACAATGGCCAGTGACTTAGTGTCACTTAGTGAAGATCTGGTTTGATATGTCTCTGGGAAAATAATTCTTAAAAATTTTCAAAGAAATATTAATTTCTACAGTGTCACAAAAGTTTATATTCTGCTCTTCTGAACCAGAATACTTTTAGACAATAAATAAATGATTCCTAGGACATAAATACATGTGTTAGCACTTATGGGTCTTTAAAAATCTTTTAAATTGAATTTTAGTTTGAGCTAGTGTGCGATGGCAAAACTACATTCAAAACTCACAACTTGCTTCTCTATTGTATAAGGATCCACATCTCCTTGCAACCCTGAAGGTTTTAGTGGACATTTAAAGTCCACTACCCTGGCAAATATATAGAAGTTTCTAAGGTACTTTGGGATTTCCAAATGATTTTGAGAATTAACCTGCTTGTGTTTCAGTTACTGGTAATTCTCTGCATTTTATTCATATTTAGGTAATGGAGAAGAATTAGCAGAGTAAGTATCTTGGGGAATTCTTCCTGTTTCCGCTTAAATATAATATGAAGCATACTCAGATTTGATGGTCAACAAATTATTTAGTGAGCTTGGTTTGGGTAGTGTCCTACTAACCATGTTTTAGGATGGTTGTGTGCTATTTGCATTTATTCCATCTAATTTCATTCATAGGACCATAACTTCTCTTGCAGCATAAGTTGATTACAATAAAACTGTTTTAGCACACTTTAGTTTTAACTGCACATTACACACAAGCAATATTCCATTTGGGAATAGTAGAGATAAGTTAATCAAAATTTCAGGTTGGCAGTGAATTTCATTGAGTCACTTTCTAGTGTTCATGTATCTTCCTCAATATTCTTATCAATGAATAACTCCATTTATATTTCCAATCAACAGTAAGATGAATATCATATGTTATAAACAGCCAGCTTTCCTAAAATACACTCAATTCATCTGTATCAACTGAGGAAAGTTTAAAACATGGCTTATTCTGATACAACTAGGAGAAAATCTGAACTTAGAAACTATAATTTAACATCAGGAAATCTGTTGCTATTAGGCTACAGCACACAAAAAGGGCTTGCACAATATATTCAACCTATCAAAGAAATAAAGTGATAATTTCACAATATTTTTATGGTAACAGAAAAATCAGACTAGGAATTCGTTTTAGGAATGGTCCTAAAATAGTCAATGATCAGAATCTTTTTTTCACTAATGAGTTGTAAAAATTGAAATTTACTTCATCACCCCCATTAACTCTATGTTTTTCTTTCTTTCTTTCTTTCTTTCTTTCTTTCTTTCTTTCTTTCTTT
>JAKSZT010054442.1:34862-47723 GCA_026826555.1 Tolypeutes matacus | reverse complement strand
AGAATTGAACAGGCAGAGGAAAGAATTAGTGATATGGAAGACAATACAGTTGAAATCAAAGAGATTGTAGAAAAGATAGACAAAAAGATAGAAAAAATCCAGTATGGTCTCAGAGAATTAACCGATAATGCAAGATGCACAAACATACACATTATGGGCATCCCAGAAGGAGAAGAGAAGGGAAAGGGAACAGAAGGAGTGTTGAAGGAAGTTATGGCTGAAAACTTCCCAACTCTATTGAGAGAGATGGATGTGCAGATCCAAGAAGCACAGCGCACCCCAAATAGTATAAATCCCAACAGGCCAACTCCAAGACATATACTTGTCAAATTGTCCAATGCTCAAGACAAAGAGAAAATACTCAAGGCATCAAGAGAAAAGAGAACCATCACATACAAGGGAAGCACAATAAGATTAAGTGCTGAATTCTCAGCTGAAACCATGGAGGCAAGAAGACAGTGGTATGACATAGTCAAAACACTAAAAGAAAAAAACTTCCAGCCACGAATTCTCTATCCAGGAAAATTGGCATTCAAAAATGATGGAGAGTTCAATATATTCACAGATAAACAGAAATTAAGAGAGTATGTCAAGAAGAAACCAGCACTTCAAGAAATACTAAAGGAATCTCTACAAGTTGAAAGGAAAAAACAAAGGAGAGAGACTTGGAGGAGAGTTTAAAAACAACTGAAAACTCAAAAAGAGAAACAAAACAACATATGACATACATTAACCCAAAGAAAAAATGACTGAAGTAAGAAATTCGTTACGAGTAATAACACTGAATGTTAATGGATTATATTCACCAATCAAAAGACACAGATTGGCAGAATGGATAAGAAAATATGATCCATCTACATGCTGTCTACAAGAAACCCACCTTCGGCCCAGGGATTCAAGGAAGCTGAAAGTGAATGGCTGGAAAACCATTTTACAAGCTAACAATAGCCAAAAAAGGGCAGGAGTAGCTATTTTAATATCAGACAAAATAGACTTTAAATGCAAAACTATTGTAAGAGACAAAGATGGACACTACATATTAGTAAAAGGAGTAAACTCTCAAGAAGAGAGAACAATCATCAACATTTACACACCTAATCGAGGTGCCTCAAAATACGTGCAGCTAACTCTGGAAAAACTAAGAGGCGAAATAATTTCCTCTACAATTATAGCAGGGGACTTCAACACACCACTATCATCATTAGACAGAACATCTAGGCAGAGAATTAATAAAGAAACTAAGGCACTCAACAATACATTAGAAGATTTGGACTTAATAGACATATACAGAACACTACACCCAAATAGAGCGGGATTTACATTCTTCTCCAGTGCACATGGAACATACTCCAAAATAGTCCACATGCTAGGCCACAAAACAACACTCAATGAATTCAGAAAGATTGAGATTATACAAAGTAATTTCTCTGACCACATCGGAATGAAGTTGGAAATCAATAAGGGCCAGAGAAACAGGTTAGGCACAAGGATATGGAAGTTAAACAACACACTCTTAGACAAACAGTGGGTCAAAGAGGAAATTTCAAAAGAAATCAGTAAGTACCTTGAAAGTAATGAAAACAACAACACAACATATCAAAACCTATGGGATGCAGCAAAAGCAGTCCCGAGAGGGAAGTTCATAGTCATAAATTCATATATTAAAAAAGAATAAAGAGCTAAAATTGAAGACCTAACTGCACACTTGGAGGAATTGGAAAAACAACAACAAACTAAACCTAAAGGAAGTAAAAAACAGGAAATAACCAAGATTAGAGTAGAAATAAATGAAATAGAGAACAATAAAGCACTGGAAACAATAAACAAAACCAAAAGCTGGTTCTTTGAGAATATCAACAAAATTGACAAACCCTTAGCATTTGACAAAATACAGCACTTTTTCCTCATAAAAACACTACAAAAGATAGGAATAGATTGAAACTTTCTGAAAATGATAAAGGGTATATATGAAAAACCCAAAGCTAACATCATTTTCAACGGTGAAATCCTAAAAGCCTTCCCTCTGAGATCGGGAACAAGACAAGGATGCCCACTATCACCACTCCTATTTAACATTGTCTTAGAAGTACTTGCACGAGCACTGAGACAAGAAAAGGACATAAAAGGCATCCAGATTGGAAAAGAAGATGTAAAAATTTCATTATTTGCAGATGACATGATCCTACACATAGAAAGCCCTGAGAAATCGACAACAAGGCTTCTAGAACTTATAAAGGAGTTCAGTAATGTTGCAGGCTATAAGATCAATGCTCAAAAGTCAGTAGCATTTCTGTACACCAATAACCAGCAAACTGAGGAGGAAATCAGGAAAAAAATACCATTTACAATAGTAAAAAAAAGAATCAAATAACTAGGAATAAATTTAACTAAAGATGTAAAGGACTTATATACAGAAAACTACACAACACTGTTAAAGGAAATCAAAGAAGACTTAAATAAATAGAAAAATATTCCCTGTTCATGGATGGGAAAACTAAACTTCATCAAGATGTCTATCATACCCAAACTAATCTACAGATTTAATGCAATCCCAATAAAAGTCAACAATATATTTTTTAAGGAAATTGAAATATTAATCACAAAATATATTTGGAGAGGCAAGAGGCCCCGAATTGCCAAAGATATATTGAAAAAGAAAAATGAAGTTGGAGGTATCACATTACCTGACTTTAAAACATACTACAAAGCTACATTGATCAAAACTGCGTAGTATTGGCACAAGGGTAGACCTACTGACCAATGGAACCGGATTGAGAGTTCTGATATAGATCCTCGCATATACAGTCATCTGATATTTGACAAGGCCACGAAACCCACTCAGTTGGGAGAGAGTGGCCTCTTTAACAAGTGGTGCTTGGAGAACTGGATATCCATATCCAAAAGAATGAGAGAAGAATACCATCTCACACCTTATACAAAAATCAACTCAAGATTGATCAAAGATCTAAATATAAGAGCCAAAACCATAAAAACCTTGGAAGATAATTTAGGGAAGCATCTACAGGACCTTGTAATAGGAAATGGTTTCATGAACTTCACAGCCAAAGCACGAGCAGCAAGAGAAAAAATTGATAAATGGAATCTCCTCAAAATTAAAAACTTCTGCACCTCTAAGGATGTTATTAAGAAAATAAAAAGGCAACCTACCCAATGGGAAAAAATATTCGGCAAACATATATCTGATAGGAGCCTAATATCCTGCATATATAAAGAAATCCTTCACCTTGAAAATAAAAGGACAAACAACCCATATAAAAATTGGGCGAGTGTCCTGAAAAGACATTTCTCCAAGGAAGAAATACAAATGGCTAAAAAGCACATGAAAAATGCTCAACATCACTTGCTATCTGGGAAATGCAAATCAAAACTACAATGAGATACCATCTTACACCCATCAGAATGGCAGCTATTAAAAAAACAGGAGAAACTAAATGTAGGAGAGGATGTGGAGGAATAGGAACCCTCATCCACTGCTGGTGGGACTGCGGTATGGTCCAGCCACTGTGGAGGACAGTTTGGCGGTTCCTCAGAAAACTAGCAATAGATCTTCCGTATGATCCAGCAATTCCACTGCTGGGTATATACACAGAAGAACAGAAAACAAAAATACAAACAGATATATGCACACCAATGTTCATGGTGGCATTGTTCACCATTGCCAAAAGTTGGAATCAGCTCTAGTGCCCATCAACAGACGAATGGATAAGCAAAATGTGGTACATACATACAATGGAATATTACTCAGCTGTAAGAAGGAACAAAGTGCTAACACATGGAATAATGTGGATGAATCTTGAAGACCTTATGTTGAGTGAAGCAAGCCAGGCACTGAAGGATGAACAGTATATGACCTCACTGATCTGAACTGAGGATAGTGAGCAGTCTCTGAAGACCATTGTCTGAAAGATAGGTTAAAAAGGAGAGTAAGAGAAGAGCAGACTTTGAGTCATCACCCATATGGTCATAATCTATGGTAAAGGGATAGAGTGTGGTTGCATGTTGGGGGATGGGGCAGATGAGTGGTGGTGTTCCTGGGTTTGGTGGTGCAGCACTGGTGGTGGGTGGATATGGAAGGGCTGGTTCAAATCCCCAGGGCATGTAACTGTGAATCTTGACATTCCATGGGTTTGGAGAGGGGGGTATCATGGGCCCTGGGGGGCTGGGGAGAAGGGAACAGTCAAGATCTAATGGGTTGTTTGGTGGTCATGGGGAAGGTTTTTCATTACCTTACAGTAATGGACACAGGACATGGTAAATATCATCAAAATTATTAAACTGTATAATCTAAATTGTAAACTATACTGTAAATCACTGACAATGTTTAGTTGCTATATTTTGCTATCTGCATAACAGTTATAACAATGCGAACAACCAAAAAAAAAAAAGGGGGCAGAGTTAATATGGGGTGGGGAAGGGGGTGTGGTTTGGTATCTGGGAGACTCCGGCACTCCGTGTGTGACATTGCTGTGACCTAAACTTCTTTGAAAATTAAATGAAAAATTGGGAGACAATGGGGATTGAGAGGGGGAAGGTGTCATGGCACAGCAGACATCCGATAACACAGTGATAAAGGGAAGGAAAAGGGGGAAAAAAGAAAAGAGAAAGGAAAAAAAAAAGAATATATATATATATATATTTATTTTTAAAGGCATTTCCTTTGCTTTTTTGCCCATTTTTTGAATGTCCCAATCCACTAATTATATTTTATTTTGTTTTGTTCTTTGTTTGAGTATTTGTTTTTTTTCCTTCTCTTTTTTTTCCCCTGAGTTTCCTTATGTTTGTCTCTTGCATGTACGCTTATCACACTTGTTTCTTTTTCCTAGTAAGTGTATTTGATTATTTTATGGACTAAATGTTCATGGAGGATTTGGATCACAGAAGGGTTACAATGGGTACTGTGGGGGATTATTGGGGGGGGTTCGTGGGGATTGGTTCATCCGAATATACATGAAAGATATACAAAATCATTCAAAGGATCGGGGGATGGGGCATGGTCACGATGGTTGGATAATCACAGAATAAATGAGGGAATCTGAATTCCTAGCCTGGAGAGCTCTGCCACAGTCTCCAAGGGAGCAACAATAGTCCTCTGAGTGTAGAGACAGTGACTGTCAAATAGGATGACCCACTGATGTTTTTTGTTTTTTTTTTTAATTGATGACTACCCTTGTGAGTCTTTGCTCTTGTAAATGAGACTTAGCCTGCAGTTGTGGGGTGCCTAAGGGTTGCCACCTGAGAGCCTCCTTGTTGCTCAAATGTGGCCTCTCTCTAAGCCAAACTCAGCATATGATTGCATTACTTTCCCCCCAACGTGGGAACTGACTCCCGGGGATGAGCCTCCCTGGCAACGAGGGATTAATACCAAGTGCCAACTGGCAGCTTTGCACAGTGGCAGTATCGTAGCCAATGAGCTTTATCTGAGGCACGATTATTGCTAATTGAAAACTTTTCCCAAGTGCCAACTGGCAACACAACTGGAAAAAGACCTTAAGTAAAAGGGGGAAATGGTAAAGACAAATGAGTTCAAGTGGCTAAGAGACTTCAAAGAGAGTCAGGAGGTTATCCCAGAGGTAACTCTTACGCACACCTCAGTAGGAGCTCATAGAACATCTAAGTGCCTATCACCCAACTCAGTGGGGTTCCTGAGAGCTCCGGAGACACCCTGGTCCTATATAAGGGGGGACAGACCCAGAGACTGATGCCTTATCAGTGGGTTCTATTTTGGAATCTGTGCTCCTGAGAGTGACAGAATTAGGCTCAAATAAGTCCTCCCTGCACATGGTTCACCAGTCCCTTCTATTCAAACCTATATGCGATGCTGGAGTTTTTAGGTATACTTCCAGAGACTGGAGCCTCCTGCCTACCTATGTTCCAGGTGTGCATGAAATCTAAGTGGAGCTGCAACTCCTACCCTACAGCTCAATGGACTCATCCAAGTCACCTGGTGAGGAGAAAACGATGGGAAATCGCCATCCCAGGGAATGGAGAGGGCCTACATCTGCAGGAAGGATCATCCCACCCACCATATCCATGGGATATAAGCCATCTCTCACTTGGAGTTGGAGTGGACATCACCTTCCCAGTCCCCACAGGATTGGGGGAAGAACTATGGACTAGAGTTGACTTGATGGTATTCTCTTGTTCACATATAGTGATTCTAGCAATGCAAGAAATTATAACCATGAGGTGGAGCCAGTGGCCACTTGACACTTTTGGGGTAGGGAGGGGATGAGCAGTTGAAATACAGTGGCTCCTTTGGGAGTTGGAGGTTGTCCTGAGTACTGTTGTGGCAACGGATGTAGGCCATTTTAAATCAGCACACACCACTCAGAACTGAGTGGGAGAGAGTGTGGTCTACAGTGTGAACTGTGGTCTATGGTTTGTGGCAAGGCTTCAGGATGTGTAAGTTCATTGTGGGTGGTGGGCCACACTGTGGGAGATGTTTGTGTGGGATGTGTGGGAGGTGGGCAACATGGGAATCCCAGTGGGTTCCGTGTAATATTTTGGGTAATCTAAGCACCTCTTAAAATATATGTATATATATATATAAACATTTTTTTAAGTAAATACACATATATGCATATATATTTATATATCATTTTGCAAATGTTTGTATGTATTGTGAGAATTTTGATTTTTACCCAATATAAAAAAAAATAAGCATTAGAAACCTGGCATGGATCCATATGTATGGTCTCCTCTAAATAAAGGGGTAAGCTTAATTCTACTCTGTTACCTTTATATTCTACTGGCATTGTCTCTCCCCCAACCCAGGGGGAAACTAAGAGAAACATCAAAAACAAAAGCTAATGCAATAAAAATTGATTAATAATTGTGGATTTTCCTAATTCTAACAACCTTTGTTCTCACAGGTACCTAGTAACTCAAAAGTGTACTTTACTATGGACTTTCAAATAGGTATAATTAAATTTCTAGAAATGTCTTCCAAGCTCCATCATAATGGCTACAATTTTGTGTTACTAAGGAAAATCGTAATGCTCTTTGAAACTCTATCATCATATTAATGCAGTTAGATGGTAAAGAAGAATTCAAAATTTCTTAAGTATCTACTACATACCACAGTAAGAAAAATTAGTGAAAGTAACCTTTGAGAAGATAATTCTAAGATAAAGGATAGATAGAAATCTAATATCTATAATATTTGATCAGTACCATACATAACATTATTCCTGAACCTTTTCTATGATGGCACTGAAGAAATGAATGCAAGAGAAACAAGCCTTAAAGCAGCTATATGACAACTATAATAGTATGTATATTTGACTGCTGCAAAAAGCACTTGGGAGCTTTGTCCTCTGGTACTTCTTGTGCTTTTTAATTTAAAGTGTTCTGAGCAAGGGTTCCCCAAAAGATGCTTTTTAATGGCAGATTTGTGTAAGAGTCCAAATCTTTCCACATCAATTTGCTAGTCCGTAGCACAATCCAGAAATAGACAAGAAACCAGTCTGAAGGATCGTCTTGACAAAGAAAAGTAAATTGTTGCAGAAGAATTGAACATGATTGTTAGTATTCACCAATTAAAAAAACATTTTGAGATTAAATCATTGTGAACTCAAATGTTCTTTGTTTTATATAAAATTTGACCTTAGTATTTCCAAATTTGCAAATTTATATTCATCTGGAATACATTCCTGTTACTATTTTCATGAAAGACCATTCAGTAAATATGGATGGCAATTTGGGAACAAATTGTATCTGTATTTGAGAAAAAGTATTTAAGCATAGTGAAAAATGTTTGGGTTTTAGAATCATTCAAAAAGCCCAGATTGAGGCTTTCCCCTAGCATTTGTGTAAACTTGGGCTTTGGTTGTAATAAACATATATATACACACACACACACACACAAACATACACATATATACATATACACACACACACACCAATAGTGTAAATATATTCTCCAATAAACTATTGGGTAGTAATAAACCCTGACTAGGACATATTGAAGATAAATTAATGGGTACATGTAAAATATTTAATAAGGTGCCTGGAATATATTACATATAATTTATGCTATTTAAATATTTTACTCTAAATCCATGAAAGAATTAAGCATATGAATTTCACTTTTGCAATATTTTCTTTATAATAAATATGATAAATAGTTAAAGAATCTGTAAAAAAAATAAAAGTTATATTAGCCATTGTTAGGGTTTCATACTATCCATATTCTCTTGTCTACTTAGACATAATTTATACAACTCAACAGATTTTTCCTTCTTCAGATTTCTCCTTTTCTTCAATTTTCTTATTCTTTTATTTCAATCTTTTTTATTTCAAAATATAGAAAGCACATATTTCCAAGGATAATTTTTCTTTAGGTATTTAATTTGTAAGGCAAAAGGGACTTTTGGTAGAGACTGAGGGTTATTTAGGAAAAATGAGCACTTGAAATTATCCCCAAAACATTGCATTTATTTGCATGTGATTATGTACAGATGCATGAGTGTGTGTGTGTGTGTATTTGTGACAGAGTGGAAGGGGGCAGGAGAAGGGAAGTGAGAGAGAGTGACAAAAGACAAAGAGAGAAAGAATGAGAGAGAGGGAGGGAGGGAGGGCCAGAGGAAGAGGAAGAGAGAGAATTGATTTGCATATAGTGAGGGAGATTTTAAGCATTAGAATAAGACCAGAAATGAAATGATATGAGGATAGTTCCAGGAAATATTTCAGCATAATTTTTGCTTTTTAAGAGGACTCCCAGTAACTAATCTCTGGGCAGTACTTTTAAGGATCTTTTCCTACTTAAGTGTGTCTTTTCCCAATTGATGTGGAATCATTTTAAGTACAGGAATACTGAAACCAAATGTTCAGAGATCCTGAGGTTTGCAGCAAAATTAGTGAAATATAGTAAACCAAGAGTTTGGCTTTTTATAGTTTCAATTTTCTAGTTATTCTAGAATATTTTCTATAGGTCTACTGCAAATTTATTCCTAGGTATATTATGTTCTTTAAATTATTAGATTAAATGTCATACACAGAGGGCAAGTTTCGATATTCTCAATTTGTGAATATGTGCTATGTTAAGTTGAATTTTGAGTGCAGAATACTTACACCAATATCCATGTTTTTCCCATATTTAGTATTTGTCTACATAAGTAAAACACTGACTAACCAATTAATTCATGACTATGATGTAATCCCATTTTATTACACAATTGTTTATCCTAAGTAAAACATTTTCAGGGATGTGTTCTGAGGACATGGTTTGTGTTAGAATCTTAAGCCCTTCTGATATGATGGGCTTCATTTCTTTTGCTCTTGGCAGATGGTAAATTGACCCAATATCTTTGGTTCCACTTGCCGGTTGGATAAGAAATCTCAACAGAATGAGGTGATTAGCCCTAGGAATGTAGAAGTATTAGAGTATTCAAAACTGTATGCTAATATTCATGTTCCTTAAACTAGGGAACAATTTCATCAAATTGTTCCCATACTGTAAAATAAAATCCAAACAGCAGCTCATTGAAAATAATTTTTTCTGGGCAACAGATGACTTACATGAGAAAGGCCTTTTGATATGAGCTAAAAGTGATGCTTTCAACATATTTGCTCCCTCCTCCCAAATACACTGCATCTGAGTGTCTGCACATTTCTAAAGGTATGTTCAAATGAGCAGATAATTCTTTCATCTTATTACTTCATTCAACATGCCAAGAGAGAACACTTACCTTTCTAAAGTTTTTTCTAATAGCATTCTCAAATTATACCTTTAACATAATTAGGAGAAAGTTGAGGATTTAATAAAGTCCCATATTCATATATTCAGAGACCTAGCAATTGCTGTATCTAACAAACCAATGTCCTATTTCTAGCAAACGAATGTGCTGAACGTCCACCATACATGAGAATAAGTAAAGTCACTGAAAATATTAACAACTAAATTAGGTTATTTCTATGATATGAATAAGATCCTTGGGTATTTTCAATTTTAAGAATAAATATTTAGTTTCAGTGGAGGTATAGAATTATAGGGTGATTTGAGTCTCCACAAAAAATATTAGTAGGATAGAAAAAGGGAGGGAGTTGCTTACAATTATGCAAGTAGTTAGTGGTAGACATGGAGAAACACCTCATTTCTTTTGCAAAGATGGAAAATAGCTGGTTCCATTTGGCTTATGGCTAACAAAGCATAGCGTTGAAGAGCATGGAATCTGACATAGGGTAAAGTTTCATATCTTAGATCTGCTACTATATATCTTAATGATGTGATATAATTAATTGAGCCCTCTTATTCTTCAAGTGCCCCATATATAAAATGAGAATCAGAATATTGCCTACTTAGGTTTGGGTTCTTATGGGAATTAATACATGTAAAATATTTATAAAATATGAGGATTAAAGTATGTTCTCATTTAAAAATCATTTAAGATGACAAAATTGCCCTAACTTAAAAAGATTTTAAATGATATAACCTGTATTAAAACTACGTTGACCTGCACTGTTTTTCAATTAATAATTCACATCAAGTTTAAACATGCTATTACATGTTTAATGTTCTGTATTATTTCAGATAAATTAAATTTCAATTGTCTACTCTGGACTCATATTATCTCATGGAAAATGAGATCAATGCCAGTGAATTTGTCATCATGGGGTTTTGGGAGGACAAGAAGATAAAGCTACTGTTCTGTTTCTTTTTCCTGCTCTGTTTCTTGGTGGTCTTAATGGGGAACTTCATCATCTTACTCACAATTACCTGCAGCCATCTAATTTAACAGCCAGTGTACTATTTTCTCTGCCAACTATCACTCATGGACCTCTCCTTCACATTACAGTATGTGATGCTGTAATTCCCTGGCTAATCAGAGACCTAGCAACAGAGAGAAAAATCATTTTCTATAACAACTGTATGACCCAGCTCTTCACTATGCACTTACTGGCAGCTGTGGAAATATTCATCTTGGTGTCTATGGCTTTTGATCACTACGTAGCCATTGTCAAGCCCCTGCACTACATGGTCATTATGAACAGGCAGAGATGTAACATGCTGATTATCAAGGCCTGTAGTGTGGGCTTTTGTCATTCTATTACTCTCATGCTCATGGTCCTCAATTTACCTTTTTGATGCCCTAATCAAATCAATCATTACATGTCTGCTGGGAAGCCTCTTTTGAAACTGGTTTGCAAAGATATACATGTTTTTTAGTGTCTTAGTTATTATTAATTCAGGTATTTCAGGGGTTTTAATTTTCCCTGTCCTGGTGGCACCTTACATAAGCATATTGTACAATATTAGGAAACACACCTCTGCAGCACAACACAAAGCTCAGTCAAATCTGTAGCTCTCACATAATTGCTATAATTTTGTTTTTTGTGCCCAGTATCTATAAATATATTCTACCTGCTGGCAGTGAGAACAAGGATAAGGAAATCTCTGTGTTTTATACTGTGATTTCCCCTATGCTGAATCCTGTCATCTATACACTGAGAAATGTGGAGATAAAAATAGCCTTGCAGACTCGCAGGTGCCCGCATGCACGAATGCGGACCGAGAGGGTCTCGGGGTGCATTCGGGTGAGAGCGTGTCCGACTCTCTGGTACAAACCTGAGTTCTAGGGTCCTTCAGATCTTTGTCCTGCACACCCGGGGGCCGGGGGTCATCCTGGACGTTAAAGTCCCCACACCCGGATTGACTTCTGAAGACTGATCTTCCCTGAGAAAGAAGCCTGGAGAGCTTACCTGAGAAAGAACCATCAGAAATGTCTCTTTCCCCGGGACTGGTTACATTCCAGGATGTGGCCATAGAATTCTCTGATGAGGAATGGGAATGCCTGGACCCTGAGCAGAGGGCTTTGTACAGGGATGTGATGATGGAGAACTACAGGAACCTGGTCTCCCTGGACACTCATGTCTACTGCCAATTGTTGTGTGCTTTGAGATGGCCCTGGGAAAATGCTCCTTAATTTAGGATATATATATATCTCCTAAATGTGGGATCAAGGAATTATTACCAGAAGAGGACATTGATATGGTAGAATTATGCCAACCAGTGATACTGGAAATACATGAAAGCCATGACATCAAGGATTTTCACTTCAGCGAATTCTGGGAAGGTATGCATGAATTTGATAGTCAGCAGGGACATGGCAAAAGAAATTGCAAAGGAATACCTAGAACCCAAGACAAAAATCTCACTTGTAGGAAAGAGCAACAGTCTATGAAATCCTGCTGTAATTTCCCTCTGAAGCAGAGTCTTTTTGTTAGAAAACATGCATATCAATATTTCAAAAATGAGAAGCTATTTTCAAGGAATTCATTGAAGCTAAAAAACAATGTAGACTATGCAGGGAACAATTATGTCAAACCTTTTGAAAATAGACTTGGTTTTCAGTCACATCTGGTTGAAATGCAGAGATTTCAAACTGAAGAGAAAATTTATGAATATAATCAAGTTGAAAAGTCTATCAAAAATTATTTCACGGTTTCACCATTGCAAAGATTTCCTCCTAGTGTCAAAACCAATATTTGTAATAAATATGGGAATGTTTTCATGGATCACTCATTGCTTGCACAACAGCAAAAAATTCACATTACAGAAAAACCTTATGAATGTGATGAATGTCATAAGACTTTTAGTCAGTACTCAATCCTTGCTAATCATAAGAGAGTTCATTCTGAGAAGAGTCCTTACAAATGTAATGAGTGTGGCAAAGCCTTTATCCAGTTCTCAAACCTCACAAGACATCAGAGAATCCATATCAGAGAGAAATTGTATGAATGTAATATATGTGGCAAAGCTTATAGTCAAAATTCAAACCTTGCAAGTCATTGTAGAATTCATACTGGAGAGAAACCTTACAAATGTAATGAATGTGGTAA
>JAKSZT010054442.1:0-34852 GCA_026826555.1 Tolypeutes matacus | reverse complement strand
CGAAGAATTCACACTGGAGAGAAACCTTACAAATGTAAGGAATGTGGCAAAGCTTTTAAACAGTTCTCACACCTATCTAAGCATCAGAATACACATCCTGGAGAGAATTCAATCAAATGTAATGAATGTGGTATCGCTTTTATCCATATTTCAAGTTTTGTGGAACATCAGAGAATTCATACTGGGGAAAAACCTTACAAATGTAATGAATGTGGTAAAGCTTACACTCAATTTGCACATCTGAATAGACATCACAAAAAACATACTGAAAAGAAACGTTGTGAATCTAATATACAAAACAATGTTTTTATATGTGTCTCTAGCCTTGGGGTTCATCAGAGAATTCATCGTAGAGAGAAACTATACAAATCTAATGAATGTGGTAAATCCTTTAATTGGCTTTCACTCCTTATTCAACATCAGAGAATCCATACTGGAGAAAAACCATATAAATGTAATGTATGTGGAAAGGCCTTTAGTCAAAATTCAAACCTTACAATTCATCTAAGAATTCATACTGGAGAGAAACCTTACAAATGTAATGACTGTGGCAAAGACTTTAAGCGGTCCTCAAGCCTCACTAGACATCAGAATATACATCCTGGAGAGAAACCACACTAATGTAATGTGTACAGTAAAGTTTTTACCAAATGTTCACATCTGTGGGATCATGACAGATATCCTGTTGAAAGAAAGCATACAAGTGTATTGAATTTCTGCAAGGCCTTTAGGCTGTGGTCCTACTTCAGGATTCACCAAAGTATTCATACTGGAGAGAAACTTTAGAAATGTTCAGTATGGTAAATTGCATAGCCTGTTCTCCCAATGGGCTGACCATCAGGAAACTCCTGCTAGAGACATCTATGTTTTTATTCTTGAGTATTAATCAATCTCAGATGTTAAATTCTACACAGTGATTAAAAGACAAAGTAATTTAAAATACATGGTATGAGAGGCCTCAATGAACCAAAGAGATCTGTGGAAAGGTAAAATTTCTTTGGTTTAGGAAACATTTCTGTTCTATTTGAGGTTTCTTGAAAAGGCTGTATTACATTTGATGACTTTTATCCTGAGGTTTGAAATCCATTGATGTTATGTATCATCACAGCCCTTTTATGTGTGACCATAAAGGTTTGCAGGAAGGGATCAATAAGATGAAAGGGGCTACCTCATTAGTGGAGTTCATTTAGATCTATGTTCCCCAGAAGATCAAGGGCACTGGATCTATCTATCTGTCTGTCTATACATATACACACACACACACACACACATATATATATATGTAGTTGTTTGATATTATTTATGAATTCAAAAAGAAAAGATTGATTATGTTTGTAAACTTGTCTGTTCCTCTGGATGTGATATCCTTTGATTGTATTCAGAGGTTTTAGGTTTACTTAATTAAATCAATTTAGGGCCTTTGATTCAACCACATCAGTAGGGCATGGCTTAGGGTTGAGTCCACACTCACTTTATGAGCTATATAAATGGACACTCAATCAAGAAGAAATGCAGAAGATACATAAGAACAGAGAGAACTTTGTCAGTTTTGATCCTGGAGCCCCAGAAAGAACTGAGCCATTTGCCTGATAGTCTACAGCTGACCTTGTGAAGAAAAGAGAGTAGCTGAGTCTAGAAAGAAATGAGCCCTATGCCAGCCTACAACTGAGATCAGAAGAGACTTAAGAGGAAGAAGGAAGGCTGAACCCTCACAGAGATTGGCAGCTATCTTTCGTGAGAAAGTACCTCTTATGGGACCTTGAGTTGGACTCTATAGGGCCTTGTAACTGTAAGCTTCTATCCCAAATAAATACCCTTTATAAAAGCTAACAGATTCCTAGTACTTTGCATCAGCATCCTTTGGTTGAATAATGCAATATATATATTTTATTTTTAAAGATGCTTTAGATTACATAAATGTTATATCAAAAATATAGGGGATGAGGGACAGATGTGGCTCAAATGGTTGGGTGTCCATCTCCCATATGCAGGGAGCTGGGTTAGATCCCTGGGACCTCCCAGTAAAAAAAATATATATATAGGGGAGGGAAGCAGATGTGGCTCAAGTGGTTGGGCACCCATCTACCATATGGAAGGACCTGGATTCGATCCCTGAGACCTCCTGGTAAAATAAAATTTTAAAAATTAAAAAATAAAAAAAGGTTTCACATTCCTGTGTGTGTGAAACCCTTTAAACATATATATATATATATGAAAGAAAAAAAGACTTAAAAAATAAAAATTTAAAAAATATAGGGGATTTCCATATACCCCACCCTCTCCCCCTCCCACACTTGCCCTCATTAATCTTCCATTAGTGTGGTACATTTGTTACCTTTGATAAACACATTGAAGCATTGCCTCTAACCATGGACTATAGTTTACATTATACTTTACACTTGGCACCACACAATTTTATAGGTTTTGACAAAATGTATAATGGCCTGTATCATGCAAAACATTTCCAGTGTCTCCAAAATGCCCCATGTTACACGTATTCTTCCCTTTCTTTCCCCTCAAAATCTCTGGTGGCCATTGCCTTCATATCAATGACACAAGTTCTTCCATGCTAGAGTAATAATATGTCTATTTTAGTCCATAGTTGCATTCCCCTGTTATGATTGTTCATTTCTCAGTCTTGAGGATTTTGGGATGCCGATGCTCACTTTATTTCTGACTGAGCGGGGGCTTAGATCCCATGGGGCAGATGGATGGAATTGTTTTGCTTGCAGTTGTAGATACTCTCTGTTTTTTTGGGATGGGTGTTATACATCGTCATTCTTTTGTTAGTTGTCCTGGGCAAGTCCAGTGAACTGGAGAGTAGGTGTTGCACCTCTGCTGAGATTCATGGCTCAACTGGCATATGAACAGACCAAAGATTAAGTCTCTGGGACATACATTTAACAAGTATAGTGCTAATGATAGGTTCAAATAAAAGGGACAGAAGAGTTATGTGTAGGGAAATTATAAATGGACTAACTCAGTTACATTGAGGAGTATATATTCCAAAGTAGGGTCCTCTGACAGGGTGCTGAATTCCTAAGATTGTCTACCCTGCCTATAGTGTCCAGATGTCTCTAGAGCCCTCAGGACCTCTGCTATTTTAGGCACTGTTTATTGTGGCAGTCAGTGAGATTCTGCTGAGATGTGCATGAGCATAACCTCTGGGGTGACCTCCCGACTCACTTTGAAGTCTCTTGGCCATAAAAACTCATTTGTATTTAATATTTCCCCCTTTTGGTCAAGGTCTTTTTCAAGATTCATAGCTAGTCGGTGCTTGGTGGTGGTCTCTTGGTGCCGGGGAGGCTCATCCCCGGGGGTCTTGTCCCGTGTTGGGGGGAAGGTGGTGTGTTTATGTGCTGGGTTTGGTGTGGAGGGGGGTTGCGTTTGAGCGGCAGGGGTTTTTTCAGGGGGTAACTCTTAGACATTATATAATACTAGGCCAAATTTCAATTTCACAAAAAAAGGCTCATAAGTGCAACCATCAATATCAAGGGCCTGGCTTAATCAGCTGTCCTTCTTCGTTAGATGCCCATGTACTCGGGGGATTCTTGCCACTCTATTAGAGAATGTGGCAGGATTTCCCAGGTACTGGATCTTAAGATGCAATATTCTGTGAATGTTAATAATCAATAAGATTATGGAGAAAGAGAATATATTTAAAGCTATGGTCTAAGTTATCATAATTAATGTGTTCAGGGTCCTCTTCTACAGATTTGGTGGTAACACAGAGGGCCACTGGATTATTGGAAGGGAATCCCCTACCAGATGTCCATAAGTAGAGTGGGCCAGCACATTATGAGACTGAAATTTTCATGGGAGCAGAATGATAATTTATTAGAGACTGCATATGTCGAGATAACAGGGGAAATGATTGTCACCCTCTTCTTTGAAAGGAAATAACTGTTATATATCAAAGACTAATGAAAAATTAGTTTTAATCTTGGTATCGGAAAAGTGAGAGCAAAGTTTGGCAGGGGGGTTGGGGAACGACACACAACTGTGCATGTGTAGGATTCACATTTAATCCCTTCTCTGCATGTGTTTGGTACCATTTTTTTCAAATGTATCATATTTTTCATGTTTCAACTAATAAAATTTAATAATTTTTAAATCTGAAAAAAAAAATAGCCTTGCAAAAGTTATGGTCTCAAATGCTACCATGAAAATTAAAGTTAATAAGGTGATATTCATTGTGATTCCCATGTGGTGCCCCTAGTGTAGCTATTATTCGCATCATTGTAGAATGAAGTTAAGCTTTCCTTGGGAGTTGGAGTAAATAACTTCTGGCATTACAAAAGCTTAAAGAACATATTATAATTATTCAGGTAGGAACCTTCACTTTAAAGGATCTAAATTGTTCCAGGTGTGAACAATTGTATTTGAGGAACACAAGAAGAATCTCTCTAAATGGTATCTTTAATCCTGACACGCCCCCTCTTCAGAAATTTACAAGAAAGTCTATTTTCCTTGGAATAATTTAGAATCTCCTCTCCTGATAATGAGAAGTCTCCCAAAATTGGCTCATGTTCAGTTTGCTCATCATAGAGATTACTGCATTGGAAAAATTCAATGTTGCAAAATATAATAGATTTTCCATGTCAAGGACACCTGTATGATGTCTTTTCTATTCCCCTACCTTTTTCTTTTGTTTTCCATTGTTTAGATGATTTAACCAAATATACTATACTCCTCTATATTGTCCAAACAGTGATCTCCCATTTCTAGGTTTTCTTTTCTGCTAACTTCTCTACTTAGGATGTCCCTTCTCCCATATTTGAGGGTCATGACTTATGCATAATTCACACTAATTCTTATATTATATGATCCAGAATAATTTTGCATACTCATCAATTGATCAGAACTACAAGCATGCTATGGAGATATTCTGGGTTTTGTTCCAGACTACTGCAATAAAGCAAATATCACAGAAAAGCAAGTCACACATTTTTTGGTTTCCGAGTGTATATAAAGTTATGTTTACACACTACTGTAGTCTATTAACTGTGAGATAACTATATGTCTGAAAAAAACATAACATACATACATTAATGAAAAATACTTTATTACTAAAAATGCTAACTAACATCTAAGCCTCCAGAAATCCTAAACGGTTTGCTGGTGTTAGGTCTTGCCTTGATGTTGATGGCAGCCCATTTATCAGGGTGCGGGTACCTGAAGTTGGTGTGGCAGTGCCAATTACTTAAAATAAAATAACTGTGAAGTTTGCTGCATGGATTAACTCTTTCTTTCATGATGGTTTTCTCTGTTGTATGTGATGCTGTTTGATAAAATTTTACCCACAGTAGGCCTTTTTTTCAAAATTGAAGTAAATAGTCTCAAACCCTGTCACTACTTAATTTTTTTATAAATACATTTTTAATAAAAGATACTTAGATTACATAAATGTTACACAAAAATATTGGGATTCCCATATGACCTACCCCCCACACCTCCCACAACCTCCCACAAAAACATCCATTAGTGTGGCACATCACCTGCAATGGATAAACACATCCTGGGGCTTTGCCACTTAGCATGGACTATAGTTCACATTGTAAACCACACTTTCTCCCAAACAGTTCTGCATGTTATATTATGATATAAAATGGCCTATATCTGTGTTGCAATGTCACTCAGGACAAATCCCAAGTCCCAAAAAAGTCCCTGTATTACAACTGCTTTTCCCTCTCCCTGTCCCCAGAGCATTCAGTGGCCACTGGCTCCACTTAATGTTTTAATTTCTTCCATTGCTTGAATCACAGTACATCTATTGCCAAATACCAGTAAGTCCACTCTATTCCATAGCTCTTCCCCCAATCCTGTGGAGTGTGGGATGGTGATGTCCACTCCAACTCCAATTAAGAGGTGGCTTATATCCCATGGATAAGATGGATGAGATTATCCTGCCTGCAGCTGCAGACTCTCTTCATTCCCTGGAATGGTCATTGTCCATCATCATCTCCCCACAAGGTGTCCTGGATGAATCCATTGAACTGTAGAGTAGAAGTTGCAGCTTCCCGAGATTTCAGGCCCAGCTGGCACATGGACAGCCCAAACACTTCAGTCTCTGGATGTAAACCTCCAAGCTCCAGCACCATGTATAAGTTTGAATAGAAGGGACAGATGAACCATGTGCAGGGAAGGCATATCCAACTCTGTCACTCTTGGGAGTGCAAATTCCAAAGTAGGACCCATTGGTAAGGCACCAACCTCCAGAGCTATCTCCCCTGACATAGGACCTGGGTGTCTCCAGAGCCCTCAAGAGCCACCCTATTTTGGGTGTTATCCACTTTGGAAGCCTATGAAGTCCTACTGAGATGGGTGTAAGCCCTACCTCTGGGATGACCTCCCAACTCACTTTGACGTCTCATAGTCATATGAACCTATTTGTCTTTACCTTTTCCTCCTTTTATTCAAGGTCTTTTTCCAGTCACATTGCCAGTTGGCACTTGGTAGTAATCCCTTGGAGCCAGGGAGGCTCACCCCTGAGAGTCATGTCCCTTGCTGGGAGGAAGGTAATGCATTCATATGCTGAGTGTGGCTTAGAAAGAGGCCACATTTGAACCACAAGGAGGCTCTCAGGAGGCAAACCTTAGACAAACATAACAGTAGGCTAAATTTCAATTTCAAGAGCAAAGACTCATAAGGCTAGTCATCAATAACAAGGGCCCATCAGTGGATAATCCTCTTTTACCAGACACTTCCCCTGCACTTGGGAGACTGTTGCTGCTCCCTTAGAGAATGTGGCAGAGCTCTCCAGGATGGGAATTCAGTATTCTCTCATTATTTGAGTGATTCTCCACCCACTATGACCATGCCCTGTGAACATTTGAACAATTTTATATACCTTGTATGTATGTTCAGGTGAACTTGTCCCATGCTCCCCCCATCTTTGACACCACCTCCAACAATACTTTCCCATCCCATTTGTAACCCTTCTGTCATACAAAGCTACTATAAAGATGAAGCCAATAAAATAGCCAAATACAATTAGTAGGAAAAAGAAACAATAATAATAAATTAAAATGTAAGAGATAAAATACATAAAAACTTAAAAAAAAACTAAATAAAATAAAATTTAAAGATTGGGATATTTTAAAATGAAAACAAAATTTTAATATATAATTTTTTGACATTTTGCTTTTTATCACTACAATATCTGGTGTCCAGACTGTACCGTGGCATTTTCCCATTCTCAGTCTCCAGTGTCTCATTATTTTACATTTTGTTTTCAAAGAAGTTTTAGGTCACAGGAAAGTTACACACAGAATACAAGAGACTCTCATATAATCAAACTCCTCCTCTTTTCCTCACCCCATTTTAAAACCTTTTTATATGTGGATGGTAGCATTGTTATAACTGATATACAAATAGTGATACATAGCTACTAAACATTATCAATGGTTTAAAGAATGGTTTACATTTTAGAACATACATTTTTGTAAATTTTGATGATATTTACTATGTCCTGTGTCCATCACTGTAAGGTAATGAAGAACATTTCCACTGAATACTAAATATCCCCTGTTTGATCTATTCTGTTGCACCCTCCCCATCTCCTCAGGGACCACAACAACCCCCTGGTTTGACTCATTGGATGACAAGATTCATAGTTACATGCAACAAGATGTCTTGACACACTGGCTTGTCATCCCCTATTAGGAATGTCCCTTGCTCTGGAGAGACTCCCAGCTATCTATTTCTGAACAAATTGATCCTCCCAAAGATGGGATTCCAACTCCTTCCTGCTCATTATGTGGGTTTCCACCCACTGATAGAACACATTATGACAGGATGAACACTCACACACCCTTAGAAGCTTGCTCCAGGTGCACCCTCTCCCTAATGCTCCCCCCAACCAAGACCCTAAACCAGTGACCCTTCCTTGTCATACTGTCATAAGAGTATTCCCATGTTTGTACTTTCAATCTCAAACCCACAAATCCCAACTGTTCACCTGGTCCCTTTCCCATCTCTCCCCCCAGTAACCTGGGTATTCTAACTCACCCTTCCCAATGTTCCCACCTGTCAACCATGCACCAACAAACTCAATAATATCACTATGCACTTGTCCTATCCCTTCAACACACAACTACACTCTATCACTTTACCATAGATTTCATCCGTATGGGTGATGGCTCAAAGACTTCTCTTCTCTTTCTTTTCTTGTAAACATATGTTTCAGACAATAGCTCTCTGAAACTGCTCAATTTCCTTAATTCATATCAGTGAGATCATATACTGGCTTGTGTCACTCAACACAAGGTCTTCAAGATTCATCCATGTTATCCCCTGTGTTAGCAAATTATTCCTTCTTACAGCTGAATAATATTCCATTGTATGTATGTACCACATTTTGTTTATCCATACATCTATTGATGGACACCTTGGTTGATTCCAACTTTTGGCAATAGTAACAATGCCATTATGAACATACGTGTGCATATATCTATTTGTGTCTTTGCTTTCAATTCTTGTGAGTGTATACCCAGTACTAGAATCACTGGATCATATGGAAGATCTATAGTTTGATTTTTGAGAAACCATCATACTGTCCTTCACTGTGGCTGGACCATTCCACAATCCCTCCAGCAGTAGATGTGGGTTCCCCTTCATCCACATCATCTCCAACACGTATAGTAGCTATTTTTTAACAGTTGCCATTCTAAAGGGTGTAAGATGATATCTCATTGTAATTATGATTAGCATTTCCCTGATAGCTAGTGATTTCGAGCATTTTTTCATGTGCTTTTTAGCCATTTGTATTTCTTCCTTGGAGAAGTGACTTTTCAGGTCACTTGCCCATTTTTTAAATGGTTGTTTGTCTTTTGATTTTTGAGGTTTAGGAATTCTTTATATATTCAGGTTATTAGGCTCCTGTCAGATATATGGTTGCCAAGTATTTTCTCCAATTGGGTTGGCTGATTTTTTATTTTCTTGATAAAGTCCTTTGAAATGCAAAAGTTTTTAATTTTGAAGAAATCTCATTTATATATTTTTCTTTTGCTGCTTGTGCTTTGGGTGTGAAGTTCATGAAACCATTTCCTATTACAAGGTTTTTTAGCTGCTTCCCTACATTATTTTTCAAGGTCTTTATGGCCTTAGATCTTATATTTACATCTTTGATCCATCTTGAGTTGATTTTTGTATAAGTTGTGAGATGGTTTTTCTCTCTCATTCTTTTGGATATGGATATCCAGTTCTCCAAGCACTATTTGTTGAAGAGGCTATTCTCTCCCAAAAGAGTCGGCTTGGTAGACTTGTCGAATATCAGATGACTATATAGGTGAGAATCTATATTGGAACTCTCAATTTGGTACCAGTAGTCAGTATGTCTATCCTTGTGCCAATTCCATGCAGTTTTGACCAATGTAGCTTTGTATTGTTTTTTTTTTTTGTTTTTTTTTTTTTTTTTTAAGATTTTATTTATTTATTCATTTATCCCCCCCTTGCTGCTTGTGCTCTCTGGGTCAGCCAACCACGCCGTGCGGGCGGGCTTGCCTTCACCAGGAGGCCCCGGGAACCGAACCCGGGGCCTCCCATATGGTAAACGGGAGCCCTACTGATTGAGCCACAGCTGCTTCCCTGTATTATGTTTTGAAGTCAGGTATGTGATACCTCCACCTTCATTTTTCTTTTTCAATATGTCTTTGATAATTCAGAGCCTCTTATCCTTCCAAATAAATTTCTAGTTAGTTTTTCCAATTCCTTAAAAAATACAGTGTTGATTTTTATTGTAATTATTGCATTAAATCTGTAGATTTTTGGGTAGAATAGACATCTTGATGATGTTTATCCTTCTTATCCATGAACAGGGAATATTCTTCCATTAATTTAAGTCTTTGTTATCCTTTAACAGTTTTATCTAGTTTTCTGTATATAAGTCCTTTACATCATTATATCATCAGTTAAATTTATTCCTAGGTATTTGATTCTTTTATTCATTATTATAAATTTTTTTTTCTTGATTTCCTCCTCAGATTGCTCATTATTGGTGTACAAAAATGCTACTGATTTCTGAGCATTGATCTTATAGCCTCTGACTTTACTGAACTCCTTTATAATTTCTAGAAGCTTTGTTGTAGATTTCCCAGGGATTTCTATTTATAGGACCAGGTCATCGGCACATAGTGAAATTTATACTTCTTACTTTCCAATGTGGATGTCTTTTATAACTTTTTCCTGCCTAGTGCTTGAGCAACTATTTCTGAGACAATGTTAAATAAGAGTGATGATAGTGGGCATCCTTTTATTGTTCCCTATTTCAGAGGGAAGGCTTTTAGGATTTCACCATTGAAGATGATGTTAGTTTTGGGTTTTTCATATATACCCTTTATCATGTTCAGAAAATTTCCTTCTATACCTATCTTTTGCAGTGGTTTTATACAGAAAGAGTGTTGTATTTTGTTGAATGCTTTTTCTGCATCTATACAGATGATCATATGTTTTTATTCTTTCAATCTGTTTATGTGGTGTATTACATTGATTGATTTTCTTATGTTAAAGCATCCTTGCCTACCCTGGATGAAACCCACTTCTTCCTGGTGTATAATTCTTTTGATATGTTTTTGAATGTGATTAGCAAGTTTTTTTTTTTTTTTAAGATTTTATTTATTTATTCATTTATGCCCCCCTTGCTGCTTGCACTCACTGGGTCAGCTAACCACGCCGTGTGGGCTGGCCTGCCTTCACCAGGAGGCCCCATGAACTGAACCCGGGGCCTCCCATATGGTAAACGGGAGCCCTACTGAATGAGCCACAGCCGCTTCCCAGCAAGTATTTTGTTGAGGATTTTATCATCTAGATTCAGCAGAGAGATTGGTCTGTAATTTTCCTTTCTAATGGCATCTTTGTTTGGCTTTGGTATTAAGGTAATGTTGGCATCATAGAATGAGTTGGCCAATGTTCCTTCTATTTCTATTTTTTGAAAGAGCTTAAGCAGGATTGGTGTTAGCTTTTTCCAGAATGTTTGGTAGAATTTACCTATGAAGCCATCTGGTCCTAGGCTCTTCTAAGTTAGGGGGTTTTTGATTACAGAGTCTATCTCTTTACTTGTAATTTGACTGTTGAGTTAATCAATTTCTTCTTCTATCAATGTAGGCTGCTTGTGAGTTTCTAGGAATTGGACCATTTCCTCTAAATTATCATTCTTGTTGGCATATAATTTTTCAAAGTTTCCTTTTATGATACTCTTTTTTTTTATGATACTTTTTTTTTTTTGTAGTTATATCCCCTTCCTCATTCTTTAGATTGTGTATTTGAATCTGCTCTCTCTTTCTCTTTGTTAATCTGGCTAAGAGTTTATTACTTTTATTTATATTCTTGAAGAATCAGCTTTTGGTTTCATTTAATTTTTCTAGTGCTTTCTTATTTTGTATTTCATTTAGTTCTGCTCTAATCTTTGTTATTTCCTTCTTTCTACTTTCTTTGGGGTTAGTTTGTTGTTGTTTTTCCAATTCCTCCAGGCATGCAGTTAGGTCCTCAATTTTATTTCTTTCTTCTTTTTTGATATATACATTTTATGGCTCTGAATTTCCATCTCAGTACAGCTTTGGCTGCATCCCATAGGTTTTGATATGTTGTGTTATCATTTTCATTCATTCCAAAGTAGTTACTGAGTTCTTTTGAGATTTCCTCCTTGACCCACATTTTGTCTAGGAGTATGTTGTTTAACTTCCATATGTTTGTGCCTAATCTGTTTCTCTGGACCTTAGTGATTTTCAATTTCATTCCATTGAATGAATGGAATTACCTTGTATAATCTCAGTCTTTCTGAATTCATTGAGAGTTGTTCTGTGGTTTAACATGTGGTCAACCTTGAAGTATGATACATGTGCTCTCAAGAAGAATATATATCATGCTGTATTTGGGTGTCACGTTCTGTATATGTATGTTAGGTCTAACCCCTCTAATGTATTATTCATATTCTTTGTTTCTTTATTGATTCTCTGACTAGATGTTCTGTCTAATGGTGATAATGTTGTATTAAAGTCCCCCACTCTAATTGTAGAGGCATTTATGTCTCCACTTAGTCTTTCCTCTGTTTGCCTCATGTATTTTGAGGCACCCTGATTAGATGCATAAATGTTTATGATTTTTCTTGCTCCTTGAAAGATTACCCCTTTTACTAATTTATAGTGTCCATCTTTGTCTCTTACTATAGTTTTTCATTTAAAGTCTATTTTGTCTGATTTTAGGATAGCTACTGCCACCCTTTTTTGGTTATTATTTGCTTGTAAAATTGTTTTCCAGCCATTCACTTTCAGCCTCCTTTCATTCCTGGGTCTAAGGTGGGTTTCTTGTAGACAACATAAGGGAGGGTCATATTTCCTTATCCATTCTGTCAATATGTGTCTCTTGACTGGTGCATTTAATCTATTAACATTCAGTGATATTACTCTCAAGAATTTTTTACATCAGCCATATTTTCTTTAGGTTTATGCATGTCATATGTTGATTTTATTTCTCTTTTTGTCTTTTTAGTTGTTCTTACACTCTCCTCCACCTCTTTCTCTCCTGTTTTTTCTTTTCAAACTGTAGAACTTCCTTTAGCATTTCTTGAAGGGTAGGTTTCTTATTGGCATACTCTCTTAATCTGTTTATCTGTGAATATTTTGAACTCTCCATCATTTTTGATTGCCAGACTTGCTGGATAGAGAATTCATTTCTGGAAGTTTTTTCTTTGAGTACCTTGACTATGTCATAACAACTGTCTTCTTGCCTCCGTGGTTTCAGATGAGAAATCAGCACTTAATCTTACTGAGCATCCCTTGTATATGATAGTTCTATTTTCTCATGCTGCCTTGAGTATTTTCTCTTTGTCTTGAGCATTGGACATTTTGACAAGTATATGGCTTAAAGTAGGCCTGTTCGGATTTATACTGTTTGGGGTGTGCTGTGCTTCCTAGACATGTACATCCATCTTCCTCAAAAGTGTTGGGAAGTTTTCAGCCATTATTTCCTTCAACACTCCTTCTGTTCCCTTTCCCTTCTCTTCTCCTTCTGGGATGCCTACAGTGCATATGTTTGTGCATTTTGTGTTGTCACTACTTTATAAACTGAGTTTATATAATGTTCTAAATCCTTTTATGTCATTTCAATAATATTCACTATATCTTCACCAAGAATAGTTTCCATCTCAAGAAACCACATTGTTTGCTCATCCCTAAGAAGCAGCTTCTCATCTATTCCATTGAAGTATTATCATGAGTTTGCAGCCAAACATTCATGTCTTTTTGCTACATTTCTAATTTGATTTCACTTCCTATTTTCACTACATCTGCAGTTATTTCCTCCACTGAAGTCTTGAGCCCCTCAAGATAATCCATGAGGATAGGAATCAACTTCTTCCAAACTGCTGCGAATATTGATATATGACCTCCTCCCATGACACAAATGTGATTACTTTCCTAGAATTGTGACTCTTTTCCAGAAAGTTTTCAATTTTCATTGCCCTGATCCATCAGAGGAATCATTCTCTGTGGCAGCTAGAGCCATCCAAAATGTATTCGTTAAATGATAACCCTGTAAAGTAAAAATTACTCTTAATCCAAGAGATGTAGAATGGATACTGTATTTGCAGGCATGATAACAACATTAATCTCATTGTACATACCCATAAGAGCTACTGGATGACCAATTCCATTGCCATAAGCACTAATATTTAAAAGGACTCTTCTTTCTGAAGAGTGTGCCTCAATAATGGCTTGAAATATTCAGTAAGTCATACTGTAAACACATGTGCTGTCACCCAGGCTTTGTTATTCCAATTATAGAGCACAGGCAGAGTAGATTTAGCTTAATTTTTAAGAACCCTAGGATTTACAGATTGGTAAATGAACATTGGTTAATCTTAAAGTCACCAGGTACATTAGCCCCTAATAAGAGTATCAAACTGTCCTTTGAAGCTTTGAAACAAAGCAATGACTATTCTCTATCCATCAAAGTCCTCCATGATATCTTCTTCCAATATAAGGCTGCTTCATCTTGCACTTTTTATGTTATGGACATGGCTTCTTTCCTTAAATCTCATGAACCAATATCTGCTAGCTTCAAACACTTTTTCTGCAGCTTCCTCACTTGTCTCAGCCTTCATATAATTGAAGAAAGTTGTGTTCTTTCTATGGATTAGCCTTCAGATTCAGGGAATGTTATGGCTGCTTTGATTGTCTATCCAGAACATTAACATTTTCTTTATATCAGCAATAAGACTGTTTTATTTTCTTATTTCTTATCATTCATGTGTTCACTGGAATAGCATTGTTAATGTCTATCAAGAACTTTTCCTTTGCATTCAGAACTCTTTGGTATAAGATTTTGGTCCATTCAGCTTTCAATATGCCTTCCTTAGCAAGCTTAATCATTTCTAGATTTTTTATTTAAAGTGAGAGACATGTAGCTCTTTTTTTCACTTGAACACTTATTGGCTATTATGGGAATAGTGAGGCTTCAGGACATGGAGAGAGATAGGAATTGAATTGACAGTTGTTGGAGCAGTTAGAACACATACAACATTAATCAATGAAGTTCACCATTTAATCTGTAGACTATGAGTTTTGAGGAGTATACAGGAAAAGACCTATCCATCAGAAAGAATGTCTTGTGTTAAATATTCAATACTTATTATAATTAGTTTTCATTTGTATTTAAAGGTCCCATACAATTTAATGGTTGAAAATATGATGAAACTATTTATTAGGCCCAGATCCAAAATTTCTTGAAATGAAATAATCTATTTCCTAGTAGTCCTTTCTAGAATTCATTTTCCAACCTGTAACCCAATGCTTTGTGTTCAACAAAATGGCAAATCAATGTATGATAAACTTGATTAATTGACTTCCTAAGCATATGTGTAAGCACAGGAAATTTAAGAACAATTTTAGGTTATAAACATGTAATTTACAATATTCTATCATTTAATGTATATTTTAGAAATTTAAATCATACCATGAGGTAAGGCAGGCTGAAGTCTGGCCAGCAGGCATAGCCACGCCCAGTGGGGGATATGCGCAGCCCACCGCTCGGGTGTAGGGCGGCTGGAACGGGCGTACTGCCCTCAGCCATGGAACGGGCGCACCGCCCTCAGCCTCGCCCAGGCAGCCAACATCTGCTTGCTGATAACCAGAAGCCTGCCCACACTCACCCTCCCCCTCCCCACACAGCTAGGGAGAACCACACCGCCAAGGCCACACCTTAGAAGGCATGGAAACTGCTCCCGGCCTATCACGGCCAGCCCCGCCTTCCTTCCCCGCCCACAACCCTATATAAGCATCTGTACTTCCCTTAATAAATTAGACCTGCGTGCTTACCTCATCTCTGCGGTGGTTCTTTCTGCCGTGCACCCTCCACGCCTGCGAGCCCTTGTAGGAGCCTAGGCCTCTCCTACCCCGACCAGACAGGATGCACCCCCAGCCGCAATACCATAATAATTTTTTACGAGAATACCATAACTTAGCTTGAAAAGTCTCATATTACTCAAGCATATTATTTAAGCTGCTACAAGGTCAGAAATCATCAGTCTGACAGTAGACTAAAAGTCAGATTTCAAAGTGAGTCAGGAGGTTATTCCAGGGGTTACACTTATGCAAGTCTTAGCAGGATCTCATTGACTGCCACAGTAAACACTGCCTCAAATAGCAGGCTCTTGAGGGCTCTAGAGAGATCCAGAAACTATAAGCAGGACAGACAACTATGGAATTCAGCACACTGTTTATGGGCCTTACTTTGGAATTAATTCTCTCCATTCTAACAGTGTTAGACTCATTTATAGGTTCCTTACACATGGCTCTTCTGCCCCATTTATTTGAACCCATAATTAGCACTATAGTTGATAAATATATGTTCCAGAGACTTAAATCTTTGGTCCATCCATGTGTCAGTTAAGCCTTGAATTTCAGCAGAGTTGCAATCTACTTTCCAGTTAATTGGACTCACCCAGGACAAGTTAACAAGGAGATGACTATCAACAACATCTATCTCAAGGTACAGAGAGTGTCTGCAACTGCCAGCAAGATAGCTTCATCCATCTGCCCCATGGGTTCTAAGCTCTCTCTTAGTGAGTAGCAGAGTGGCATCACCATCCCAAAATCCTAAAGATTGGGGAATGAACAATGGATTAAAGTAGACTTATTATTATTCTACTATAGATTTATTATTCTAGCAATGGAAGAACTTTTATCATTGTTAAAAATGCGGTGGCCACCAGAGGTTGTAAGGGATGGGAAAGGGGAGAATAGGTGTACTATGGGGGCATTTTCATGGTATTGAAATGATGGATACAAGACATTATATATTTTTTCATAACCTACAAAATTGTGTGAAACAGTGTGTAAAGCATAATGGAAAAGATAGTCCATGGTTAGTAGCAGTGCTGCAATATGTTTTCATCAACTATAGCAAAAGTACCACACTAGTGAAGGATATAGTTAATGTGGGAAACGTGGGAGAGGGAGGGAATGGGGTATATGGGAATCCACTATATATTTTATGTAACATTTAGGTACTCTAAAGCTTCTTTAAAAATTAAAAAAAAAAAGAAAAAAAAAGAAGTTTTGGGGCAGGTGGAGGTGGCTAAAGCAAAAAAATGGAGGCTAAAGTAAGCTGTGAGTGAACCAGTTCTTTATGAATTTTTGTCTCGGTAAAACTTCCAATTTTATCCTTTTTTCTTATTTCCTCAAGCCTATAGCTGTCCCTATTTATCTATTGATAGGGAACATTTAGACACTTCTAGACTATTTTATTATTCTTGAAGACCTGAACGAACCTTAGATTCATTATCAAAATAATTCTAGATATTTAAAATCAATCATAATTATAAATAGTTCATTGTATCCTCTCTAATTATCAACTTTTCTACAACATTTAGATTTTACTAAATGTCTCTTAGACTATCTCTTTCATCTAATAGTGTGAAAAATAATATTTTACTCTGTGTCCTGATATTTTTGTTAAATGGGCCATGTTGAGGAATATTACTTCTATTTCTATCTTTGATGTGTTTTTATCAAGAATGGATACTGAATTTTGTCAGATACCTTTTCTGCATTGCTAGAGATGTTCATGTGATTTTTCTCCCTCAATATATTAATGTGGTGTATTATAATAATTGCTCCTCTTATAGTGAAATATCTTTGCATATGTGGGATAAAACCCACTTGATCTTGTTGTATAACTCATTTTATTTGTTGTTGGATTCAATTTGCAAATATTTTTGAGGGTTTTTTTTCATCTAATTTAATTGCAGATTGTTGATAATGTTGTTTTCTTGTGGCATCTTTATATGGCTTTCGTACTAGGGTAATGTTGACTTCACAGAATGAGTTAGGTAATGTTCACTACTTTTCAAATCTTTTGAAGAGTTTAAATAGAATGGCACTACTACTTTTTGAAATGATATGTAGAATTCATCTGTGTAGCCATCTGATCCTGGGCCTTTATTTGGAAGCTTTTGATGACTGATTCAATCTTATTACTTATAATTGGTCTGTGGATGTCTTCTATTACATTTTTCATTTAGGTAGGTTGTTTGTGTGTTTCTAGAAATATGTCTATCTTATCTAAGTTGTCTAACTTGTTGGCATACAATTTTTCAGAGTATCCTCTTATTATCCTTTTTATTTCTGTGGGGTCACTAATGATGTCCCCTATTGCATTTCTGATTTTATTTTGTATGCTCTCTCTTTTTTTCTTATTCTGGCTAAGGGTTTGTCAATTTTATGAATCTTCTCAACAAAACAGTTTTGGTTTTGTTAATTCTTTCTCTTTTTCCTCAATTTCATTTAATTCTGCTCTGCTCCTTGTTATTTATTTCCTTCTTGCTTTGGAATTAGTTTGCTGTTCTTTTCCTAGTTCCTCCAGATGTGCAGTTAGGGTGTTTGATTTTTGCTCTTCTTTTTTAATGTAAATTTAAATTTACTTCTCTTAATTACTTCCCATAAATTTTGATATGTTGTGTTCTCATTTTCATTTGCCTCAAAATATTTACTACTTTTTCATGCAATTTACTCCTTGACCCACTGATTGTTATAGCCTATTGTTTAAAATCCATATATTTGTGAATTTTCTAGTTCTCTGCCCATTATTGATTTCTAGCTTCATTCCCTTGTGGTCAGAGAAAGTGCTTTGTATAATTTCAATCTTAATAAATTCATTAAGACTTATTCTATGAACTAACATATGATCTATCCTGGAGAATGATCCGTAAGTGCTCTTGAAGGGTGTATATACTGCAGTTTGAAGATGTAATGTTACATATGTATCATTAGGTCTAGTTCCTTTAATGTTTTATTCTTGATCTCTGTTTCTTTATTGATCCTCTGTCTAGATGTTCTGTCTGTTGCTGAAAGTGCTCTATTAAAGTGCCTGAATATGACTGTAGGGGTGTCTATTTCTTCCTTCAATTTTGTTAGTTATTGCCTCATGTATTTTGGGACATCCTGGTTAGTTGCATAAATATTTATGATCGTTCTTTCTTCTTGTTTGACTGCCACTTTTATTAGAATATAGAGTCCTTCATTGTCTCTTACAAAAATTTTACATTTAAAGTCTATTACATCCAATATTAGTATAGCTACCCCAGGCCTTTTTTTTTTTTTTTTTTTTGGTTATGCTTTGTATAGAAAAATTGTTTTAAAACTTTCACTTGCACCTATTTGTGTCTTTTGTTTGAATGTGAATCTCTTGTGCATAGCATATAGACCATATTTTTATACATTTTGCCCATCTTTCTCTTAACTGTGGACTTTAATCCCTTAACATTCAATGTCATTACAGTAAGTTAAGTACTTAATTCAGCCATTAGGCTTGTGTATGTTAAATCTTATTTTTGCTTATCTTTTGACCCTTTTTGTTACACTTTATAATAATCTTCCTTTCTAAACTCTAAACAAAACATCCTTCTCCTGTCTTTTCCTTTCAACCTGCAGATCTTCCTTTAGTATTTTTTGAAGGGCAGGTTTATTGTTGACCAACTGGCAATTTCTGTTTATTTGTGAATATTTTCATTTTTCCCTCACTTTTGAAAGACAATTTTGTTGAATACAGAATATTAGCTGTCATTTTTTTCCTCTTTCAGGATCGTTACAATGTCATACCACTGCCTTTTGGCCTCCAATGTTTCAGATGAGAAATCAGCACTTAATCTTATAGTGCATCCTTTATATGTGATTTATCTTCTTTCTCTTACTGCTTTCAGGATTCTGTCTTTATCTTTGGATTTTGACAATCTGATTACAATGTTTCTTAAAAGAGATCTATTAGGTTTTTTTTTTTTTTTTCTGTTTTGAGTAAGGTGACCTTTGTGGATGTGTACATCCATGTCCCTCATAAAAGTGGAAAAATTTCAGCCATTATTTCTTCAAACTCTTCCTCTATACCCTTGACCTTCTAGCCTCACTCTGGGAAACCCATAATGTCTATGTTTGCACTTTTCATGTATTCATTCAAATCCCTGTGTACCTGTTTATTTTTTCCATGTTTTTCTGCATCTGGTCTATCTGTGAATTTGCTTATATTCTATCTTCTAATTCACTGATTGTTTCTTCTTCCTGTTTGAACCTGCTGTTGTTTGATTCAACTGTATTTTTTATTTCTTTTATTGTATCTTTCTTTAACATAAGATTTCTTTTTTTAATATATATTTACAATTTCTTCTGTATACTCACCAGGTTCTTTTTAATATCCTTGATTTTTTCCTTCATCTCCTTTTTTTTTTTGAAGATTTCTGTGGCAATCTTGGATTAGTTGATTGAAATTCTACGTCTCCTTTGCCTTTTTAGGTTGTTAATTTGACTGTGCCATACCTTCTATTTCTTAGTATAATTTGTATTTTTTTCTGATATCAAGCATCTTTTCATCTTGATGAGTTTATTTTGTTGGGTAGCTTCTTCTTGCTTAGTGTTTTATTTTTATTTTTATTTATGTTAAGTCTCTTCTTTGACACTTAGTTCCCATTATTCCAAATATTTAAATTTGCCTGTCTTAAACTGAATAAAATAAAGGAAAAAAAAGATAAAAGAGGAAAAATGGAAATGCAAAGGGGATAAAGGGAGAAAAGGAAGAGAAACAAGAAAGTAAAAAGATGGAAGGAAGGAAGGAAGGACGGAAGGAAGGAAGGAAGGAGGGAGGGAAGGAAGGAAGAGGGGAAGGAAGGAAGCAAAAGAGGGAGGGAGGGAGGAAGGAAGGAAGGGAGGGAGGAATAAAAGTCCAGGTAACACTCTTAGGCAACTAGTGTCCTGCTAGGGTCATCCTTCTCATTTCCACATGCCCACCAATTGCTCCATGGCCCTGGTGCTCCCTGAGTACCTGGAAAAAGAGAGAGAGAAAAAAGAAATCTGGACTTGTCCCTCAAGCCACTGGTGTCTGGATAGGTTCCTGCATGTCAACCATCTGCACCTGCCTATTGCTCTGTGGTGCCCTAACTCTATGGCTACCTTAAAGAAGAAAGAAACAAATAAAATAAAATACTAAACAAAATCCATGGACTTTCTTCTCAGGTCACAGGCATACAGGTACACCTCTCCCTGCTATGTGCCCACTCTTGCCACCTTGTGGTCTTACCACTCCCCGGGGATCTAACTAGGCAAATCCCTGACTGGCTATCCACTCTGTTTGTCCCAAAGCCATTAGAGTTTCCTATGCTTAATAAGCCTACCAGTCATCCCTCTACTTCTGAAGGATGAGTACAGCTGCTGTCCTCTACTCCCTCATCTTTGATCCAACTTAAATGTTTTTCAGATATCACTTGTAATACCTACATACCGACTTTTCTTTTTAGAATTTTAAAACCTAATTATAATATTTGAGGGAAATTTAAAGCATCTAGGGCAGCCCCCACAAATTTATGAGAATAAATTAGAAAAACTACAATATATTTTTTTTTGTGGGGGGAGTTGAATTATTTGTTTTTGCTTTTGTTTTTTTTTTTATTTTTTTTATTGTGGGTGAAAATCAAATTTTTCACAGTACAAACCAATATTTGTAAAATATTGGTTATGGCAAGATATGTAATGTCCTGTATCTGTCATTGCATTGTCATTCAGGACAATTCCATGGGGTGGGGGAAGATGGCTGGTGTGGGGTGTCAGTGATGGGGGGGATGCTTGGGAGGAAGTTCGCTTGAGCATACATATAACATCTGTAAAATGTTTAAATATTCATGGGACATTGTCACAGTGGGTGGAGACTCACAAAATAACTGAGAGAATTTTGAATTGGCATTCTGGAGGGCTCTGCCACATTCTCTAAGGGAGCAGCAACAGTCTCCCAAATGCAGGGGCAGTGACTGGCAAAGGAGAACAATCCGCTAATGGGCTTTTGATATTTATGACTAGGCTTATGAGTCTTTACTTTTGAAATTGAAACTTAGCCTATTGTTGTTGGGTGCCTAAGGGTTACCTCCTGAGAGCCTCCTTGTGGCTCAAATACAGCCTTTCTCCAAGCCAAATTCAGCATATGAAGGCATTATTTCCCTTCCAGAAAGGGACATGACTCCCAGGGATAAGCTTTCCTGTCTCCGAGGGAATGCTACCAAGCACCAACAAAAAATGCAACTGGAAAAAGACCTCAAGAAAAAGGGGGAAAAGGAAAAGACAAATGAGTTGGTACGGCTAAGAGACTTCAAAGTGGGTCAAGATGTTATCCCAGAGGTAACACTTATGCACATCACAGCAAGAACTCATAGACCTCCAAAGTGGATACTACTCCAAATATGGGATCTCCTGAAGGCTCTGGAGACACCCAGGTCCTACAGTGAAGGGTGGATATCTCCACAGTTTGGTGCCTTGACAGTGGACCCTACTATGGAGTTTGTGCTCCTGCGAATGACAGATTTGGACTCAATTATGTCTTTCCTGAACATGACTCATCTATCCTTTCTATTTAAACATGTACTTGGTGCTGGAGTTTGTAGGTGTACATACAGAGACTCAAGTTTTTGGACTGTCCATGTGCCAGCTGGGTCTGGAAGCTTGGTGGAGTTGCAACACCTATTCTACAGCTCATTGGACTCACATAGGACAACTGGTCGGGAGAAGATGATGATGGACAATGGTCATCTCAGGGAATGGAGAAAGTCTGCAGCTGCAGGCAAGATAGTCCCATCCATCTTCCCCATGGGATATAAGTCCCCTCTCAATTGGAGTTGGAGTGGTTATCACCATCCCAGAATCCTTGGGATTGGACGAAGTGTTATGGACTACAGTGGACTTACTGGTATTCCACTATAGACATATTGTGATTCTAGCAATGTAAGAAATTACAACATTGATGTGGACCAGTGGCCACTGGAGGCTCTTGGGGCAAGGAGAGGGAAAAGCAGTTGTAATATGGGGGCTTTTTTGGGACTGGGAGTTGTCCTGAGTGATGTTGCAATGACAGTTTTAGGCCATTTTATATCATCATGTAACATGCAGAACTGTGTGGGAGAATGTGAACTATGGTCCATGCTTAATGGTGAAGCCCCAGGATGCTTTTATAATTGCAATGAATGTGCCACACTAATAAAGGATGTTCATATCAGAGGGTGTGGGAGGTGTGGGGAGTGGGGCATATGGAAATCCTTATATCTTTTGTGTAACATTTATGTAATGTAAATATCCTGTTACTAAATATATAGGGAATTCCCCTATGCCACATTCCCTACATCTCCCACATTTTCCCACATTAACAACATCCTTCATTTGTGGGGTGCATTTGTTACAATTGATGAAAACATTTTGGAACATTGCCAATAACCATGGATTATAGTTTACATTTCAGTTTACACTCTTTCCCACACAATTTTGTAAGTTATGACAAGATATGTAATGTCCTGCATCTGTCATTGCATTGTCATTCAGGACAATTCTCAAGTCCTGAAAATGCTACCATATTATACCTGGTTTTCCCTCTCTCTTTCATCAGAACCTCCAGTGGCCACTGCTTCCACATCAATGATATAATTTCTTCCATTGCTATAATTAAAATATGTCTCTAGTAGAATACCAATAAGTCTACTTTAGTCCATATATCATTCCCCAGGCAGGCTGCAGCTTCTGTGGTTTCTGTGCTAGGTATGTGATTGTTTGTATCTGCCCTTCTCTTCAGTGTTTGAGGAGATTTTTTTCCAAGGAACCTCAATTGTCTAAGGGGTCTAAGATTTGCTGAAAGTCAGTTTTTCATAATTTTTCTTGTTTAGAGGCTGGGAGTGAAGACTATACAAGCTATTTAAATGTCCAATGTGAAACCAGTTCAATATTCAATTAAAGCTCTTTAAATTTTTTTCTAAGATTGTTTAGTTTTTAAAAATATTTAGGATGTTTTCCTCTAAATTTCCAAATATATAAAAAATCAATTATTGTTAACTTCTACCTTAAATTCACAGTTCTGTACAATGTCTCTTGTATAAAGTTTATTGAGGCATTTTTTAACACTCTAATAAGTATTTTAGAAATATTCTATCGCTGTATGTAGGAATATGCATTCATTCATTGTTGGATGTAAAATTGTATATTTGTCCAAATATGACTGCAGTTTTGAATTGTGTTATTTTATCTTTTATTTCATACTTTTACTTGCCTTATGAATAATTGATAAATGAGTTTAAATATTCCACTGGGAAGGTGAATTTATGTGTTTTTCCCCATAGTGATGACCCTGCAACTAATACTAGATCTTCCCAATATTAATCACACTAAATCTTCTGGAATATGTCCTTTCACTCCTGGATTGGCTCGACAGACTTTATTTTGTTTCTTAAGTATTAATTTTTCAGTAGTGGCAAGGTTCAGGCCGGCACTTCCCTAGGTGGTGGCACATAAGTTTGCCAAGGATGTGAAAGCTGTGGGGATGGATCCAAATGGCTTTGTTTAGATTGGGTATAATTGACCAAAGCCCTCTGGAAAGATTATGGCACACCAGAGGGAGTGTCCCATTGCTCATTTCCAGGCTGTGGATTCCCATATTTATCATATTTAGATCTACATTTATCTTTACAATGCTTTTCCTTATGGCACCATGGGCAGTAAGGGAGAATGCTTTCAGGGAAAGAATCTTTAAGAAAATCCTGATGGGAACTGTCTACATATTTCTCTTTCTCCTCATCTATTTCCTCTTCATTCTCTGTAAAAGTCCCAGTACTGATTTAACAATAGACCAAGTAGGCCAAATAGTAGTCAGGATCTGCACCCCTTGAACATGTAATTTCTTTAATTCTCTTCCTACTTTCCCCCAATCTTCTATTTCTAAACTACCTAATGCAGTAAACCAAGTGCAGCATTTCTCAATATCTTGTAAGAGCTCTAAAAGACAAACCTCACTAGCTTTAATACTTACAGCTTTAGGAAGTTGCTTTAGGAGACAAGCATAGTGCCGGTGCTTTGCCATGCTGTCTCTGTTTCCCATAGTAATCCTGAATTATGCCCGAGAGTTGTCCCTACCTTACCAGAGACTCCAGAGTACTCTTCACCTTCTCAGGGGCTCTGCAGTGTTACACCACCATTTTAATTTTGCTCAAAGTGATTCTTCTTCCAATCCATCCCTGCCCAGGAGCTACTTGTTGAGACCAGCTGACCAATGAAAGGTCAGAAAGGAAGGTACTGCAGACCTTAAGGAAAAGACAAACACACAATAGAGAAAAGATGAGACCAGGGACTAACAGTCTCAAGGACTGAAAGCCCAGATTCTGTTTTCACCACTCTATTTATTGGGAGTCTGCAAAAGGAGAAACATAATGCAGAGAATGTCCTCTTATCTCTTTGCAACATAGTAAGTTCTTTAGTCATTGCTGTTCTACCCACCCAGAATATTTTGCACAAAACTGGAATGTTTCTAATCAGCATCAAGAAGGCTTTGTTTGCTTCAGGGGAACATTGCACCTTCAGGCTGTTTTCCCACAGGAATGGGTGTTGTCCATTATCATCCTTTTGTTAGTTGTCCTGGGCAAGTCTGATGAATTGGAGAGTTGGTGTTGGCTGCAACTCTGCTGAGATTCAAGGTGTAACTAGTACATGGATAGCCCAAAGATTTAAATCTCTGGGAAATATATTTAACTGGTACCATGCTAGTTATAGGTTCAAATAAAATGGACAAAAGAACCATGTATAGGAAAATTATGCATGAGTCTAACTCTGCTACATTGGAGAGATAAGTTATCATATATTCCAAAAAAACCCTACTGACTGGGTGTTGATTTGCTGGGGTTGAATGTCCTGCTTATACTTTGCAGACAATTCTAGAGATTTCAGGCTGGAGGCATTGTTTTCTATGGAAGTCAGAGAGATCTTCCAAAGACATACATACATGTAACCACTGGAATGAAATCTTGACTCATGTTTGAAATCTCTTAGCCATAAAAACTGATTTGTATTTACTACTTCCCCATTTAGTCGTCTTTTTCCAAATGCATTGCTAACTGGCATTTGGGAATAATCACTTTGTGTCAGAAAGGCCCATTCCCAGGTATCATGTCCCATGCCAGGGGAAAGGCAGTGAGCTTCTAGGCTGAGTTTGGCTTAGACAGAGGCCACATATGAGTAACAAAGAAATTTTCAGGAGGTACTTCTTAAGCAATATATATGACTAGGCTAAGTTTCAATTTTATAAGAATAAGGTTTTTAAGTACAAGCATTAGTAAGATATTATTAATAAGAGTAATAAGATATTTTTTAAATACCATTCTTAAGATTCATAAGCAGGGCTAGGATGAAATTTGAATTTTAGGCATTCTGAAACCATAAATCAGGGAAATCACCTAGTCTGGACATATTAAGCAAACTGTGACCTAAATCATAACAGTAATAGCTAGCATTTACATGGTCTTAATATCTACAAGCCTTTCATTGTTCTGTGTCTACATGTGTTAGATTATTTTTAATAAGAAAACTTTGTAAGGGATAGATTCCTCTCTATTTTCAGATGAGTAAAGTGAGGTATGGAGAGGTCAAATGAAACATCCAAGAACACGTGGTCAGTAAAGGATGAAGGTGAGTCTTAAACATAGGAACTAGGCTAGAGTCAGTGAAACTGCCACTTACCAACCCCCTTGAAACTACCACATACTAATCAACTTTTCAGAGTAGACACTCCCTTAACTGGTTTGTAGAAATTTTTAGAAATTTCTACTTCATTTTTCTTCAAATTTCCACCTCATCATGTTTATTCATAAGAGGCTTGCTGCATCATGAGAGATGTTACTGGTTCTTCTCCCCCTTGCAGGACCTACAAAATCTGGCTCTGAACAGTTCTAGCCAGGGAGCATGCTAGGCCTCCATTTTGAGATGAAGCATAACTACCATAGTCCATGAGAGGTTTGGGAGAAAGAAATATCCCATCACATTTAGTTATCAATCTCTGTACTTTTTTCTCTCTCCCACAACTGACAGCACCTTTTTTGAGGAAAGGGAAAGGTTTCAATTCATTTTTGTTATATAATATCACTTCTCTCACCAAAATGTGCTTCTTTGACTGATGCCATGTTTTTCTTGTTGCCACATTTAGATTCAAACTGAGCCCACGGAACTTAGCTATGTCAGTGATGATGTCACACAAGGGTTACTAGAAGCCTTGGTGCTTACTCAGCTCCCACCTGATCCTGTGAGGTTGTTAATCTCATATCTCCCTGTGGGAGGGTACTTTGGCTATAAACAGGAATAAATAAGAATCCAAACTTCAGGAAAATTTGGGACAGCTCTTACATCTAGGACAAGTGATAAAATCTTGCAGAAACTGTTCTTTTAGGTTCACATTCACCAAGGTAATATGAAACAACAATCTGGGAAGAAGAGACCTTTCTCTAAAATTTAGGTAAGGATGGAAGGAAAATTGTCTGACTGGTGGGAGCTGGAAAATGAGGGTCTGATTCTCCCTGTCCAGGGTTCCCATGATTTCTCTGGGACCTGATTTATCCTGGGTGAGAACAAAAATGATGGATCTGAAGTAAGGAGTAAAGCTCACTGAAGCTTTTGCTGAGAAAGTACTTTTTGTTACTTAGTGCAAAATTAACAAAATATCTTAATATGAATGAATAAATGAATAAATGAGTGAGCAAATACAAGAATTTTTAGTCTGAGGGGCTTCCAGAATTGGCTCAGGAAATGTATCCAATTATGTATTCCAAGATCTAAATGTTTTGTGTAGATATAAAGGGGAGAAATGGACAAGTGGGGCAGAGGAGTGGGGGACTGGGAACAGGGTGTTCAGAAAGATTTTTACTTCAGTGTAATTCTTATTACATTTTCTAATGAGATTGTATTTTTTGAGCAATTTCAGAAAGCCATATAATTGAGATCAGCTAATAAAGGCAAGGTAACAGGTCCTTCTTTTCAGGAAAAAGCAATTTTAATATTAAACCGTTCTTGGTTAAAAAAATGCTAAAAAGAAGAGGTATAACTGTGAGAACTAATGCACATTATATGAGTTAAAATCTTTCTTTAAACATAATTTATTTTTCATAAGCCTTCCCTTAAAAGAAGTTTGGAAACACATTTAAAAAAAGGTGACCATTTCTCCTATTTCAGTGTTTGCATTCTGAATTTTTCAAGAAAATCATTTTCACAAAATACTTCTTTAAAGAAGTAACATACTATTAGGAAGTTTCAGGCATATGAAATGTTTTCAATGTTACAAATGAGAAAATCACTTGGAATTCAAAAATAAATACCAAAATTCATATATGTATATACAAATCTGTAGTTGTAAACATAAAATCGCAATATTTATTATACTGTTTTCAAAGAGTAAAGAAGTTTGCTATAAGGGGCTACTTTATCACAGGCTCCTATCTCCAGGCCCAGCAAGATTCAAAGAGTATCAGAGATGTCTTCTTCAACTTCCACTGAGAAGACCATTAATTCATTCACCTATGGGTCGGTTTCAGATTGTCAAAGATCAGGTGCAAATATTTTAGCAGAGTGCACAGAGTAAAGGGTGTAGATGTTGAGGGGCAAACCAAAGCCACATATTCACCAGTGGGAAAAACACTCCAGATATCTGAGTTTGAACTCTTCAAAGAGAGCACTTTTTCCCCAGTCTAATCAACCCTGAATCCTTGCTCAGCTCCCAAAAGCCCTTCCAGGAGGAACCTGAGACTTGCATCCTTGAGCCCACTGTAAAGATGTAGGAGGATGAGAGGTCCCATGCTGTGAACCCAGTCTGGCTGGTCACCAGGCAGCATGCTTTTCATTGTATGGCTTGTTGACATGTGTTCCCCTCCATGGAGACATTACTTGGCACAAGTAGAGCATGAGGTGAAGAGGGATTTAGCTGCCATATCCTCTTTGAAGAAATGCTGGAGAGGCAGAGGTGCCACTGAGAACAGCACCATTCCAGAGTGCTACCAACTGACTCAGTGAATCCTGAAGGCCAACATGAGAAAGGAAATGAAAAAGAGGGAAGAAATCTGTTTCTGCTACAGAAGAGAAATCATAAGAAACTGAGAGCAGCACATTCTCAAGTACAGAGGGTGAAGTGCTTAAAGACCTTCTGGAAGACACCCTGACTTGGAAAGATCAGGATGCTTGGGCTGAGAAATGGGAACCTTCCTGTGAAGACCTCTCTTCAGGCTACTTCAATACATTTGCTCTTTAAGAAGCAGCATTCCATCCACTACAGCCCCTAGCTTACCCCAGCCTCATGGGTATCACCTGCCCTAGGAGGAACTGAACATCAGTTCAGGCTCAGAACCTCACCCAGGTCAGGAGTATATTGAAGCCTTATCAGAACAAGAGTTCTAGAAGACCCTGAATATGAGCCATCCTGTATGCCAGGAAGGAGAAATGGGATATTATTGGGGCATGTGATGCTGAAGAGGGTCTCAGACAAGCCAGCTTCATGGTAAGTGTGTTTCTGAAGGATTATGTAAATTTATTTTTTCATGGTAGAAGGAACAGAATCAGTGCAAGTCTGTGGGGAATAGTACCTGCATGGAAACAATGGGCCAACCTACAGGTCTTGAAAAGAAGGAGGGCATTGCAAGAGGATGGAGGGAATTGTGAGATAAAGTGAGTTCATGACACCAGCAGTTTCCTCACAGGAAGAAACTGAATTTGGGTTTATGATATATTATTTCCTCTTAGTTCAGTTGAAGTGGCAGTTGAGGTAGAAGAATTCTACTGAGCACTTTACTTTTCTGGGTAAGAGTAGAACCAGTACATGATGAATATACTGCTGCAAAGCTCTCCTTAAATGTATGAGAACTTTTAAATAGATTTTCTCCTGTGATTTTACACATATCATTGAATCTTGTTGGCTTTGATTTTTTCTGTTCTATGACATGACCTGACTTAACCTGAGATCATCACATAGACAAAACACAGATCATAGTAAAGGCCAAATAGAGAGGTAAAGTTATCCTAAATCTGAACTGAACTAGAGCAACTTATATAATCATAAGTGAGGATGAGAGAGCCAAATTCAGACCCAAATTCTCTAGTGGGCAGCAGAGCATAACTCATAGCCAAGCATGAAGCCCCAGGTCTTGGGAAATCATGGAGGTACCAGAGGCATATCCATCTCCCTGAGCTATGAGACCGAATGGCACAGAGAAGCTTTCAGAGATACCAGAAAGGTGGTCTGGGCCTTCAGGACAATCACATCCATCCCCATTGTGTCCTATTTTTGCAGATCGATTGTGACAGCTCCAATTATCATTAGCTTCTGAGGCAGAAGTAATTGAGGACTTTAAGAGGTGGTTAATCTGTATACTACCACCATGAAAAATAAAGGCCTGTGTAGCACAGATGTACCACAGTAGGAGCTGGGTAGAGGTTGGGTAGAGACTGGCTCATGGCTTCCAACTCCTTGAAGACCTTTTGCCTAAAATCCTTTTCCTTATAAATTACATCTTCTCAGTTAACTCCACATTTTTTCAGTCTTCTGAGAAGGCCTAGAGTGTACAATGGTGAGTTTTCAAGTAAAGCACATTGGGGAAAAATGTGAGAGCAGTATATGAGAAAGAGAATCTTGTAGTGGCCGATATGTTACCTATTGAACTGCACTCCTGTCCAACTACTCTCTATCTCTAGAAATGCACTCTTTATAGTTACTTCAACATTGATATAAAGATAGAGATTACCAGGGGTTCTGAGGGGATGGGGAAGAAAGACTAGGTAGAACATAGAGCATTTTCTTCTGCATGATATTGCAATGATGGATACAGAGCCTTATACATTTTCTCAAAACCCATAAAACTGTGCTTTGCAAAGTGTAAACCATTATGTAAACTATACACCATGGTTATTAGCAATGTTTCAATATTTGTTCATCAATTGTAAAAAACGTATAACACTAATGTGAGATGTTATTAATAAGAGGAAAGGTGAGAAGGGAATTGGGTGGGGTATATGGGAATCCCCTATATTTTCAATGTAACTTTTCTGTAATCTAAAACTTCTTTAAATTAAAGTTAAAAAAAATAGGTACATCAAGAAGAAGCACATTAACTCTCTTAAAATACCTTTTGGTTATTTCTATGTATAGAGATAAGATGAGGTCATTGTTTTCAAATAGGAAACAAATCTGCTGGTCTGGCTTTGGTACAGTCTGTAGTCATGCTCTTCATCCAATGAATAAAAGCATTTTAGAAAATATCCAATGAAATATTTATATATATATAGCTATTAATTCTTTAACTTATACACATTATAAACTTGTATAAATTAATAAGTAGAGCCAGTTCATCATGTAAATTATACCTCTTCCCTCAAGGTGCCCAATGTTAATGATACCTGTGTGTTCTTAATTGCTGTCTTCTTTTCTGGGGGACATATATACAGGTACAGATATTCATGTAGACCTCTTTGCCTTTTAGAAAATAGGTCACACTGTCCCCTATTTTTATTTACCTTTTATCATTTAATAAACTATCATGGTTCCCTGTAATTCAGTAACTACAATTTTGGATATTCTAATTTTTAATTCATATTGACACGTAAATTATATTAAAGGGACCCATTACACATTGCACACACTCATAAATTATTCTACACAGGAGCACATGTTATCTATGCTCTTTTCTTTAATTTCCATCTTTTCTGCATGTTCTACCTCTACCTGTCTCACAAGTGAAGCCAGGGCAATTCATATTAACAATGTAGTAAGTAGTCTGCCTTATTTGTGCCTAAACAATCACACCTGTATTCAGATAGACATATCTACTCTTTAATGCATTCATAAATACCCCTACATTTGTTCAACATATTCACGTATTTGTTGTTTTACCCAAATGGATCATTTCATATGTACTCTTCTGCATCTTGCTTTCCTTCTTAAATAACAATTCACAGAGCTTTCTTACTCAACTGCTATAGCTCTTTCATTCCAATGACTATATAATATTATGGTATCATGTGACTGTACCATAAATTATTCCCCACTGGTGCCCACTACAAGATTAGGGGAAGGGGGACAGTAATCACTGCAGGGAGGCTGAAACTCAGTAGCATTTATTTCAATTTACAAGTCTCTTTCTCCTGCTCCTTTCTGGATGTTGCACACTATATATATAAAATGTTGCACAGTAGTCTCCAGAATTTCAAAATTAATGATTCAGACAGTTCCTGCCACTACAGTGGCTGTTTTGGTGGAAGGACTATTCCTGGAGCTTCTTACTTTGCCATTTTCCCCACCATCTTTTAATCATGTTTTAATTCTTGACTCCTTGTTCTTGTTCTGAAAGTGAACCCATGGTAATTCATACTTACTATCTGGTAACTTGTCTATTATTATTCATACCTAAACAATTATACCAAGTTATACAAATATATGTACTCTGTTATGTACATACATATAAAGATGCATATACTTGTATTATGTTCATGTATTTGTTATTGTTCTGAGAAAATGGGCTCATTTTATGAAAATATTCTTCTCTGTATCTTGCTTTCCTCCATATATAATACTTAACAGAGTGTTCTCATTCTCAACTGATATTGCTCTTGATTTTCACTCTAAAAACTTTTTTCAAACCTTCATGCTCAGTCTTTAGCACAAAGTCTAACATCATTAGCACTCAATTATATATGACAAAATAAAGAAATGATAGAGATTTGCTTATTCTTTATTATATCTTATAACCTTCCATCCTGCCCCTCATATTTTCACTTTCAAGCCCCTATGCAAAGCAATCATCTAATTCTTAAATGTCACTAATTGCCTATAAGTTACTTCATTCTATGATTCAATAAAAGACTAATTTGCAAACACAAATATGATCATATAATTTTGCTGCTTTAAATATTTTAATGGGTTTCTACTAGCATTTTTCTGTGAATCCCTAATATTTTGAATATAAAATTTCAGGATGAATACTTATATTTATTTAGAGTCAAACTGATACCCATAACCAGACAGAATGTTGGTAAATCACAAGACCTCTCAGAAATAAATAGCTTTAAGGATTCACTTGCTGCATATTCTCTATAGTATAGCCTAGAACCACCAAAATCCACAAAAGAGAGAGGCATCTGGAGTAAGGCATGTGTGGGTTGCTTTTGAGATATGTAGAAGGATGACTGAATTAAAGGACATAATCTGTTCTACTTAGTTGCATCTCTGGATTTACCAAATTAAATGGAAACTATTTAGTATCAAGGGCCAGATCTTGATTAGGCTGTTCTTTTAAGTTCATGGGCCAGTGTTTGAACGTGGGACCTCCTACATGGGAAACATTCTCACAAACTCTTGAGCCACATCCACTCCCTACACTTATCTTGATTGACATGCAAATTAATCAGGATGCATTGTTTGAATTGAATGATTCATGAAATCATCAACTCTATAAAATGAGTGCTCACCATCAAACTTTTTTTCTTATTTTCTCATCACAGCTTCAATAAAGTATTGGCCTCTCTCATTTTTCCAATCTAATTTGGTCCTACTGAGTAATGGAGAAAATGTTCAACATGACTTCTTTATTTTTCAATGAATTTTTCATCCGAAGATAATCATTTAATATGACTATAGATATTTCAGGTAGTTGGTCTTCTGAGTGTAGGTGAGGTAATTGTAAACATATTTCTCCTGGTTTAAAATGCATACATATTGGTCAGTGGGAAATTTGTCTCATCTTAACATTCGTGGATTGATTTTTCTGTGTCCACATCAATGGGAGAGACAGACTGATCATAGAGCTAATGTAAATGCTAACATTGGTTGAGTTCAGTGATAAGATCCCTTAGGAATTCATATTCAAACTAGGAATGAGAGAAAATGAGTATGGAGTGAGGAAGTACGTTTGTGGATTAAGGTGGAAATAAATGGTGAAAATGCGCTTAGTATAGATATAAAAACACTGTTTCATTGTCTTTTGTAGTTTTGTGAAGGAATGTAAAGGATCAATCTATGAATATCTAGTGGGAACCTTGATATTGAATACAAAAGGAGTTGTTTTTATTTAGGGAGACAGGTAATGTTCTGAAATATAATCCATTTTAGGTGTATGTAATTAAGCATTTAATGATGATAGCTCAGAGAAGCAGCCTAGAGAAATAGTTTGTTACTATCAATTCAGAGATAGGAATGGAAGAAATTAAAATCAATTAAATATGTGAGCATGTCACGATAGTGGATAAAAGGAGAGAAGAGTGTCTAGGATTTAGTTTTAAGATGTTCCAATAATGTATTGAGCTCTTCTTTACAGTGGATAAGTGGAAGGAGTAACTACAGCAGTTTAAAAACAAGAGACTAAGATGTCAGAGAAAGAAAAAACAAAGGCCCCCAAAGTAGGTCATGCATCAGTTATATAAGCTTACATGAGTAGATAGATTTTGAAGAGAGGGAGAGGCTTCTGGCAAAAGAGATTGAATTTATGATCAGTTTATAGTTGCCAACAAAACAAGAGAGTAAGAGTTCAATTGAATATATTGAACTCAGCCAGTGGTACCATGACTTTTCAGTTTAATAGGAGAGAAATAGTAGACAATATGCATGCATACAAGGAATATTAAAAAATATTATGGTATTAAAGAATAAGTAGCCAAATTGTATGATCCATCTGTTTAGCAGGAGATGATTCAATCTTTTGAAATCGAAGGGCAGTGTGAGAATGTGTGAAATTCAAAAGACATGGAGAAGATTTGAAGTGTTTATGGAGAATAACACAACTATTTAATTATCAATATAGTATTAATACAGCAGAGTTACCACATACTTGATAGCCACTAGTGTGACTCTGTTTGTACCAGGAACAATACCCTAGTCATGTGCTCTGTCAATGCCATCATAGAAAATTGTAAGTATGTGGAGTGTTTATTGATAGACATAGGAATAGTGCATTGGACATTAGAAAAATCAAAATGTTGGTCTTGGTAAATATCTTTTGAAATGAGTAAATGTGGATTAAAGTATACTGAAATGAAGATATAGACATTATAGTGACTGATATTTGGCAAGGGGGATCAATGCACTGAAAATTTCCATGTGGTAGACAAATCTGGTCATGAGAAGCAATCATGTAACCAAGCAAAAAAAAAAAAAAATCGCTGTAACCACAAGCTGTGACCCATGGTTATTGATGTGGCAAGGTACATTTCAGGGTAAACCTAGGTATGGTATGTAAAGTTCCAAAAATTTAAGCATGGCATATATTCAAAGCAAAACTCAATTTCTAGATTTGTCATTTTATAGCCAGGTAATTTTTCATGCTACTAAAATTTTCTCAACTTCTGATCATGTCCTTTTTCATAAATAATACATAAATATTTTTTCACAAAAAAATCATAATCTATAAATTATTTTGAGAATAATGTAAGTGAATCTGTCACATTTAATACATCATTTTTCCTTTTTTTCTAGATTTCAGATACAAAGGGGTGTTTTCTTCTGTTTATAACACATTATCATTTTCCACATGAAATAACATTATTCACAAAGTGTTAAG
>JAKSZT010054441.1:46570-62240 GCA_026826555.1 Tolypeutes matacus | reverse complement strand
ATAAAGCATAAATTTCTTCCTTCACCAAAGTCTGTTAAATCGTCTTGCAGCAAGACAGCTGCCAACATTTGCAAGGGTTCAGGCTTCTTGGGTTCCTCTCTTCGCAGGTCTGCATAACTCTCTGGCCTCAGCTCCCCTGGTTCCTCCACAAGATCAGCTGTAGACTATGAGGCTCTTTAAGTTTTGTCTCTCACCACAATGCCATCTGTGAACTGCCAGGTGAATGGCTTGTCTCTTTGCCCCAGGGACTTCTGTCCTTGCTTATAAGAACTCCAACATCAAAACTACTCCAGTTCTGTCCTTTGCCATGTCTTTTTATGTTTGAGACCGCATCCACCAAGGGGTGGGGTTCAACACAAACCTGACTGAGTCCCAGTCAATGCCCTTATCATAACTTAATCATGCCCAGATTAACAGACCAGTTTACAAGCATAATCCAATATCAATTTTTGGAATTCTTAATGGTATCAATCTGCTACATATCCATTTACCCATCTTATGCAACATATTATTTTATGGTTTACTTTAACACTTTATTGATGTCTTAGGCCTCAGATGTCATTATTACTTTATCCATTCAATAGTCATTTACATATGTGAATTTAATTAACAGATATTGTTCTTTAATCCATCCTGAACCTTGAAACTTCTGAGATTATTTTCTTTATGCTTCAAGAATATTCTTTTACTTTTCTTTTAAAGTGAGTTGCTGCTAGTAAACTTATTAGATTTTTGTTGTTGTTGATCTGTTTATTTTTTTATTTTTTTTTGAAACTTTATTTGTACATTTAATAACTGAAAATATAAACCATTGAAAATTAAAAAGTCAACACAGATGAATATATATATATACATTTCTCAATTAAATATAAAGAATACATATAAAAATTTTTTTTGAATGAAACAAGATGTTACACAATATATTTGGTTCATAGTAATGCATTCATACATTATTTGTCCTTTTGTGTCTGGCTTGCTTCACTCAACATAATGTCCTCCAGGGTTTTCCGTGTTGTCATATGCTTTATGCCTTCATTTCTTCTTACAGCTGCATAATATTCCGTCCTGTGAATAGACCACAGTTTGTTTATCCATTCATCTGTTGATGGACACCTGAGTTGTTTCCAACTTTTGGCAATGGTGAATTATGTTGCTATGAACATTGGTGTTCAGATGTCTGTTAGAGTCACTGCTCTCAGTTCTTCTGGGTATATACCCAGTAGTGGTATTGCAGGGTCACGTGTCAAGTCTATATTCAACTTCTTTGGGAACTGCTAGGCAGTCCTCCATAGTTGGTGTATCATTCTGCATTCCCACCAACAGTGAATAAGTGTTCCTATCTCTCCACATCCAACACTTGTAGTTCTCTGTCTTTTTAATAGTGGCCATTCTGATAGGTGTAAAATGATATCTCATTGTAGTTTTGATTTCATTTCCCTAATCATGAGTGATGTTGAGCATTTCATCATGTGTTTTATTGCCATTTGTGTTTCTTCTTTGGAGAAATGTTTATTCAAGTCTTTTGCCCATTTTTAAAATGGATCATTTGTCTTTTTATTGTTGAGTTGTAACATCTCTTCATATATCCTGGATATTAAATGCTTATCAGATATGTGATTTCCAAATATTTTTTCCCATTGAGTTGGCTGCCTTTTCACCTTTCTGATAATGTCCTGTGAGGTTTAAAATTGTTTAATTTTGAGGAGGTCCCATTTATCTATTTTTTCTTTTGTTTCACGTGCTTTGGGTGTAAAGTCCCAGAAACCACCACCTGCTACAAGGTCTTGAAGTTGTTTCTCTACATTTTCTTCTAGTAGTTTTATGGTCCTGGCTTTTATATTTACATCTTTGATCCATTTTGAGTTTGATTCTTGTACAAGGGATGAAATAGGGGTGCTCATTCATTTTTTGTTATAGATATCCAGTTCTCACAACACCATTTGTTGAAGAGTCTGTTTTTTCCCATTAGTGTGGGTATGAGAGGTTTGTCAAAATCCAGTTGACTGTATAGGTGTGGGTATATTTCTGGGTTCTCAATTCTATTCCACTGATCAATGTGTCTATCTTTATGCCAGTACCATGCTGTTTTGACCACTGTAGCTTTGTAATATGTTTCAAGGCCAGGCAGCAAAATTCCTCCCACATTGCTCTTCTTTTTTAAAATGCTTCTGGCAATTCGGGTGCACTTACCCTCCAGATGAATTTGGTAAATGCCTTCTCTAATTCTGTAAAGTAAGCTGTTGGGATTTTGATTGGTATTCCATGGATACTGTAAATAAGTTTGGGCAATATTGACATCTTCATGATATTTATTCTTCCAATACATGAACACTGAATGCCTTTCCATTTGTTTAGGTCTTTTTAAATTTCTTTCAGCACTGTTTTGTACTTTTTTGCATATAGGTCCTGTACTTCTTTGGTTAAATTAACTCCTAGGTATTTGAATCTTTTTGTTGCCATTGAAAATGGAATTTTCCTCCTGATTTCCTCCTCAGGTTCTTCAGTAGTAGTATACGAAAACATTAAAAATTTTTGCGTGTTGATCTTGTATCTTGCCACTTGGCTGAACTCATTTATTAGTTCAAGTAGCTTTGTCGTGGTTACTTCAGGATTTTCTAAGTACAGGATCATGTCATCTGCAAATAGTGAGTTTTACTTCCTCCTTTCCTTTTTGGACACCTTTAATTTTTTGTCTTGTGTAATTGTCCTAGCTATAACTTCTACTATAATGTTGAATAACAATGGTGACAGTGGACATCCTTGTCTTGTTCCTGGTCTTTGAGGGAAAGCTTTCACCCTTTCCCCATTGAGTGTGATGTTGGCTGTGGATTTTTCATATATGCCTTTTATCATATTGAGGAATTTTCCTTTTATTCCTATCTTTTGAAGAATTTTTATCCAAAAAGGATGTTGGATTTTGTCAAATGACTTTTATTCATCTATTGAGATGATCATGTGGTTTTTTCCCTTCAATTTGTTAATGTGGCTTATTACACTGATTGATTTTCTTTTGTTGAACCACCCTTGCATAGCAGAAATAAATCCCACATGGTCGTGATGTTAAAGTCTTTTGATATGCTGTTGAATTCGATTTGCAAGTGTTTTGTTGAGAATTCTTATGACTATGTTCATTAGAGAGATTGGTCTGTAATTTTCTTTTCTTGTGGAATCTTTATCTGGCTTTGGTATTAGAGTGATGTTGGCTTCTTAAAATGTGTTGGGTAATTTTCCCTCCTCTTCAATTTTTTGGAAGAGCTTAAACAGGATTGGTGTAAAGTCTTTTTGAAATGTTTGGTAGAATTCACCTGTGAAGACATATGGTCCTGGACTTTTCTTTGCTGGGAGATTTTTGATGATGGATTCAATCTCCTTAATTGTGATTGGTTTGTTAAGTTCTTGTATATCTTGAAGCGTCAGTGTAGGTTGGTTATGTGTTTCTAGAAATTTGTCCATTTCATCTAGGTTGTCTAATTTGTTGGCATATAGTTTCTCATAATATCCTCTTATGATTCTTTTTATTTCTGTGATGTCATTTGTAATTTCCCACCATTCATTTCTGATTGTGTTTATTTGCATCTTCTCTCTTTTTTACTTTGTTAGTTTAGCATGGCGTTTGTCAATTTTATTGATCTTCTCAAAGAAAAAGCTTTTGGTTTTGTTGATTTTCTCTACTGTTTTTATATTCTCAATTTCATTTCTTTCTGTTCTAATCTTTATTATTTCTTTCCTTCTGCTTCCTTTGGGAGTGGTTTGCTGCTCTTTTTCTAGTTTCTCTAGTTGTTCAGTTAAATTTATGAGTTTAGCTCTCTCTTGTTTTTTAATATAGACATTTATGGCTATAAATTTCCCTCTCAAGGCTGCCTTCGCTGTATCCCATAAGTTTTGATACATTGTATTCTCATTTTCATTTGTCTCAATATATTTATTGATTTCACTTGCAATTTCTTGTTTGATCCACCGAATATTTAGGAGTGTTTGTTCCGTCTCCACACGTTTGCAAATTTACTTCTTTTCTGTCTGTTATTGATTCCTAGTTTTAATCCATTATGATCTGAGAAGGTGCTTTGAATAATTTCAATGTTTTTATATTTCTTGAGAGCAGAATTGTGACCTTCCTTGTGGTCTATCTGGGAGAAAGATCCATGGGCACTTGAGAAGAATGTATAACCCTCTGAGTTTGGATGCAGTGTTCTGTATATGTCTGTTAGGTTTAACTTGTTTATCATATTTTTCAAGTTCTCTGTTTCCTTGTTGATCTTCTGTCTAGCTGTTCTATGTAATGATGTGAGAGCGGTGTTGAAGTCTCTAACGATTATTGTAGAAATGTCTATTTCTCCCTTCAGTTTTGCCAGAGTTTGACTCATATATTTTGGGGAACCCTGGTTAGGTGCGTAGATATTTATGACTGTTATATCTTCCTGGATGATCATGCCTTTTATTAATATATAATGGCCTTTCATATCTCATCACTTTTTTTTGCATTTAAAGTGTGTTTTGTCTGATGTTAGTATAGCTACCCCTGATCTTTCTGTTTACTATTCACATGGAGTATCTTTTTCCAACCTTTTACTTGAAGCCGGTTTGTATCCCTCGGCCTGAGATGAGTTTCTTTTAAGAAGCATATGGATGGCTCATGTTTTTTTACCCATTCTGTCAAACTGTATCTTTTGATTGGGGGATTTAATCCATTCACATTCAGTGATATACTGAAATTGCACTATTTATATCCTCCATTGTATTCTTTGGTTTTCATAAGCCATCTTGCTTTTGTCTCTCTTTTTACTCTTTTGGTTAACTTTCTGCTTTTATTTCTTCTATACACTCTTCCAAGCCTCTCTCTCCTGTCTTTTTCTTTATCGTTCTAAGGCTATCTTTAATATTTACTGCAAAGTTGGATTTTTTGCAAACTCTCTTAGTTTCTGTTTCTTTTAGAATATTTTATACTCACCTTAGTATTTGAAGGACTGTTTTGCTGGATAAAGTATTCTCAGCTGGAAGTTTTCTCTTTCAGTTTCCTAATTGTATCATACCACTGTCTTCTCACGTCCATGGTTTCTGATGAGAAATCTGCACTAAGTCTTACTGGACATCCTTTGTACATGACCATTTGCTTCCGTGTTGTTCCTCTAAGAATTTTCGCTTTATCTTTTACATTTGACATTCTGAATAATATGTGTCTTGGCATAAGTCTCTTTGGATTTATTCTCATTGGGGTGTGGTGTGCTTCTTGGACATGAAAGTTCATTTCTTTTGTGAGAGTTGGGAAATTTTCAGCTATTATTTCCTCAAATACTCTTTCTGTCCCTTTTTCTTTTTCTTCCCCTTCTGGAACTCCCATGACACGTATGTTGTTGTGTTTTGTGTTGTCTTTCAACTCTCTGAGCCCCTGCTGAATTTTTTCACTCTTTTCTCTCTCTGTTCTTTTCTATCTTCAATTTTAGCTGCTCTGTCTTCAGTATCACATATTCTTCCTTCTATCATTTAGAGTGTGCTGTTGTATTCCTCAAATGTGTTCTTGACTTCACATATTGTGTCTTTAATTCCCATGAACTCTGTTGCTTTTCTATTTAGGATTTCAAATTCTTCTTTGCACTTGCTCAATGTCTTCTGGATGTCATTTATCTCTTTAACTATATTTTCTTTCATCTCATTAATTTGATTTTGAAAATTTGTGCTCATCTCAGTGATTAGTTCTCTCATATTCTGCATCACTTCTGGTACTTTAATGTATTCCTTTTCTTGAGCAATGTCTTCTATTTTCTTTGTATTGTTCATAAGTTTTACTGGTGTTTAGCCCTCTGGTTAGATTGTATTTTACTTCGATGCTCTATCTCTTACTCCTTTATATGGTTTTAGTGGCCGGAGGCTGTGAATTACCACATCTCTTTGATTTTTGGCCCAAACTTGATTGTTAGGATTGTCATGCTGGTTGTTCAAAACTGGGCAGTGGACCCAGTAATTGGTTGTAGGTTCGTTTCCTAAGGCCTTGGGCAGGGAGGGTGTAGAGGCCAGGAAAATCCTCTCATACTTATTAATTTTCTTATGTACACTTGGTTTGCCAGGAGATGGCACTCATTGGCCGCTCTCAATTCAAAGCATGGTTGGAGTGTAATTGTTGTGACACAGACCAGATCAATGTGGTAGAGCTTTCTGTCTGGGGGCTAAAAGCCTTGTAATTCCAACTTTATGAGACTCTTCTCCAGTCTTCCTTCGTAGCCCCCTCCCTTTTCCCAGCTAGGAAATATTTACTCTCCCCTCTGAAACCTCAATAATCACTCCCTGTTAGTAGCGGAGGGGATCAGGAGGTTTGCATAGCTTTAGCCCCTTGCAGGCTCCAAGGCAAACAATGGCACAACACCACCCAGCCTGGAAGGGATCTCAGGACAGGGCAGACTAAACCTGTGAGTCAAAAACAGGGTCAGCCACAAGCTATCTCTCCCCTCTCCTGTGGAGTCCTCAAGAATTATTCCAGGCTAGAAGAGAGGGATATTGTGAGGATCGGAATTCTCTCCTTCCTAGGGTCTCAGGGCAAACTACCATGTGGAAGTGTCCATGGGGTTCCACAGCCCAAATTTGGAGGTCAGAATTGAGTCAGCCTAAGGCTGGGACCCTCTCCCTCCTCTTTCCAAGTGTGGTAGATCCCTGCAGCCCGCTTTGTCTGTAGTTGCAGGCCAAGGAGCCCGAGATTTCTAAAGTGTGGGGGAGGGTGCTGGCAGCAGCAGCTGCTGCTGGTTCCAACTCACGGTTCTGGTTCTGTCATTGCGATTTCCCTGTTTTATCCCACTCTCCTCTGGGTTGTGTGCAGACTGCATCTGCTGTCATAAGCCCTAAAAGATCTATTTTGGGGTGGTGTCACCCTGTTCTCTAGCTATTTTTCTGGAGAAGAAATTCCCATGTCTTACTCATCTGCCATCTTCCCAGAAGTCACGACTTTATTTGATTTTACTCATCTGTAAAAGTATGTATTTCACTTCTTCCTGAAAGATTGAGATCAATGAAATCTCAGGCCCTCGATGATCTCCACTGTTTTTGAGAGCACCCTTAGGGTTGAATTTCTCCATTCTGTTGTAATGTAATCAGTTCTTTGGAGAAGAAATTACGGACTTTCAGTTTTACAGCCTACTTCCTGCCCCCTCACAACCCAGGCAAAATCTGTGTGCTCTGGATATGGGGATGGGAATAATGGCACACTTCTCAATTTACACAACTGATTTTGGAGCTAAGATTTGGTGGAGAAAGCACATATATTAAGTTTATCTTGGGATCATTCTAGGACCAGTGTATTCGTGGTCAGCACGCCATTTTGCTCAATGATGGACACACCCAAAATGCAGCCACTGTTTCATGAGTTCCCATTTCTCCTGGAACTAGGAGACCCTTCCTGATCTCTGTGGCTTGGGTTAATGCCCTCGTTTGAGTCTTGTTTGTACCCCAGAAAAGTATGTTCTTATGGGCCCATTGCTGTGTGTGTAAGATTTTGTATGTAGGACATTTTTGTTAGATTCAGATAACGGACCTTTTGATAAGGTCATTTTTTGGTAGATTGCTGTAGTTTAGTTAAGGGCCTCTGATTAGTTTTCAGGCACCAGAATGGACCCCAATCATTGTGTTGAAGTCTTACATACATGGAACACAAAGGGAAAGATTTTTGCCATGTTTACCCTGCCATGTGGGAGAGGGCTCCAGGATTTCCTTCAGCTGGGAAGAGACACAGAAACCTTGAGTGGCTGAGGGAGAGGCCAGAGGCTAGAGTCATGGAGCAGCTTGTACCTGAAGACATCCAGGCCAGAGGAGAAGGGAGACGTGTGAGCAATTGTGTCTGATGTCCCACTGCTGAGCTCAGAAAGTGAGTTTGGAAGAGAAGGCAGAGGGAGATAGGCAGGCACAACATTTTGGCTTGGAAGGCATTCAGGAGCAGGTGATCCTTCCTAAGGCAGCGTTTTTGATGATGCCTTGATTTGGACATTTTGACAGCCTCAGAACTGTAAGCTTTAACCCTAATAAATTCCAACTTATTAATGAAGCTACCATTTTTATGATATTTAGAATAGCATTCCTTGGCCCAGTGTAACACTTTTTGGCATTTCAGATACACATGACTTGATATTGATTTATTATTGCCATAAATGGAGCTCTTACACTAGTTTTGTCTTGGCAATCTTTTTTCATATCACCTTGTTTCCCACATTTAAAGCAATTTAAATTAGTAATCATAGGACTACATTCCTTTAGAGAAGCTGCAAGAAGTTTGATGTTATAGGTATTAGGCCCACTGTTTTGGCATATTTTTATATAATCCTGTAAAGTTCTTCTATTTGCCTTTATCAGACATAAAGCCTTTTTACACTCACTGTTAGCATTATCAAAAGCCAACATTAGAATAAGCATTTCTTTAAGATCAGATTGAGTTACTCTCTTGTTGACTACGTATGCCAGCCTTGCTACAAATTCAGCATAGGGGTCAGTATTTCCTTGAACAATTTTTGAAAATGATTGTACAGCCTGTCCAGGGGTGGAGATTCGTTGCCAGGGAGCTAGGCAGCACAATTGCACTTGTATAATGGCAATATCATCATATTGAGCTTGGCGAGAATCCAAGCTCATTGACCCGTTCCTAATATTTGTTCAGCAGTAATAGGCACTGGTCAATTTTGCTGTTGATTTCATCATGCTACAATTTTAGCTCCATCAGCTCACCAAGTTTTAAATTGTAAAAATTCTGCTGAACTAAGAACAGCTTGACCTAACTAATCCCTGTCCCAGTGTATTAATCTGCTTGCTTGTGCCATTCCTTGCACCAATTCTTGAGTATAAGCAGAAATTATACCATATTAAGTGCTTGCTTCTTTTAATTCTTTGATAATGTTAGTAGGAATAGGAGCATGCTCATATTGTACACCCCCTTGGTGATTGTTAGCATCTACTGGAATTTGAGTCACTGTTACTGGAAAAGTAAAAAACAAATGCATAGACTGTGAATATCTTTCTCTACTTCCCTGTGCTATGGTTTTCATAATTGAAGAGGATGGTGCTGGCACAAAAATGGAAACGGTTGGAGGGTCATCAAATGTAAAATAATGGATCAGTAGATACCTTGGGATATGCATACACTGGTTCAAAAAACAATAAATAATCTTTTGGAGATGAAGGCTTGATGAGCACTGGAAAAGTTTCATAAACTCCCCTTTTCTTTTTATGAGATATGAGTTAATCGTTTTTTTGCCTCTTCATTAACTTTTTGTATATGTTTTCATTAATATCATCATTTACTAGTTCTGCTACAGTGTTAGAAATAGCAGTTTCCATTTTAATTCCTTATTTTAATCTGACTATAATGGTTCAATAGCAGCAGAAATAAGACTATATAAAGAACATACATAACAATGTTTCTGTACAAGCAAAAAAGAGTTTTACTAACTCTAGGGTCGTCACAGATACCCCTGTATTCTTTAACAGGATCTTCAAAACTTGGGAATATTCCTCTAATCGAGTTGACTGATTACCCATTACCCTGATGCACAAGATTATTTGACTCACCAACAGAATGCAAAGACCGTCCGACCCAGCGGTCCTTGTTTCCACAGCACTTATCCAGAGAAAAGACTAGTCGTGCCAAATGTTGGTGGTCATCTGAGGTAGATGGTGCTGAGAATGATCCAAAGAAAGACTGGGATCAGTTGACCTCACTCCATGTGGAATGCAGGCAAGTTTATTTAGGCTGAAGCTGCTTTTTATATGACAAAGCTGATAACAAAAATAGGGAGTCCTTCACTAGTTACTCAACTTGGTACGTGAGAGTGCTGCCTGTTTCTGTGTTCCCAGACAATCTTTCTTGGGAACTGAGACAATAACATCTTAGTGGTGTGTTCATTCCACTCTGCCTCCACCCACTGATGTCTGCAGTATGCAGTTTCCTTGGAGACATTTACTAATGTTTCTCTGCCACCAAGCATGCTTTTTAAATGCTTAACATTTTATGCTCTGGCTCTCAATATCTTTTCCAAATCCAAGGATGAAATACAAAGGGATCAAATGCACATGAAAATATATTTGACATCGCTTGTTATCAGGGAAATGCAAATCAAAACTACAATGAGATAGTATCATACACCCATTAGAATGTGAGCTATTAATAAACAGCAGACTCTAAGTGTTGGAGAAGATGTGGAGGAATAGGAACCCTCATTCACTGCTGGTGGGATTGTGGAATGGTCCAGCCACTGTGGAGGACAGTTTGTGGTTCCTTAGAACACTAACAATATATCATCCATATGATCCAGCAATTCCACTGCTGGGTATATACCCAGAAGAACTGAAAGCAAAGACACGAACAGATACATGCACACCAATGTTCATAGCGGCATTATTCACCATTGACAAAAGTTGGAATCAGCCCCGGTGCCCATCAACAGAAGAATGGTTAAGCAAAATGTGGTACATACATACAATGGAATATTACTCAGCTGCAAGAAGGAATAAAGTGCTAACACATGGAATAACATGGATGAATCTTGAAGACCTTATGTTGAGTGAAGCAGGCCAGGCATTGAAGGATGAAAAGTATATGACCTCACTGATCTGAACTGAGGAAAGTGAGCAGTCTCTGAGAACCATTTTCTGAAAGATAGGTTAACAAGGGAGAGAAAGAGAAGAGTAGGCTGTGAGCCATCACCCATATGGACATAATCTATGGTAAAGGGATAGAGTATAGTTGCATATAGAAGGATAGGACAGATGGGTGGTGATATTACTGGGTTTGGTGGCACAGATATCACAGGTGGGTAGATTAGGAAGGGCAGGTTAGAATTCCCAGGGCATGTAACTATGAATCTTGTCATTCCATGAGTCAAGACAGGGGAGTGTTATATGCTCCAGGGGATTGGGGAGGAAGGAACAGTTAAGGTTTTTGAAAATTAAATGAATATTTGGGAGACACTGGGGAATGAGAGGGGAAAGGTGTTTTGTTACACTAGACATCTGTTAATACAGTGATAAAAGGAAAAAATAATCTCTTTTTAAATAAAGGAATTTTTTTCCAATTTTTTTGAATGGCCCAATCTGCTAATTATATTTTATTTTTAGTTTGTGGTTTTTTCTTCTGAGTATACTTGTACTTATCCCTTGCATTTAAGGTTTGCATTTATTATTACTTTTTCCTGTTAATTTTATTTGGTTATTATATGGGCTTCATGTTCAAGGAAGGTTTAGATTACAGAGGGTTACAATGGGGACTGCAGAGGATCATTGTTGGGGTGTCTGGGATGGGGGATTCATGGGAGTAATTTCATCTGAATATACGTGAAAGATATATAAAATTGTTCAAATGATCAAGGGAAGGGACCTGTTCACAGTGGGTAGACAATCACTCAATAAATGAGGGAATCTGAATTCCCAGCCTGGACAGCTCTGCCACATTCTCTAAGGGACCAACAACAGTCCCCTGAGTGCAGGAGCAGTGTCTGGCAAAAGAGGGTGGCCCACTGATGGGTTCTTGTTATTGATGACTAGACTCATGAGTCTTTGCTCTTGTAATTGAAACTTAGCCTACTGTTATGGGGTGCCTAAAGGTTGCAACCTGAGAGACTCTTTATTGCTCAAATGTGGCCTCTCTCTAAGCCAAACTCTGCATATGAATGTATTACCTTCCCCCCAAAATGGGACATGACTCCCAGAGATGAACCTCATGGCAATGAGGGATACATACCAAGTGCCAACTGGCAACGTGATTGGAAAAAGACCTGGAATAAATGGGGAAAAGGTAAAGAGAAATGGGTTCATGTGACTAAGAGACTTCAAAGAGAATCAGGAGGTCATCCCAGAGGGAATGCTTACACCCACCACTGTAGGATCGCATAGAACACCAAAGTGGATATAACCCCACACAGAGGGGCTCCAGAGGGATCTGGAGACACCCAGGTCCTACTTAAGTGTGAATATCCCCAGAGATTGATGCCTTATTAATGGGCTGTACTTTGGAATCTGTGTTCCTGAGAGTGACAGAGTTGGACTCAAATAAGTCCTCCCTGCACATGGTCCATCAGTTCCTTCTATTCAAACCTATATATGATGCTGGAGTTTTCAGGTGTACTTTCAGAGACTGGAGCCTCTGGCCTACCTATGTGTCAGGTGTACCTGGAATCTCGGTGGAGCTGCAACTCCTACCCTACAGCTTGAAGGACATATCCGCGTCACCTGGCAAGGAGATGATGATGGGCAACGGCCATCACAGGGAATGGAGAGGGCCTGCAGCTGCAGGCAGGATAATCCCATCCAGTGTATCAATGGATATAAGGCCTCTATCACTTGGAGGTGGAGTGGGCATCACCATCCCATTCCCCTCAGGATTGGGGGAAGAGCTATGGACTAGAGTGGACTTCATGGTATCCTGTTGTAGACATATTGTGATTCAAGCAATGGATGAAATTATAAGAGTGTGGTGGAGACGGTGGCTGCTGAACGCTTTTGGGTCAGGGAGGGAAGGGCAGTTGAAATACAGGGGCTTTTTAGGGACTTGGGGGTTGTCCTGAGTGGGGTTGTGGTGACAGATATTGGCCATTTTACGTCAGCATTTACCATGCAAAACTGTGTGGGAGAGAGTGTGGTCTACGATGTGATCTATGCTTGGTGACAAGCATGTGTATATCAATTGTGACCAGGATGTGTATATCAATTGTAGGTGATGTACCACACTGATGAAGGATGTTTGTGTGGGATGAAGTGGAAGGTGTGGAAGGTTGGGAAAATGGGGAACCCTGTAAATTCTGTGTAATATTTAGGTAATCTAAGCAAATTTAAAATATATATACAAAAAATGTCATTTATGTAAGCAAATGCACAAATGTGCATTTATATTTATATATCACTTTACAAATATTAGCATGTATTATGAAATATTTGATTTTCACCCACAATAAAAAAAAAAGAAAATGCTACAGTAATGGGCAGCATTATTTTTAAAATGGTAATTTTTTAAATGCTTACCCAGAATGTAATGGATTGAAAAACCAGTGAAAACCAGGATAATTAGTAATAAGTGGAAAGCCCATCTTTACATAAATTAAGAGAAATCTCGAGTTCTGATGCATAAATAAGTGGTAACAAATAGAACACAGATGAGTGTGGAGGAAGATGTGGGAGGAGCAGATCAAAGAAGAAACTGCAGGTGTACTTTTCCAAGAGGAGAAAGACATCCTGAATTGCACAGTCACAGATGCTTCCTTAAAGGATTGGCAACAAGTTGCACAGACTGGAGGTGGATATTCTTTGGAGATTCACATTCATTACATTCACAGGGTTCCTCTGCAGTATGAATGTTTTAATGTTTAATGAGGTACTTTCTCTGGCTGAAGGCTATTCCACATTCCTTACATATATAGGGTTTCCCTCCACTATGAATTTTCTCATGGTCATTTAGATTTGATTTACTACTGAAGGCTTTCCTACATTCCGTACATATATAAGGTTTCTCCCCAATTTGTCTTGTCTGTTGTGTAGTGGGGCTTGATTTCTGAATGAAAGCTTTCCCACATCCATCACATTCATTGGGTTCCTCTCCAGTATATATTCTCAGATGGTGAATGAGGTTTTCCTTCTGGTTGAAGTATTTTCCACATTCATTGCATACATAGGGTTTTTCTCCAGAAAGAATGCTCTGATGTTTAATGAAGTATTGCTTTTGCCTGAAGGCTTTTCTGCATTCTTTACATACATTTTGTTTCTCTCCAATATGAGTTTTTTCATGTTCTGTAAGGTATGATTTGTACCTAAAGGCTTTTTCACATGCCTTATATGCATACAGTTTCTTTTCAGTAGGAAATCTCTTGTATCTGAGATTTGACTTCTAAATTAAAGCTTTCCCACATATATATGATTTCTCTTCAGTAAGAATTTTCTGATAAATAAAGAGCTTTTCTGTCATGTTGAAAACTTTCCCACATGTATGACATTTCTATCTTTGTTACCTTGTATGGCTGTTAAAATGAGGAGTAAAAAATGACTCTAAAGAGCAGCCTACATTCAGACACTCTTATGGTTTCTCTGTAGTTTGAATTTTCTTATATTCCATGAGGTTTTGTTTCAGATGGAAGCATTCCCATGTTCAGTACAATACTATCTAATGTATGAATATTTCATGCTCAATGAGATTTAATGCCTGGCTGAAGGATTTTCAACATTCCCTACATACACAAAGTTTTACTCCTGCATGTTTATTTGATGTTACTCTGGCCTTCCCAAATTCATGAAATCCCAAATGGTTTCTCTGAAGGATTAATTCTCAGTTCTCTCATGAGGTTGAATTTCCAAGAAAACTTCACACTCATTATACTTAAAGGGGAGTACTACCATGTGAGGCAAGCTGGCAAAACTCATTGTCTTCATCTTTTTTCCTTACATAGATTCCCTCATGCTTTGGTAAACATAATGCAAATTCCTTCCAAATGAAGTTACAGTCATAGAAGTGTTATTTTGAGGAAGCAATGCTTGCGGTCACAGAAAAGATTTTCCCAATTTTCTTACATTCTCTTCCTTCATCTTTAGTCTGTACTGTTGTGGGAGTGGATATAGCTTCACTCACAATCCTTTTGTTATGTGGTTCTTTCTGCTTCTTAATGTCTTATGTTTCTTCATAGTTTGTGGGGTGCACCAAAAACAGTGCTTAGAGGGAAATTTATAGAATTGAAGGCATTGATTAGAAAAGAGTAAATATCCAATATCAATCATCTAATTGTCCAATTTGGGAAGTGAAACAATATCTCATTTTTCTTTGTTCTACCATTCATGGCTCTTCTTGCCTCAAGTGAGCATCATATCCCGTTTGGTGACTCCATATCTAGGAAATGGGGAAGTGATACAGTACTTGATTAATGATGGGGACAAAACAACAACCCATAAATCAACCCTGGAACATTCAGGCTTCTGAAGGATAAGAAAGGCACAGCTTCTAAAGATGCACGAGTAAGGTGGCCCCAGAACAAAGGCCAAAATGGCAACCCAGGAAATCCTGAACACTTTGTTTTAAAATATTTTTAGTCGATTTTTTTCCTTCTATTTATTTTGATGAGATGTACTATTTAATTTTCTGTAACGTTTACTGGGGAAATTACAACACTTTTGCTTGTCTTCCCAAATCTGCACTTATTTATTATTGACTTGCCAAATAATGTATTTTAAAACATTACTCAGAACTGAGTGGGAGAGAGTGTGGTCTACAGTGTGAACTGTGGTCTATGGTTGGTGGCAAGGCTCCAGGATGTGTAAGTTCATTGAGGTTGGTGGGCCACACTGTGGGAGATGTTTGTGTGGGATGTGGTGGGAGGTGTGGGAGGTGGGCAACATGGGAATCCCAGTGGGTTCCATGTAATATTTTAGGTAATCTAAGCACCTCTTAAAATATATGTATATATATATATAAATAACATTTTTTATTTATTTATTTATTTATTTATTTATTTATTTATTTATTTATTTATTATTTATTTTTTTATTATGGGTAAAAATCAAAATTCTCACAATACATACAAACATTTGCAAAATGATATGTAAATATATATGCATATATATTTATATTAAAAAAAAAATAAATAAATAAAAACATTATATATCCTGTATTAGTCAGCCAAAGTGGTGCTGATGCAAAATACCAGAAGTTTCTTGGACTTTATAAAGCATA